>CANTUT010000095.1:0-600000 GCA_947687605.1 Reutealis trisperma | reverse complement strand
ATCTTCTTTTGGGGTCTAATAAGGAGCAGGATTACGTGGAGATTTCCAAATTCTCTAAGCGGGATGCCGATGCTTATCCAAGGTGCTTTATCTTGTGCATCTATTTGTTTCTTTAATTTTTCTTATTAGGTGTGAACAATCACACACTAGGTGAATTTCCTCTGGCCTTTGTGAATCTGCATCAGACTCGTAATAATTAATTTACAATTAGTTTAATGCATTTGTTGGGCATAGGAATTATGCCTTAATGTTCTAACTCCATCCATCTAATGCTATTTTTATGGATATAATGCAGCAGAGTTGTCTCAGAGAATTCATCAAGAAAAAATGTCTTGTTTTGTTTCTTCTCAGTTAGTAGATCTAAAGTCGTCTTTATGGGACTTGACTTCTAGATAGTGACCATTAAGATAATCATGTATGCTTGTTGCATGTGAAATTTGTATAAGAGTTACTTGCCCTGGTCATTAAACTTGCATTTTTTGACATTGTTACTTAATGGTTCATTCTTTTTTGTGTAACTGTTTCTCTTGATGCATAGATATGAAAATGAGCTGCACAAATTCTTTAGATTCATGGATTTTCTTTTGGATTCACAAACTCCTGAGAATTTTCATGGAGATATAACTTTTAAGGACCGCTTGAGGGATAAGAAACAGAAGTCAATTTTTTGGGCTCGTTGTCTGTATAATGTCCTCAATCTGGGGCAAAAAGATATGGTGTAAGTTTATTTCTTACTTTAGAACAATACAGACATTTTTTAATATTGTAGCTTCAGACCTATCACTGAAACTTGAAATTAGCTTAATTAAGAAAAATGCACACAGAAGTCAGCTGTATTTAAGGAACTCCAATTTCTTATTGACAACTTGACATCTTGATGTGTTATCTAAGTTTCTTCCCTAAGTAAATATCTTATAACATGTTGCAGGAACTTCATGGACCTTTTATTGTCCCCTACATCGAAGGTTCTGAATAAGTGGTTTGAGGTTGCCATTTTCTCCTTTACTATTTCCCACTCATTTTCTTTTACTAACGTACAGAGATAAGTACATGTATTTGTAATATGTTGCCCATGTAAGCTATCTTATGAGCAACAATTGACATTTTGTCTTTCTTTTCACATGTTGCCAAGGGGAAAATACTTCTGAATCTCCAATTTGTCCATTTGCCGTATTCTTTCAAAATTACTCATAATTGAACCTTTTTAAATTGTTCAAATACTTGACTGCACAAAATTTTGTTAGAACCAGTGGAGTTCACTTTAGGTCTAAAGGTTGTAGCTTAGTTGATGATCTGAACATTAACATATGTCAAGCCTTCAAACATACAACTTGCAAACTTCACGTGATTGAATCTAAATTAAATCAAAGAAATAGATGTGATTCACGAATTTATGTGCTGTAAGTACTCAGTTTCTTGACTTTGCGTGAATTAATATACTTTTAGCATAGTTCTTGTAAGTACAAGGATACTGTCATCTGTTTTCTAGAATGGGATCCTACAATAATAACTTTTACAAGCTTGAAGCTGTGGAAGAGATCAGCATCCCTCATTGTTCTTTTGACATGGCAAAACTCTCTCCCCTGAAATTTACTTGTGTTATCAAATAGATATTTGAGCATGACTTTTAAGGCCATGGTGATTATTCTGCTCTTTAATTCAGTTAAGACTCAACTTATTTTGACATATCTTTTTGATATCTGTTTGGGCATATGCAGACAGATGTACTGAAGGCAACACTTGCTCAAGATGCTAGCATTGGAAGCATGGTAAGATTCTAATGCTGATTACAACATGGAAAAAATTTAGTTTTGTATACTGTTTAATGCATGAATATCGAAAACTGGATGGCACTTGACAGAGAGAACTTTGAATTTTTAACTTCTGTTTCCCTGCTCTTCTTTTTCTCATTCTTGTTTGTAGAAACTTGATTGACATAAATTTTTGTCTTATATTTACCTTTTAATTAATGAGGTAATAAAATAGTTTTTTCCTCCTATAACTGTGTTAATTTCTGTCAAGGCTTAAATTGCAACTTCAATATGATTAAATATTATCCTGTCACTACCGCAGCAGTTATTTGTATACTCTATCCTTTCTAAACGAGGCTAGTTAAATTAAATCCTCATTTGAGTCATGTCCCACACAATTCATATGACAATATGAACTATCTTCTGAGCACTTAAGACTGATTGTGTTTCAGAAGATGCCGTTTGTACTGTATTCAGACATAATATTGGTATTTTAGTTCGCCTTACAGAGCCACAATAACTGCATCATCATCTGCTAGGTGTTGTCAGGGTTCCCTTCAGCAATCTAATGTGACAATAATTCTTTCCTTCTCTCTCTGGTTTAATTTGGAATTTGGGATAATGCAAAATTTTGGATCCCACTTTTAACTGAATTTTGAAAGAACTATGTACTAATTTTGAATGAATGGATAATCACTAGAGATTAGGGCTAGCAAATTTTTTACATAGTGGGATTCTTCTTTCATATAGTTCTATGCTTCTGATATTTATGAGAATTCTTCATTACATTGTGGGATTCTTCCTTCATATAGTTCTATGCTTCTGATAGTTATGAGAATTCTTCATTTTCTAAGCTTCTGATATTTATAAGAATTCTTAATTGGTTTCATAGACAAGCATTAACATGCCTGGGAGTGGATATGTTCTGCTGCATCATTTAATTGGTGAAACTGATGGTGATCGTAACATTTGGTCGTAAGTATCCCATACTGTTTGAGAATTCTTCATTACGGGTGGCAAACTGCAAATGATGTATGCATATGGATGCGTGGACTTATGTGCTTAAACACACGACTTATGTGCTTAAACACACGTGCACAGAAAGAGAGATGTCAATCTCCAAAATTTGTAGAATTTTAATTGGTATTGAAGATAGTTCCTATGTTCTTGATCAAACCACATCCAAAACAGCTTAAAGTCAGTCTACAGCTTTACATTTACATTTAGACGATGTAGCATCTTTAGTTGTAACAAAAGCAACACGAGTGAGATGATCAAGACTGATCTGGGCCTTGCCTTTTGTGCCTATCATGAGACTTACTTTTTTCTGATTTAACTAAATTCTGACTGTTGTTAATATCAGTGAAATCAAAATGTGTTTGCTGCTACATCTCCCAGGCAAGGCCAAATTGGGAAATATTAATGATAATAATATATTTTCCTATTAATAATTTTCATGGATCTTATAAATTGGAGAACCTGCTAGTGTCCCATCATATGATGGGAGGAGCATATAAGTAATGGCTTCTGGTCACAAGGCATCTATTTTCAGTTTGTATTTCTAATTTTCTACATGTTATCATTACTTATAAAGAGGACCATAGTACAATCTTCAAATCCTTGATGCAATTGAATACTGCATGTGATTTCCATGAATGAATCCAGAAACAAGATAATTCTGTGACTGGGCCAACAGTGCCAAAGTCATCACCTCGTCGTCGATGTATACTACTTCATGTTTTTCCTTATGGTTAATATTAAAATTTAATTTCAGCTAGCATGTTGTTACTGAAATGTTGCCTTGCTTACTTGCCTTGTTCCCTGTTGAAGATGCTTTTTCATGTATGACTTGAAACATTTTGTAGGCATGTGGAAGGTGGAATGGGTTCAGTAAGCCTTGCCATAAGTAAAGCTGCTAGTGAAGCTGGAGTTTATATTGAAACAAATACTGAAGTATGTTTATGATAATCCCTCTTCTTCTCATCCTGTAAGGAAATGTTATACTGCTACTATGTGATTTTTAATGAGAGCTACAATGCTTGTTTATAATTTTATGATTATGTAGTTATTCAGTGAAGTGGTATCGGACAAATGAAAAGAAAAAATTTTCCACTATCTGTTTAGATCTTCAGATTCAAATGGTTTGAAGAAAGAATAAAAATATGCTCAACTAATGATTATTTTATTCAGTTTGACTATCTGTGTCTGATTCTTTTGTATCTTCTAGGTTATTAATATCTTTCTTCCTTTTGTTATCTTATGTAACTGTTTGTTTCCGTATCCTCCAGAGTTTATGTTCATCAAAAATTTTGATGGTTTTTATTTTATTCATAGGTTTCAGAGTTGATAATTGAAGGCTCTGGTGCAGTAAATGGGGTTAGTTGACTTCTTGGAGTGCTGTAACTAGAAAAATTTCAAATGTTTCACAGCAGTTTCAAATATATCTACTATATTGATAATCTAGGCTTTTCTGGCTGATGGGACACAAGTGCATTCCTCAGTTGTTTTGTCAAATGCAACTCCTTATAAGACCTTCATGGTAAGAAGGTTGTTATTGCCATATTTAAGACTGATGAATAAGCATTGAATGTATTTGATGTTATGCAACACATGCTAATGCGCACATGTACACATCAATTAAAGGGGAAAAGATTCACCCTGCATGTCAAATTTTTCAACTTTTTCTTAACAGAGAAATCTTCCTCTCAAGGTCATACTTTTCTGACTCAGGAATTGGTGCCTCAAAATGTTCTTCCTGATGATTTTGTCCATGCTATCAAGTATTCTGACTACAGCTCTGTAAGATTACTTGATTAAAAGACTTATATCGATGCATGGATACATATAACATTTTATTCTTGATTAATCTTTGCATCACTCTTTTTTTGTGTTCTTTAAGATGTCATCAATTACATTTAGGTGAACTTATTTTAAATCATAGTAACAAGGAAAGCAGCAAAAGCCAGTAAAGAAACTATTTTTTGATTCCACATTGCTAGTCGTAGTGGTAACAGAACAAACAAATTAAGTGAATCTGACTTGCTATTCCACTTTATCTGAAGCAATATTCACCATTAAGTCCCAGCTAATGATATCTTTCTTTGTTACATCCAGCCAGCCAATAATGGCCTTTTATGTTTTGAAATGTGTTACTGTTAGGGCTGGAGTTGGTATATGATAAATGAAGGTATTTGCCACCCACAAAGATGGTTGGATTTGATGTTCGTGTTCTAAATTTAGGTACTATAGAGGTGCTTGTGTTGTAAATTGAACAATGACCCCACTGAGCTTGGTTTTAGGTGCTAGATTTTTTTTTTTTCCCTTAAAGCAAGTCTTAATTATATGAGAATTTCAGAAAGCAAAAATGTTTGGATCAGTTCTTTTGAATGTTATTCAAGGTGTAGTTACTTTTGTCTGGTAATCATTAACTGGAGCAGGGAACAACAAAAATTAATGTAGCTGTTGAGAAATTGCCTCAGTTCCAGTGCTTCAAGATGCATCATCAAGAGGTGGGTCCACATCATACAGCAACAATTCACATTGGTTCTGAAAGGTATTTTAGCATGTTGTTGGAGGCTTATTTTGAAATAAGATTCTGCAATTCTTTTTGCTTAGACTTGGGGAATGAAAAATATTCTTCCTTGACTGAGATATATATGAAATTCTGTCAATGTCGATCTTAAGGTTTTTCTGTTTCTAACGACTGTATATGTAAAAAGTAAAGGTCTCATTATATTGAGAGTTTGCTAAATACACCAAATTAGAATTTTCTGATTTGAAAGAATTAGGTGTTAAAATAGGGATAATACAAACAGTTTTTACTCTTGTTTGGCTTAGTGAACCAGAGTATCTCCCTTTGTCTGCATTTGCTTCTGCTTTTAGTGCCAAATTGTTCTTCAGCTTTATCAATTTACCATAGAAATTTGGAAGCTAACCTGTTTGTCTGGTTTCAATCATATATCTCCTGTATGGTTTTGGAATTTTATCTCCAACACTAAAGATCTATATTAAGGTTCCAAATATCACAATTTTTTTTCTTTTCCTTCATGGAATGCCCAAGTATGGAGGAGATTGGCTCAGCTTGTCAAGAGGCCTTAAATGGCTGCCCATCACGAAGACCTATAATGGAAATGACAATTCCATCTTCATTGGACAAGACCATTTCGCCCTCTGGTACAATAAACATGTCCTCTTAATGCTTTTGTCCATTCACTGGTAACCTTTTGAGTCCTTTTCATGCTTGTCTTTCTCCTTAGATGGATCTTTTTGAGTTAATTTACAGTGGAAATTTTGCTGGAAATGATTGTTCCAGGTCTTTTTTTTTCTTTTTCTTAATTAAGGAAAGAGTTCACTATTCATTTGCCGACTGGGATAACATTTTACATGCAATAGAAATCTCAGCTAGTCTTTTGTCGGAATGAAAAGAACCCATACACATTCTTTAATGAACTCCATTTCATATATGAAACGATGAGGCCGAGAATAACTGCCATTCTGCCAATTATATGATGGTGTTCTTCTCTGTTTTCTGTTTCTATGGGGCAGATTAACCTCCATTTGAGCTTTATTGGGGGTTAGTGAAGAAGGATATAGGATGAAGGCTGAAAACTCTGTTATCTACTGCTAAATTCCTGTTGTTCTTCCAAGTAGCTTCTTACCTATGAAGCCATCTAGAATGGATGTAATTCACCTGTTGAGTTAAACAATTCTTAAAATGACTTATGATAGATAAGCAATAAATGTGTTGAAAATGGAGGTTAAGGGACCAAGTCCCACATCGGGCAAAAACAAGAACAGAAAGCAAAATATAAGTCAAGGGCTATCAAACTAAAATGGCTTAGGTCATTTTAGTGAAGGTCAAGCCCACAACTCACATCAATTTGGGCTTGATTTTTGGTCGTGGGCTTCACCTCCACTAAAATCACCCAAGCTATTTTAGTTAGTTGACCCACAAACTTATATTCATTTTTTCTCTTTTGCTTCTCACCGATGTTGGATTGTCCACATCTCCAACAAAATGCCTTAAGTCTTAATGCCTATATCTTCCTCTTTTAGTTTAAATAGCTTAATTTTTGTTTACAATTGGGGTTTCTATGTCTGCCATGGGGCTAGTCTGTACCATGTGAGTTCTACCTATTGGAATGATCAACTCTTTTTGTATCCTTCTAGGCAAGCATGTAATTGGCTTATTTACACAATACACACCTTATAATCCCTCTGATGGTAGCTGGGAAGATCCTACATACAGAGTAAGTTGCAATTTTTCCCTTTTTGTTCTACAAATATTGGTAATTTTTTTTATTTGTATTCAGTGTTCTAATTTTCTGTCCAACATGATGCTGTGTTTTATGGTATTTATCACAATGGATATATGTGATTTTGTTGATATTTGCAAGGTCTTCCTAAGTCATTTAAAAGATCAGCTTTGTGTCAGGAAGCATATGCACAAAGATGTTTTTCGTTGATTGATGAGTATGCCCCTGGCTTTAGCGCATCAATCATTGGTTATGACATGTTAACACCGCCAGATCTTGAAAGGGAATTTGGTCTTACAGGTTCGTTACTCTGCATCTATACACGTAAGAACAATGTCTGTCAAGGATTGGCATCATGATTAGCTATATCTCTTACATAAACATTCTTCTACAGTTTTTTGTGCTGCTATGAAATGGATATGTTTATATGGAACCTATATCGCATAAATTGACATATTATCTTAAATCAAATGTCTTATCTATGATATTTGGATATGCAAAGGAAATAATTATATAATGTATTTTTCTAATTTACTCTCTCCGTTCTGAAAAAAAGTGGCCAACAACTAAAAATCACTATTTTTAATGTAATAATAACTTTGTCATAAAATGCCAAAAAGACCCCTATTAATTATATTATAAATTTGTGAAACATCTCTCATACTTGAGAAATGGAAGGATAAATTAGCCATTTTATCATATATTTTTTTATTGAGTTGCTAAATGGCCACTTATTTATAAACAAAACTTACTTTCTTAATAGTCATTTTTTTCAGAATGAAGGGAGTATTCTGTAGCAAGCTTCCATTTAGAAGTTAAGAAAAAAAATTGATAAGATGGAACTGATTTGATGCCACTTGGTCATGCTCATAAGTGCTACATAGACATTACTATGCTTAATAATTATTATTTTTTGCCATGCAAGTGTTATATAAGTATCAATTGGCTGATATTATGCCAAAAATTGTACTAAATGATTAAACTAAAGGTTCTAAAAAGATTTAAAAGCAAATATTCCAAACCATGGGTTTTTCCTTTTTGAAACATAAGCAAATGATTGTTCCGCTTAGAATGCTGAATTTACCACATCTGAATTTCAATGACAGGAGGAAATATTTTTCATGGTGCCATGGGTTTGGATGCACTTTTCATGTTGCGACCTGTCAAAGGATGGTAATTCTTAACAATTTATCAGTGAGAATATTTTAGAGAAGGAAAAGTGGAAAAAAGAAGAGAAAAGAAAAAAAAAAACCTTGTCGTCAAAGTTGGTTTGAACTATGTCATGTCCATGTTTTTCTATTGTTTATATAAAGAATGTTTTGCCTTGAATTACAGGTCAGGTTATAGAACTCCAGTGAGGGGACTATATATGTGTGGGAGTGGATCACATCCAGGAGGTGGAGTGATGGGTGCACCTGGTCGTAATGCTGCACAAGTTGTTCTTAATGATGTTAAGAGAAATTCTTTTTAGCCACTCTTTCTATTCTGCTCTGCTGGTTGCTGCTGCTATCATTTTGTGAACAAGGGTAAACTTCAATTATTATCTTAGACAAAGCTTGGGTTCAAGTTAAGCAAATACTGCAAAAGAAAAAACAACGGATTGCTTTCTTCAATAGCCATAATTGAAGAGGAAAAACTTAATATCCGCATGGATGAAAGGTTGAGAGTCAATGTTCGGCATTTGAACTCAGTTACTAATTTGAAGTGTTTGATGAACATGGTGGTTGAAGTGACTTTGAGATCCATCAATTTAAAATGATAATTGAAATGGTAAACCCTTATTCTTCTAATAGTAGTGTTTGGCTCTTCAATTGCTGACAGTTACATGCTAAACGTTCATTGCAACTATTAAAGCAAATAGACCAGTAGACTCCTTGATTGATTGTTGTTGCTGATCCTGCATTGCCTAAATAATTTTCAACTTTCATATACAATTCTTTGCAGTCGGGCCACCTTCCCTTGAGAAGGCAAAATTATGAAAAGGGATGTTTCAGGATTTCCAAATTGAGAAGAAGTCATTACCTTTAATTCTGAAAATGGTGGTTTTCACCTCTAAATAGTTTATGAAAGAGTATGTCATATCCTTAACCTGCGTGTATATATTATTTAAAAAAAAAAAAAACTCCTAGTTAGTTAGTTTTATTATATTTGTCAATTGTCCTAAATTAATATGAAAAGTAAATATATAAACACATCCAATAATTTCATAATCGGAAGATCACATTACTTGGGAAGAGGCACTTTCCTCCTCTTGAATTTTTTTAATCTAGGCTTTCATTTTTTTATTTTTCACTTTAGAAAATTGATTAATAAAAAATATTTTTTTAATTAAAAAAAAAATTAAACTTTGTTCTTTTGAAAAAGGAAAATAAAGTTCAGAAAATTTTTTTTTCGACAAATTCATTAAAAGCGAAAGAAACTTTAAAAATATTAATGGTTACTCATTAGTTCCTAATATTTTTGTATGAGTTAATAATAAATAAATAAATAAAATAATTTTTATGAGTTTGATTTTTTTATACTCTTTTAAAATTAATATTTATTTTTCCTTTTTTTTTTTTAATGGAACAAAAATATTTTTCCTAGAGAGCACCAAATGCTGAAAAATGGGCTTGGGCTAAAATCCACCGGCTAAGGTTGTGGGCTGTTACCGGGCTTATCAGTGGGCTATTGCCCCCATTTTACACAACCTCTATCACCAGCCACCAGATCTCTCTTCTCCACAGCACCATCGATCGCAACTGAAGCAGACAGAAAACAACTCTGATTTCTCGTCAGTCATGGCTCTTAATCTCCGGCAAAAACAAACCGGTAATCTTCTTCTTCTTCTTCTTATTTAATCGTGTTTTTCATCTTGCTTCTTCTTCTTCTTCTTATTTAACCGTGTTTTTCATCTTGTATATGTATTTATATTGAGCTTGGTGTATTAATTTTGAATGCAGAATGTATAATTCGGATGCTAAACTTGAATCAACCTGTAAACGCTACTGGTACTGCTAATGAAGAAGTTTATAAGATCTTGATTTATGATAAATTTTGCCAAAATATATTATCTCCATTGATCCATGTCAAAGATCTACGTAAACATGGAGTTACTCTTTATTTCCTTATTGATAAAGATCGAAAACCCGTGAATGATGTTCCTGCTGTGTATTTTGTTCAACCTAGTCAAACCAATATTCAGCGAATTATTGCTGATGCTTCTCGTTCGCTTTATGATAGTTTTCATTTGAATTTTTCGTCTTCGATTCCTCGTCCTCTTCTTGAGGATCTTGCTTCTGGGACACTGAATTCGGAGTCTATACATAGGATTTCAAAGGTTCATGATCAGTATTTGGAGTTTGTTACTTTGGAGGATAATTTGTTTTCATTGGCTCAGAAGTCTAGTTATGTTCAATTGAATGATCCGTCTGCTGGGGATAGGGAGATTGAGGAGATAGTTGAAAGGATTGTTAGCGGTTTGTTTTGTGTACTTGCAACATTGGGTGTTGTGCCTGTCATTAGGTGTCCCCGTGGAGGGCCTGCAGAGATGGTAGCATCAGCATTGGATCAGAAGTTGAGGGATCATTTTTTGTCTAAGAACAATTTGTTTTCTGAAGGTGGGGGTTTTATGAGTTCATTTCAGAGGCCGATTTTGTGTTTATTTGATCGGAATTTTGAATTGGCTATTGGGATACAACATGATTTTAGGTATCGCCCTCTTGTTCATGATGTGCTTGGATTGAAGCTGAATAGGTTGAGCGTGCAAGGGGAAAAGGGTGGGATGAAGTCATTTGAGTTGGATAGTTCTGATCCATTCTGGCTTGCAAATGCATCTCTGGAATTTCCTGAAGTTGCAGTAGAAATTGAGACACAATTGAATAAGTACAAGAAGGATGTTGATGAGGTGAATAGGAGGACTGGGGGGACAGATGGGGCAGAATTTGACGGGACAGACTTGATTGGAAATACAAAACATTTAATGAATGCAGTGAACTCCCTGCCTGAGTTGACAGAACGGAAGCAGGTGATTGATAAGCACACAAACATTGCGACTGTATTATTGGGTGAGATCAAGGAGAGGTCACTTGATTCCTATGCCAAAAAGGAGAATGACATGATGATCAGAGGAGGGATTGATCGAAATGAACTTTTGGGAGTGCTTAAAGGGAAAGGGTCCAAGGTGGATAAGCTGAGATTTGCAATCATTTACCTTATATCATCTGATAGCATTAACCAGTCAGAAGTTGAATCAGTGGAAGCGGCTCTTAGGGAGTCTGAGGTTGATACTTGTGCATTCCAGTATGTGAAGAAAATGAAGTCTCTGAATGTTTCATTGGCATCAACAAATTCTGGTAGTAGAAATAATATTGTTGATTGGGCTGAAAAGCTTTATGGACAGTCAATTAGTGCTGTGACAGCAGGTGTGAAGAATTTGTTGTCTAATGATAGGCAGCTTGCATTAACAAGGACTGTGGAAGCTTTGATGGAAGGGAAACCTAATCCTGAGATTGATTCCTACCTTGTGTTCGATCCTCGTGCTCCAAAGTCAGGGGCTGGTAGCAGCCATCTCAAAGGGCCGTTTAAGGAAGCTATGGTATTCATGATTGGTGGTGGTAATTATGTGGAGTATGGTGGCTTGCAAGAGTTTGCACAGCGCCAGCAACCTGTTAAGCATGTTATATATGGAACAACAGAAATTCTTACTGGAGTGGAGTTTGTTGAGCAGCTCACACTGTTGGGGCAGAAGATGGGATTGGGTAGTACTGGTGCCCCTGCTTCAACTCATTAGTACAGAGTTTTGTATATGTACTTTAAAGCAGGTTGACTCCTGGTTTATGCTTCAAGGAGGAGACATTCCACCACGACTTGTGATACTATTTGATTTAGATAGAATAGATATTGATGGTGGTTAGGTTGGAGTAATGCGCAAAAGTTGGGCTTTGCACCTATTTCTTGGGCTTAATGCCCATATGGAGGTTTCAAGCATGATTGTTTACTATCTATGGAACAGCTGAGCAATGCCCTTTACCTTTCATCTTTGTGAGGTATTTACCGTCAAAAAACTTTTCTAATCTTCGTTGATGTTAGCTTCTTGTGGTTAGAATTTTGTTTTGAAAAAATAGTATGGAAGGAAATTCTGTATTTTTTCATCACATCAATTTATGAGTGTTATTTGATTCATTTAAGGCATGCTTGATATTTCATTGCTTGTTGACAAAAAAATTAAAAAAGAAAAAAGTGCTGTAAGTGTTTAAATTGTGTTATATATGGTTGTTTTTTCATTTTATTGGTTATTCTTGACATGCATTTTAACGTGAGAGATTAATAGTGGCAAACCAATTTTCATCATCAAATGCTTGTAGCATAATTCATGGTATGATTGTTGTTTTCCAATATTCTTGATTGCTACCATCCTCTACCTCTATTTGGGATTTGTGGAGGGATTTCAATGCTTGGTATATCCTCATTTATATATTTAGCTTAAGCCTAGTCATTTAAAATTGTAAAATGTAATAAAATGCATGATTCCTATGTTAGTTCACAAAATACTATTGCATTTTATCAACCGAGTAGCTGAGCACATCTGTCTTTTAAGATCTCTTTTTAAACTTTAAGACAAAACCTGGTAACTCACAGGTTGTTTGTTGCAAATGAATGCTACAAAATTTACAGATTTTAGTTATGAATCTATATTTGTAATGTTTTGTTCAAAAATTTTATTTGAAACTCTATACTATAGTTTTAATTCTATAGAGTTAGTTATATTACAGCTGAATTACTTCAAAATTGGTGGATTTTGTCAATGAATACTATATACATTAAAAAATGAATTATATGTATTAATATAAAAATACCAAACTTGAGAACGAATTCTATTATGAAATTTTGTTTTACAAATAAAATGAATTATAAATTGAGTTGGTTCCAGAAAACTATATGAGGAGAACCTTGGTGGCGTCTAAGCTTGATTCAAGTGATTATTGGGATTTAGATAAGGAGAATAGCTTTAAGGTTTTGTTTAATTCTTGGAAACTAGAAAATATTGTCTGTGAACAATATTTTTGAAAAAGTAATCTACAAATACTTTGTTTTTTATTGTTTGGTTGTGAACGAGAATGTGATAACGTGACTCTTTCTTTTTAATCTATGTTTTAGTGTTTTACTGGAGTTTATCGGTCCTGCTCTTTTGAGCTTGATGTTGTGTTTATCCCTCTCATTCTATGCTTTCTCATTCTTAGATGTCACCTTTTAGATACCTGTCTCTTCACCACACTCATCCTTCAAGTTTTTTTTTTTGAAGTTTTCTGTTTTATTTTATATTCTTTTGAGGGGATGGTTGGAATTTTTATTGGTGCTCGAGGGAGGAGGTATACTGCATATGTTCAATGGCAATGAATATTTGATTTGATTTTAATTTCATTATGTTCTAATTTTAGTGTTTTCTTCCTGACTCATCAAATTGTGTTTCACATTCACATTTGCATCAGTTCAATTTTCTCCATCTCGAATGCTATGTATTGGCATTTCTCTCTGCTATCACCCTAAAATACCACTGAAACTCTGCATTTCCTAAGCATCTTCATGGTCTCCAAAACATTAAGAATACGTTTGGTAGATCATAATGAAATAAAATGTAATGTAATCAAATGCATTTTTAATATAAATATTACATTTGAAAATGAATTTTATTGTGTTACTGTTAATGGAAGTTAAAGAAATGAGCTATTCAAATCTTTTGTTCAACACATTCAACACCTAACATGATCTACAATTCCAATAGTCAAGAAATCATTTTGTAACACATGTGTAGACTCCATAATTAACGGTATTAATTGTGTTAGATTAGGCTATAAATACTCTAACAAATTCTCTGTAAAATATATACACAGAAATACAATTTATTCTCTTTAATATTCATTTTGATATTCTCAGGTTACATTAGTAATTCTGTATGGTATTTTACATAGTATCAGAGCCTCTTTAATTTCTCAGTCAAGTTTCTTTCAGTTACCCTCATTTTTCATGCATACGTCAATGATTTATTTTAATTACACTATCATTAAGAGCACACTCCTAGAAGAATTTTAGGACTTGTTGGACGGTGAACGGATTTCCCATGCACCGTCTGAAGATTCTGCAACTTCTTCACTTGACACACATGCTCCAGAGATTGAAGACGATCTAGTCATCTGCCACATCAAACATCTTATCCAGTCAGTCGCCACGCTATCAGTGACGCATCATTTGCCACGTAACCACCACGTGTCATACACGTTAGCATCCACGTCAGCCACCTGGCTCACTTTGTTTGAGTCATCGGCCATGTCATCATCTGTTCCAGTGTTTCTTTATTCTGGTACTCTTTGTTTCCAGCCACTCAGAAATCGCCATGTGTTCTTCCGGTTCAGTTCAGTTAAACCAGTTGACTTTGAGTTTGACTGACCTGTTCAAGAACTTTTGTACCGGTTTTTAGATATTAGAAACCAGTTCCTAAGCTTTTTTAACCTCCTAAATCCGTTTTTGACCTTAAAATTGTGAAATTCTTTCTCTATCTTATAAATATGGAGAAAATTATTTCATCTCAACCTATTGTAACCATTTTAGACTGTTCCAATTACAAATTATCGGCAAATAGCATGAAAAACTATCTTGTCGGGGTAAAATATTGGTGAATTGTCATGGGAGCAACACCCAAACTTGTCCCTATTGAAACAAAAATGGAAGAAAAATGTAGTGATCGAGTTGATGATTGGGAAAGCAAAAATCATCAAATCATCACATGGTTTCACAATACATCTGTCCAAACTATTCATATTCAGTTTGATAAATTTGACATTGCAAAGGAAATTTGGGATTTTCTTGCCAATAGGTACACAATTGCTGGACTTGCTCATCATTATCAATTGTGGAGCATTTTGAACAATATGAAGCAAGAATCCAGATAATCTATCAATGATTTCCTCAGCTAAATGCAACCCATTTGGAACCAACTCGGATAAGCAAAGATCTCAAATGATCAACTCCATCTGATTCAGTTTCTAATGGCTCTTCAATCTGAATATGAGCTTATTCGTGTATTTTTGCTGCACCGTGATCCTCTCCCGACATTTGAAACGGCAGTAAAAGAATTGATTTTTGAAGAAACTCGTTTGCATATTGGCAAACCAACTTCTACAGAACAGGCACTTGCAACACACAGACCATACTAGGGTTAACCATTCCAGCACTGTAAGAATTGCAATAAACTTGGTTACTCTTTCTCTAACTGTCCAACTATTGAGTGCAGATATTATCACAAACTCGGGCTTATCAAGATCAGTTGCCTCACTCGCCCATCTAGACCTCAAGATCATCAACCCAAGTATAGAACCAACTTAGAAATCAGGTCTTTTATTGCCAATGCTGTTGTTTCTACCAACTTTTCTGCCCCTTTTGTGGACTCCTTCACTCTCTGAGACCTTGAATCCATGTTCAAAAAGGTTATGTCTTCCAATGCCTCTTCCTCTAGTGCCATGTCTTTCTACTCAGGTAACAATCAGTGGCTAATTGACTTTACATATAGCAATCATATGACTTCTGATCTAAACATGTCGGGATATGCGTAATTTGTTGGAGATGGGATCCCAGCATCGATATCCTTTATGTTCTATACCATATCCTAGAAAACAACAAAGACGAGCACATGGTTATTGTTTAGTGTATTCATGAGGCTGGAGTAAAACAAAGCAAACACATCCAAATATTTTTAGTGAATGATAGTCAAGAATTTTACCATAGAGTCGCTTAAAAGGAGAAATATTATTGAGAACAAGAGTGGGGAGATGATTAATTGTGTAAACAGCAGTTAAGACTACTTCTGCCCGAAATTTTTTAGGACAACCTAATGACTAAAGGAGAGCTCTTACAGAATCTAAGATGCGGCAATGTTTGCGTTTGACTCTACCATTTTATTGAGATGTGTGAGGACATGACCTTTAAACTAAAGTTCCTTCGTCATGGAAGAACTACAAAATACTTGACTCTTTGTATTCCATGGTATTGCCAGTTTGAAAATTTTTAATAGGACAAGAAAACTGTGTTTGGATCATCTTTGCAAATTGTTTATAGATTTGAGGAAGTTCATATCTATGCTTTATACAAAAGAGTCAAGTAAAACCTAAGTAATCATCAATAAAAATAACAAAATAGCGATTACTACTAACTGTTAGAATAGGAGAGAGTCCCCAAATATCATAATGAACAAGTCCAAAAGGAACATCACAAATAGTATCATTTTTATTAAATGATAAAGCAAGTTGTTTTGCAAGTTGACAATGAGTACATTGAAGTTCTACAACTTTAATATTTCCTAAAGTACCCTTCAAAATTAAGGGACGAAGTTTACTAAAAGAGGCATGATTGAGGCGTAAATGCCGCTGAAACAAAGGAGACAAACTAGTTGTAGCGGATAAAGCATTGTGAGGTAGTCGAAGAAATTTAAGTTCAAATAGCCTCCCGATCTTGATTCCATTTTTCACAATTTGTCCCGTCTTCAGGTCCTATACCTAACAACCATCAGAATCAAAATGTACAGTTAATCCTAATTCACATATTTGACCAACAGAGAGAAGATTGACAGCTAAGGAAGGCACAAGATATGTATTAGGTACATTAAGAGTAGGTGCGGAAACAGTTCCAACATGACTAATGCCCATTTTATTTCCGTCAGCAGCCCATTTTATTTCCGTCAGCAGTATCAATTGGGGGGGGGGGGGGGGGGGGGGGGGGGCAGGGCGGGCTGTAGAAAGTTATTCTGGGTTTTAGATTGAAAAATGTTTGGATTAGAAGTCATATAATTGCTACATGCAGAGTCAATTAGCCACGGATTGTTACCTGAGTAGGAAGACATGGCACTAGAGGAGGAGACACTATAAGACATAACCTTTTTTGAACATGGATTCAAGGTTTGAGAGAGTGAAGGAGTCCACAAAAGGGGCAGAAGAGTTAGCAGAAACAGCAGCATTGGCACTGGAAGACTTGATTTTTGAGTTGGTTCTGTACTTGGGTTGATGATCTCGAGGTCTAGATGGGCGAGTGAGTCAGTTGATCTTGATATGCTCAAGTTTGTGACAGTATCTACACTTGATAGTTGGACAGTTAAAGAAAAAGTGATCAAGTTGATTGCAATTCTTACAGTGCTGGGATGGTTGCCCCTAGTATGGTATGTGTTTGTAAGTGCCTGTTCTATAGAAGTTGGTTTGCCAATATGCAAACAAGTTTCTTCAAAAATCAATTCTTTTTCCGTTGTTTCAAATGTCAGGAGAGGATCACGGTGCAACAAGGATACACGAACAGGCTCATATTCAGATTAAAAAGCCATTAGAAATTGAATCAGATGGAGTTATCATTGGAGATCTTTGCTTGTCCGAGTTGGCTCTAAATGGGTTGCATTTGGCTAAGGAAATCATTGATAGACTGTTTAGATTCTTACTTCATAATGTTCAAAGTGCTCCACAATTGATAGTGATGAGCAAGTCCAGCAACTGTGTACCTATTGTCAAGAAAATCCCAAATTTCCTTTGCAGTGTCAAATTTATTAAACTGAATATGAATAGCTTGGACAGATGTATTGCGAAACTATGTGATGATCTGATGATTTTTGCTTTCCCAATCATTAACTCGATCACTGTATTTTTCTTCCATTTTTATTTCAATAGGGACAAGTTTGGGTGTTGCTCCATGACAATTTGTGAATGTTTTACCTCGACAAGATAGCTTTTCATGCTATTTGCCCATATCAGACAGAATTGCTAATGTAACATGTTTGCCCATTTTAGACGATTCCAATTACAACTGACACTAACATGAAAAGCATTAGAATAGCATGAAAAGCATGAAATGGGCAAATAACATGATCAGTTAGATCAATGGTAGAATGATGATCAGTTGGATCACTAGCCCAATCTGCATTAGAATAATCATATAATTCCAAAGATGTATTAGCAGAAAAATGTAAACCATAAAAAAAAAAAGTTCCTTTAATATAACGTAGGATTTGAAGAACTGCTGCATAATAAGATGAGTGTGGAGCATACATGAATTGACTAACTAGATAAACAACATATGAGATATCTGGCCGAGTAACTGTGAGATAAATAAGACTTCCAACTAGTTGGCGGTATAAGGTATGATCGTTAAAAGGAGTGTCATCTAGAGGAGTAAGTTTACAGTGGAGCTCTAAAGGAGTTGAAACTATTTTTCCATCAGTAATATCAGCCTTAGAAAGCATATCAGAGGAATACTTGGCTTGAGACAAGTGATACCCTTGAGAATTGTGAGAAGCTTCAAGGTCCAAAAAATAGTTGAGAGTGCCAAGATCTTTCATTTCAAATTGTTGGCTAATATAAGCTTGAACTTCTGAAATACCTGATGTGTCACTGCCTTTAATGATCATATCATCAACATAAAGTAATAGAAGGACAATTCCACGATTGGTGTGATGAACAAATAGTGCTGAGTCATGTTTGCTGGAGACAAAGGCAAATTTAGTAAGAGTGAAACTAAATTTGGCAAACCATGCGCTAGGAGCTTGTTTCAATCCATATAGAGCCTTTTTGAGCTTGCAAACATTATGAGGAGAGTGGTAATCAGAAAGAAGTTTCATATAAACTTCTTCAGATAAATCACCATTAAGAAAAACATTTTTGACATTCATCTAAAAAAGTTTTCACTTGCGGACTGCTGCTATGGCTAAAAGACTATGGATAGATGTCAATCGAGCAACTGGAGTAAATGTTTCCTCATAGTCTATTCCATACTCTTGGTATATCCTTTGGCTAGTAAACCAGCTTTGTAACGTTTAATAAATCCATCTAAGCGTGTTTTGATTTTGTAAATCCATTTACAGCCAATAAAGACCTTATTAAGAAGGAGATCAACTAGTTCCCAAGTATGGGCTTTCTCCAATGCTTGAATTTCTTCAATCATAGCTCGCTGCCAAAGAGGGTTCGTGCTAGCCTCACAATAAGAGTGTAGATCGTGGAGTGTGGCAATAGCATAATAAAAGTGAAAATCTCGAAGGTGAGAAGGTGTTTCTCTTACCTTAATTGATCGACAAAGATTGATTTTAAGAGCAGGATCAAGTTCAGGAGTAGGTGCAAGATCAACAGTTGGAGTATGTACATTCTTTTCAGACGAGACTATTTCTGGAGTAGCAGAATCAAACATGGTTTTCCAATACTCTTTATTGCTACCATCCTCTGCCTCTATTTGGGACTTGTGGAGGGATTTCAATGCTTGTTATATCCTCATTTATATATGTAGCTTAAGCCTAGTCATTTACAGTTGTAAAATGTAATAAAATGCATGATTCCTATCTTAGTTCACAAAATACTATTGCATTTTATCAACCTAGTAGCTTAGCACATCTGTCTTTTAAGATCTCTTTTTAAACTTAAAGACAAAACCTGGTAAATCAGAGGTTGTTTGTTACAAATGAATGCTATAAAATTTACAGATTTTAGTTATGAATCAATATTTGTAATGTTTTGTTCAAAAAATTTATTTGAAACTCTATGCTATAGTTTTAATTCTATAGAGTTGGTTATATTAGAGCTGAACTACTTCAAAATTGGTGGATTTTGTCAGTGAATACTATATACATTCAAAAATGAATTATATGTATTGATATATAAAATACCAAACTTGAGAACGAATTCTATTATGAAATTTTGTTTTGCAAATAAAATGAATTATAAATTGAGTTGGTTCCAGAAAACTATGAGAGGAGAACCTTGGTAGTGTGTAAGCTTGATTCAGGTGATTATTGGGATTTAGATAAGGAGAATAGCTTTAAGGTTTTGTTTAATTCTTGGAAACTAGAAAATATTGTCTGTGAACAATATTTTTGAAAAAGTAATCGACAAATATTTTGCTTTTTTTTTTTTTATGAGAATGTGATAACGTGACTCTTCCTCTTTAATCTATGTTTTTGTGTTTTCATGGATTTTATCGGTCCTGCACTTTTGAGCTTGATGCTTTTGTGATTAGGAGTATATATATATATATATATAAATCCACGTCTTTCATAACACTGTCGACTTGTATCGTATGGTGTAATCCAAATAGCAGCTTTACGTTGTTAATATGTATTATGGTGACATGAATTTAGAATGATCATTATCATGTTGCGTGAATGAACTTATTGTTTTTTGGGATCTGCGAAGCGACGGTGGTAAGAGAAAACATCCATAATAATTGCATATTGAAATCCTTGCATTGCTGAAATATTGGAAGAAACTTAATACTCTCTCCCAGTCCCATGTACATTGAATATTATGCTATTTTTTTTTATACATTTTATTAAACTAGAGGATATAATAATTATTCTTGATATGATAATTAGGCAACATATAACAATGGGAGACTGTTGATCTTCTCTTTTCGTGAAGATTATAAAATTAATTCATAATTTGATTATATATAATGTATTGTTTACGATCATATAATTAGTATTAATATTAGTTCAAAAAAAATAATTTTGTCCACGTAGTAAAGTTATAACAATAATAATAAAAGTATTATAGTAGTAATTGTTTACGATGATATAATTACATGGCTTTAATAATGTATTTGGTAATAAAAAAAACTGTTTATTATATACATTATTTGGATACTAATTAAAACTGCGCTTCCTTTGCTAATAAATTATTATATACTTAAATTTAGTATTAATTATAAATTTAAGGACTATACATATATAAACATAATAAAATTAAGAAATGAAATTAGGTTCTATTAAAAAAAATTAAACATACTAACCTTAATATCAACTAAAACTAATCGTTTTAATTGAACTCCACTGTTGTTGAATGTTTTTATGGAATCCACTCGTAAAATTATGAGTTTAATACTTCATTCCGTTTCATAAAGTTTAAGGGTATCGATTATTTGATTTTCTAAATTGTTTGCCATGATAATTTAAAAAGCTAATAAGAATGAAACTAATGAGAATAAAAATTTATAAATTTAATTGATGAAGACAATAACTATATATGTTTATATAGAGTAAATTTAATTTAATATTAGTAGGAGAAGGAAATATAATTAATATAAGAAAATAGAGTTCTATTAAGATTAATAATTTTAATGTCTTAAACTAATTAGAATTTCTAAAATTTTAATATCCTAAACTAATTAGAATGTCCAAAACAAATAGCATGAATCTAGCTTTTATTGAATGAATTAAAATATATCGTTGAATGATTTAAAAATAATGTTACAATAAATTTTTTTTAGCATAATGTGACAATAATTTTAGAAATTATTGTAGCATAGATAATTTATTATTTATTTTTCTTTCGTTGTTAAATTCTAATACTTATGATTGTATTTCAATTTTAATAGTTATAGGTTAGTTTATTAATTAAATAATAAAATAAATTAGAAGATGCACCAATTTTAATAGTTATAGGTTAGTTCATTAATTGAATAATATAATAAATTAGAATTGTTAGAGGAATCTATCTATGTTGCATAAAAAATTCAGGAAAATAAAATAAAATTAATAAATAATAATAATTAAATAATAATCAATGACTATATTACCCTCAAATTAAATATTCAATTATTAAGAGTATAATAAAATGGACATAAGTAAATATGTTTTTCTCGCTTACCATATATTTATATATAGTATAGATATAATTAATTTTTTTTAAAATTTTATAAAAAAATTGAATTAATATCTACTGATAAAATAAATATAAAAATATTAAAAATAAAAATGAGATATGCTTTTTAAAATATTTTTTAAAAAAATTTTAAATAGAATGGGACGGAGAGAGAAATTGATTTATAATTAAATAAAATCAAGCATGGTTTTCATGTAAACAGTGACAGAGCTTCTTAAGGAGAAGGGGCCAAAAATTTTCAATTTTTTTATTATTATATATATATACATGGGCCAAGCATCGCGGTGGCGAAGGGGGCTAACGTTAAATAAAAATAAAAAATTAATAGTAATATATATTTAATATAATGCATATGATAAGCAATAATCATCAATTGCATTTGCACATATTTCATCGACGTCAACTTTTCAATAGTCTCCGCCAAAAATATTTTTAATGAAATATACTCTTTTATCAAAAAGTAAAATGGAGAGAATTTCTATCTTTCAACTTCGTATGTTGACCATTCAAAATTTGATATGCCTATTAACTTTGCAGTTTCAATATTTTAATTTTTATAAAATTGAGTACCTCATTGCCATGATAAGTGATGTTTGAGCCAATTACAGAATTTTATTCCTTTATTCATTGATTTCATATATGTAAATTTTTAAATTTTAAGCTAATATATTAGAATTTTTTAGGCTGAGTCACAAATTGTTGATTCAATTAGAGCATTGCAAGTTTTAATATAGTTAAGTCTAAAACTACTGATTCATTTTTCAAGAGAAAAAATCTTGATAATCCTGAAAGTTCAACACTTTTACCTTCAACATTAATTCAAGTTTGTTCAATTAAAAATGAGCATGAATTGGAATATTAAAAAAAAGGAGCTGAACCTAAAAATCATCTTGTCAAGTTTCCTAGAATTAAAACTAAGAAGCTGATGTCAGTCTTTTAAAACGTGATATGGGATTGCATCATCAAATTTGAGAGTTCATGTGAATCAAAGAAATAAAATAAGAAGGGCCTAAAAATGGGCACGAATTAGATCAAACTTGTGTTATTATATAAACTTATATATATATATGGGTGTGATTTTAATGGTTATTATATTATTTATCTATAGATAATTATTATTTTTTTAACCGTTGAATTAAAATTTAACGGTTTTAATTCATTTTGAGTTTTTCAGCAATATTTATAGAAAATTTCAATCTTTAAAGTGTTAATTAAGTTTTTTTTTGAAGGGTAATATTTTTTCTAAAATATACAATCATTTAATGCTTGCACAAAATTTTATGATGGTTACTATGGAATCGTAACAATTAAAAACTCTTTTATATATATATATATATATTAAAGAAATGAAATATCAAAAATTGATATCAATTCTAAAAGAAGAGATCAAAAAATATAGATAAATATAGATAAAGTAAAATTTTATAAATTACCTCTTATTCCTTACGCTATCCATTATTCTTAATCTTTCTTTTTTTTTTTTCTATTTTATTCTCTTTATGTATTCTCTACTTAGATTCGATGATTCGATTTATTTATTCTATCTATATGTCTTATATATATATATATATATATATATATATATATATATATATATATATATATATACCTATATGCCTTATATATATCTATATGCCTTATATATCTATACCAAAATATATATATTTAACCAAAATAGAAAATATATATATTTCTTATACGTATATATACGTATATATTTTTCATTTTCTATTTTATTTTTTATATTATTTTATTATTATATATTATTATAATATATATATAATTTCATTTATTTTATTATATATATATATATATATATATATATATATATATATATATATATATATATATGCAATTTTAGTTTCACCTCCTAAAAATTGAACTCAAGCTCTGCCATTGCATGTAAATATACATTTGCCTTCCTGATTAAAATAATCTTTTTAAACGCCAATAGGTTAGTGGCAAAAATATTTGTGTCTTCATTCAAGTTCAATTCATGTCCATGATCGTTGTGATTGTGCAGAAAACAGTTAATGTATCCAACCATATATGTTAATGTATATTCCTAATTAGTATATTAATCTACCTATTTAGGATAATTAGTAATGTATTCCTAATTATCCTAAATAGGTAGACTAATATACTAATTAAGAATATACATTAACAATATCTTTTAACCTTGTTTAAAAGAACAAAACATAACATTTAATTGTTTAGAATGGATAAAGGTGTTAATAGTTGTTGATGAATTTTTTGAAAGTGTGAGCGTGTCACGTGTGTGAGGTACACGAACAGATTTCTTGCACCTATTGACTTCTAAAATCAGAGTGATTATCGATTCTCAAATTTCATTAACCACAATTCACTTGGATTCAATAAAATGCTAGTAAATAAAATTGGAAAATTATGAGAATTAAAGATATAAACATAGGAATTGAAAATGTAATGGGCTTGTATTGCATTAATTGAAAATATTGACAGAAAGTGAAATGAAAATATTGACAATAAAATTGAAGGGTTAATGACAAATGCTGAAAAATTAAAAAGGGTTGAACACAGTAAGGAAACGAGTAGAAATTGTTGTTGAATTGCTGTTACTTTTGGTAGTTTTTTTTTTAGTCTTGATCCCCTTTTTATCCTCTTATTTTTCTCTTTTATTTATTCAGATAACCACCCATTTCTACTGAGTAATTGCCATCATTTCATACCACTTCTAATTTTTCAACTCCCCACCTTCTATTTTCACCAAATTATGTGATTTATAATTAATGGGCTGGGCTTGTTATCTTTTTATTGGGCTATTAAATTTGGGCACTAACAATAATAATGTTATAGATCCCAATAATAGTAAAGCATCTTTTATATAAGAAAAGAATATTTTAATTAATTTTTTAAGTGCAAAGATGTAAATTTCTTTTAAGTATAATAGTATTTTGATTTATTTTTTAGTTTTTTCACCTTATTGATTTGAAGTGTGTGCTGGATGGGCGACCATGGTCCGTTGATAATTGTGCTCTTATTCTGCATCACTTGCAATCGGGGAAATGGCTAAAGAGGTACCTCTTACACATGTATTATTTTGGGTTCATGTATTTTATCTCCTGGTTAGCTATATCACTAAAACGGTAGGGCATCAAATGGATAATTTTATTAGAGAATTTGTCGATTATGATGCTAATAATAATGTGGGATGGAGAAATTATATGAGAGTTAGTATTCGTATGGATGTGAGTAAACCTTTAAAATGGGGTAAGAGGGGATTGGTGTAAGGTGCAATTCTAGTATGAGATATTAGGTTCATTTTGCTTTTTGTGTGCATTACTTCGACACACTGATCATTTCTGTGAGCCATTATTTTCAACTTCTTGTATGGAGTTAAAGAAAGAGTGGGGGTCTTTGTTACATGCTCTTACACATAGGAACTCGAATTTAGGTGGGAAACGTTGGTTGAGGGAGGTGCAACCTAATGATTTTTTAGCTATGTAGCCTGAACGTGTCTCCAATATGGCTAATGTGGAGAATGGTGAACGTGTGAGTGTGGGTAGGCATATCGAGAGAGCCACTAAGGGAGTAAATTTTCACCCTCATGCGGGTTATATGGGCAGTTTGGTGTCTGTAGTGGTGATAGTGGATCTGGCAAAGAGGTATGACATGAGAATGATGAACATAAAAGGGTAGATTTGCAAGAGGATCAAAATAGAAGAAGAGCTAGTTATAAGGATCCTGTTATGGTTCAAGAGTCGATGGCAATATAGGTGAATAAGGGTGTGGTTCCTTATGTGCACAACAATTAGCTGGTGCACAGTCTAATAGAATTTTTTAAGTGGCTAAAACCATTGATTAGGTCAACCGAGAACCATGATTGTTATAAGTTGGAATTGCTATAGGCTTGGCAACTTATGGGCAATTAAAGCTCTTTGTGAGTTCTCATAAGTCGTAGTTTGTTTTTATAATTGAAACATTAGTGCATGAAATAAAGGTGGTGAAAATAAAAAAAAAAGAAAGAAATTAGATTTTGAGAGTGCTTTTGTGTGGATAAAGAAGGTTGAGGAGGTGGTTTAGCATTTTTATGAAGGAATGAGTTCTCTATAAACTATATTGATATGCAAATTTCTTCTAAGCATGGTAATGATTGACGGTGTATAGGTTTTTAGAGGTTTCTAAAACATAGTAGGAGGCAAGATTCATGGAATATGTTGCATGCAATTTCATCTTTGCCTTGGTGTATAATCGAGGATTTTAATGATTTATTATATGTTCATGAGAAAAGAGGGGTGCTATTCATCCAAAATGGCTTTTCCTTTCTATGGATTTAGGCAAGAAATTTTCAACTGTGACGTTTAAGATATGGTGCTAGAGGGTCATAGTTTTACATGGGAGAAGGGTAAAGGGACAGATGGTTTGGTGGAGGAAAAGCTTAATAAGATTGGTCTCAAAATCATGGGTAATGTTGTTTCCAACAGCTCATCTTTGTAACTTAGTAGCATCGGGTTCTAATCACAAACCAATTAATTGCAGATGGTGGTCATGCCTTATCATGTTCATAAGAGGGTGTTTAGGTTTGAAAATGCATGGCTAGTGGAGCATGCATTGAATACCACATCAGAATTTTTTGAAACTTTTCTCTAGCCTTTTCCCTATATATAGGGACCTCCCTATTCAGTTTTCTTCATCTTTCGACATCTAGACTTGCTTGATCAACTCCGATCTCAAGCAATATTTTTGGCTTGTTTCAAAACGAATGAGCTCCCTAGTTTGAAGTTTTTCTTTTCTTTTCTTTTCTTTTTATTTTTCACTTTGCTTTTCCTCCTTGTTTCACAAAGCGATAAGTTTAAGGCTTTCTACTGCCATTTGAGGTAGCTTCCCTCAACTCTGATCGAGTCAAGTTCCCCACTATTCCTTAGGTAAGCCTGCTGCCGACCGAGATGAGTCTCCTCCATCTCAAGGTAATTCTCTTTCTTCTTTCCTTTTATTTATTTATTTAATTTTATTTTTCCCTTCTTGGATTCTCTTCTTCCCTTTGGACTCTTTACCTAATTCTTTTCTCTTCTATCCCTAACTCTATTAATTAATTCATTTATATTAGTTAATTAAAATCTGAATTAATTAATTCAACTTTGTGATCAATTCAAATCAATGAATCAACTCAATAAATCAATCAATCAATAAATCAAAAAATGATTAAGGCTAGACTAAACAAACATTTTCACAAGAAGGAAGAACTGTGTAAGTTCTTATTCTCATTTAAAGGGATATATAGGCATACTTAATGCAAGCATCAAATCTAATTAAAATAAGCCAACTATTTAGTTTGAGGAATATATGGCTTCCGTAGAACCCATACGAGTTAGAGGAGATATACTCTAATTTTAGATTTTTATTATAACTTCAACTTAACTTTTCCTTCTTTATTTTCTTTTCAGTTTTATTTATCTTATGAATGAATTATCATACATCATAATAAATTGTACATGCATTAATCATGAAATTATTTTTTAAAGTCACAACTAAATTAATTGCCAAACTATTTTTATTAAAATAAATCAAAAATTTAGTCCACGAATTTTGTTTGGTTTTGAGACTAATGATCTTTTTCTTTGGGATGAAATTGGACTCAATTTGAATTTTTTTCTTAATTTTTTTCCCAATTAAAATAAAAGTAAGGGAACGACTATAATAATTTTTTTTTTAAAATCAATTTATCTGAACTCGAGAGTTCCAACATAAGTTCAAACCTAAGTGAGCATTTTGATTCCCCTTTAGCAAATGTGGACAAGTACTCAAGCGAGGACTCATAGCTGTATACGGTTATTGCGGACTTTACACATCCAACTTCAAATTCCACTTCTTCTTTGTCTCTCAAGTCAAATTAAAACCTGCAAAAAATCTTTAAAATCTTTCTCAAATTACAAATATAAAATAATGCAATGAAATGATCCTAATATCAATCTAAATGCATGAAACCCTACTAAAATTACCTAATAATGTATATTTTATTCACACATATTAAACTCCCCCATACTTAAGACTTTGCTTGTCCCCAAGCAAGCGCAAACATCTTCCTTCAAAAACTTTCACAATCCAATTAAATACCTTCAATCTCGTAAAAGCATTCATCATTTTTCTACAATTCAAAACCTTAAACTTATAAGATGTGCAATCCCAAGTAATTTTAAAACCAAGAACACTTATTAACAAGGATAAACAAACAACAATTCTCACATAAAAATTATATTTATAAAGAAAAAAAAAAGATCAGCAGCCCAAAATTTACCAATTATTATCAAACAAATAGCTTATAAAAGCACCATTATATATTTCAACACCAATGGAGATCAACATAAATCCTAATAAAGTGTCAATTGACTTATTAATATTGAGTCACGAGTCAAATCTAATTGCACTTGATGAATTTCATATTAAATAATGATAAAATATATAAAGAACTTATAACTAAAAGCCTAATTGCCCTTAAAAAGGTGTGTTAGAAAATGAATCTTATATTGAATAATGATAAAATATATAAATAACTTATAAATGAATAAGTGTTGAACTCAGTTCAAACTAATTGATTTTGTGCAAATAGATTTTAATACTTATTTATTTATAAATTTATGTGTATACGAGACTATAGACTTTAATAAAATATACTTCTAATATTTTTGTTTTTTTAAAGGACTGAATATACTCATGACATTTGAAAAATCGTTATGCCGCTCCGGCTTCCTATTGCCCGCTGTTAATTTGGTGTTT
The DNA here is from genome assembly GCA_947687605.1 of Reutealis trisperma. Lineage (NCBI taxonomy): Eukaryota > Viridiplantae > Streptophyta > Magnoliopsida > Malpighiales > Euphorbiaceae > Reutealis > Reutealis trisperma. Next base: position 571,587 of record CANTUT010000095.1, on the reverse strand, counting down.
GTTTAATTACCATTTGCCACCATTTCGTGTTAATTTGGTATTCGTTAAATTACCATTTGCCACCATTTCCTACGAATTTATAATCTTGAATTTTCCCACGAAGCCTTTCAAGTAATAATTAATTATAAAAATTGGTGGCTCAATTATTCAAACTATTGACCAATTTCCTGTCTCTTTCTTCGCATTTTCTTCTCCCTCCCAAACAAATGGAGGGTTAGATCCTGGTATCTTAAATTCATATATATATATATATATATATATATATATATATATATTGCAAGATATTATATAATATTATAAGAAGATATTCTTTGCATATATGCTATTTATTTCCTTCCTAATTTAATTGATATTGTTAATCTGTATATAAAAGTAAATTAACTTAAGATTTAATAGCTGTATATCCTTAGTTTTAGAGAAAATTAACATGATGAGTTAGAGCTCATCCTCTATATATACATATATCTGCATTTTATATATGATAAATATAATACACAATAACAAAAATTTTACCTGAATTTATTATTTAAGTCATATATATTTACTATAAATTTAAGCTTGAATTTCTATGAATTTTTCTTTCCTAAAATAGCCCTTAATATAATAAGTTTATTAAGAAAAATAATATGCGTCTATTAATTAACAAACTGCAGATGAGAGTGAGAATAAAAGTTATGAAATTGTTTTTTTTTTTTTTAATGAACATGAAAATGTGAAACTGCTAATGAATTCTATAGATTCCCAAACTGCATGCTCAAGGATTCAAGAATTGAAAGGCAAGCCAATTCTTTATAGCTAACACTCATGGAAAACATGGTCAATTCTTTATGTTGAAATTATTGCATGAGCATATAAATTCTACAAATAAATATAAAAGATTATTATGTGATTTAATTTTTTTTTTCTTTATAAAAAGAGAATCTAAAATTTATTTCGTGCACTTAGTACTGTTTATAAGTGCTGATGTGGCACTTAAATGACTAACATAGATTTCACTCTTTTTTTTTTTATTTTTTAATAATAAAATATTAAAAATTAACGAAAGGATAAGAGAAAATTGGAAAATAATTCCAGCTATGAGTCTAGTCAGATGGATCCAAATTGTTACAGTTGTTTTATATGCCGCGTTTGAGGCAAGAATTTCCATAAATTCTGATAATTAATTAAATTATATACTATTTTCTTTCATTTTTAAAAAAAAAATACCACTGAATTTTCTATATATAACTCCAAATCCTCATTTCACTAAAACGCATCTCATATTCAAACAAAATTCAGGGGCTTTGTAATAACCCTCTGATCTCCCCCTTTGATCTTCACCATTGATGGCCATCAAATTTCTTTCTCCAAAGCTTCTCAAAAACCTCCGTTTTCCCACCAGACTTCTCAACTCCTCCACTTCCTCCTCTTCCATCTCCGCCATCTCCTCCCTTAATCTGACCCAAAAACCAGAACCCACAATTGAAAACCCTGAATCCACCAACATAAACAGAGATTTCATCAAGTTTCCATCAACTTTAGACTTAGAAAATCACCAGAAACTGTTTGCCACAATACCCAGTAAAAAACTCTTACATGGGTCTCTTATTCTAAACATGGCGGCTGTAGGGCCTATGGTTGATTTTGGGGTGTGGGTTTTGAATTCTAAATTGATGGAGATGGAAACTGGGCGTGATGTTATATTGAAACTTATAAGACATAGTTTTTATGAACATTTTTGTGGAGGTGAAGATACTGTAGAGGTCGTTAAGTATATAAAGAGATTAAATGAGTCTGGATTAAGAGCAATCATGGATTATGCTGTGGAATTTACAACTGATAATGATTCTTGTGATCGAAATTTTCATGGGTTTCTTCAAACGATTCAAGCCGCCAAATCTCTTCCTTCTTCTTCCGTAAGATCATTTTCTCTTTTCTTTATTTTCTGTTTATACATGAACTTAGTTTGCCGCAAGCCGTGGAATGCTATGTAACATTAAAAAGACTAAAAATCATTTGATTACGATACATCTCCATCTTATCAAAGTTTACTGTTATTTTCTTAATTTGAGAATAATAACACGCTAAAAATTTAACCTTTATATTAGTAAATTAACGAGTTTCACTGGAATCTTGGCATAACTTTTGATTCAATTACTAGAATCTTGGAATAGAATCTTTGACTAATTAAAAGAAATATATATATAAATTAAATAATAATTTACTGTAATAATCACTCTTTAAGATTTTAACTATTGTTTGGTAGGCGCATCAAATGCACTCTTACGGTTTAAGAAAAGAAATATATATATATATATATATATATATATATATATATATATATATATATATATATATATATATATACTGTAGAAAAAGAAGAGCCGTGAAGCAAGCTAAGCCTAATATATAAGAAGGTTCAATTTGTGGCCCACAGAGGCATAGTTGTATTGTGAGTGGGAAAAATTCTTAGTTGGACCTGACGTGGAACATTATCTTCCCTCTTAATTAATTCCCATCTAATAAACAATTTAACAGCTGATAATATTAATATAAATACATAAAATCTCATTTAAAGATTCTCTATTAATTATGGGTTTGACACATTCAAGAATCAGTTGGGATTTATATTACTTGCTTTGAATTTTCCTCTTCTTTTTGTTTTTTTTTTAAAGATAAAATAGTAATTCTTGATTTTGGTTTTACTAGTTTAATGAGAAATTTGCATTCATAGTCATTAGTTAATTCCCTTTTTATGTGGTTTTCAAATTTTCTTGTATGGTTCCTCTTTTCCTCACTAGAGGACGAAATATTTGGTAATTGAGCGCATGAATTTTGTCAGATAATTAAATAAGGACACAATTTGATGACAAAGACCAAGTTGCAGAAAAAAAGATTGTGACATGAGAACTTGTATAATGGCTGAATGTTCCTCTTTTTGGAAAAAAATACACACTGTAATAGACGGCTAAAGAAACAAGAAATTGAAATATGTCCTTTTCAAGGCTGAGGTATTCCATTAGAATTTGACATGGTTGGCTATCCTCTCTACTGCAACTTCCTAACTCTTTCCAGCTCATATAAGTAAATATATTGATTAAAGAAATAATAAATTTTAAGTTTTCAACCCAATTGTGTCTTAGTGATTAAGTGTCTTTTTGATATTGTAGGATCCTGAGGTTTCCAATCTTGACAACTTGCAACTTTCTCCTTCAAGAAATATTCAGTGTTATAATTTAACTATGATTTATATCTCCTATAATGTAATATACTGAAATGAAACTAATTTTCTTATTGGTATTATCAGGTGAGCTTTTTGGCTGCAAAGATTACGGCAATTTGCCCCTTAAACTTGGTTGAAAGAGTTAGTGATCTATTAAGGTGGCAACAAAAAGACCCTTCTTTGAATCTTCCATGGAAAGATAATACATTACCAATTTTCTCTGACTCAAGTCCTTTATATCACACACTACAAAAACCAGAACCACTAACCTCAGAAGAAGAGCAACATCTCCTCCTAGCCAAAGAAAGGCTGTTGAAACTATGTCAAGAATGTGTTGAAGCCAATGTCCCATTAGTCATTGATGCAGAGCACACAACAATTCAGCCTGCGATTGATTACTTGACGTACTCATCAGCAATCAAGTACAATAAAGATGATAACCCGATTGTGTATGGGACAATTCAAGCCTATTTGAAAGATGCGAAAGAGAGATTGTTATTAACAACTAAAGCAGCAGACAAGATGGGAGTTCCTATGGGGTTCAAGTTAGTGAGAGGTGCTTATATGTCAAGTGAAAGAAAATTAGCTTCTTCTTTAGGCTTTGAATCTCCAATTCATGATACAATTCAGCAGACACATGCTTGCTACAATGACTCCGCTTCTTTCTTGCTTGACAAAATCACTAATGGCTCACATGGAGTCATTCTTGCAACCCATAATGTTGAATCAGGTAAAAAATAATTACAACATATATAAAACAGTTTATGAAACACGACACCTTAATTTTTGACGTACACATGCATCAGACACGTTACTGTTATTTGCTTGAAATAAATATCATGTCATATGGTATCATAAAGGTGTCTGGTGTTTGGGTCCGTGCCTTGTAGAACAGAACATTTATAAGACATGTAACATTGGATTAGGACGTCTAATGATGTTTTTTTTATGTGCATTGTACAGGGAAATTGGCTGCGAAAAAAGCACGAGAATTAGGAATTGGGAATGGCCAAAAGCTTGAGTTTGCACAGCTATATGGAATGTCAGAAGCACTTTCTTTGAGTCTAAAAAATGCAGGTTTTCAAGTGAGCAAGTATATGCCATTTGGACCTATAGATACGGTTTTACCATATCTTCTAAGGAGGGCAGAAGAGAACAGAGGATTATTATGTGCTTCAAGCCTTGACAGAGAACTCTTCAGGTAAGTGATTAAATAAAAATCATTGCATTAGTAACCCAAAAGTTGAGTGTTTACACCAAAACAAGTTAAAGTTTCTTTTTTTAAATTTGGCTCAGTGAAATTGATGTTAATCATATATAACTTTTGTTGGTGTGCAGGAAGGAGTTATACAGAAGACTAAAAGCTACAATCTTCTAGACTGAAGTCTGTGGATATGTCTGTGGCCAATATCAAGCTTTGAAATTGGCCAGTGGTGACTAATAAGTTGCATATATTGTATGTTCATAGAAATTTCTTAGTTTCAAAGTAATCTTATGTTCATAGAAATTTTACCAAATATTTATAATTAGATATACCCAATTCAATTATGAATATAATAATCTTCTTTTTAAATTATTTTTTTTTCCTTTTTTTTTTTTTTTTTTTTCAGTTATCCTAAAATAAAGGGATAACTGCGAAATGGTGTGGAAGTCAGATCCATTAATTTATTACATTTATTGCTTGGTCAGAAGAAAAGGATTCCAAGCAGCTGAAGTTTAGGGATATGCAAGCAAAGCAAGATCCAAAATGTTTTGCATGGGCAGAGCAATTTCCAGAAAGGATAACCCATAGCCATAATAAAAATTGGAAGCATTTAACTGTGTATGTAGAACCTGTTCGGTTGTAATGTTCGGTAAATGTAATGTTTGTTCTCTAGTTGAACGGTCGAGAGTTAGCATTTAACATTTGAACTTCCAGCTATTAGTATGAGGTGTTTGATAAATGTAATGTTTGATATAACATGGCAAAATCTAGCAGGTAATGATATAAAATTATAATTAAAATGCTGAAAATTATAATTACACTTGATAGGAAAAGCTATTAGAGCATCCCTAATAGTATTTTTTATTTTAAAGAACATATTTTATTTAATAGAGAATATCTAGTTAATAAAAAGTAAAAAATTTTATTTAAATCTAATAGACTATATATTTTATTCTTTATTTTACTTTATCCCATAAGTATTAATTATTTTAATTTTTCATTATTTAAATTTGTCCAATAGAAAAAATGAACTAAAATTATCTTAAATAAAATACATTAAAATTTATATAGCATTAATTAAAATTAAGAATAAAGAGTGATATTTGACTCTAAATGTATAGAATCAAACTAACTTTTTTTTATTATTTTTTAAAAATAAAAAATCAATATATAAAAAGTACATTAAAAATACTTTTAATTTAGAAAATTGATGGCATCACACCTACAAGTGACAAACATAAATGTTTATGTATCAGAAATTCACCTACCATTTGTCTTGTTCTTATCTACCTGCTGGCGCCCATAACTCGATTAGAATGTACTGCCAACACAAATAGTATAACACAACGGGCATTTCCTGCTGTTGTTAGGACACTTGCCCCTAACATTTCTAGCTGTAAGGTTATGGAGCGCCGCCATACATCTGTTCTCAAAAGTGCAACAACTCAGCAAATATATTTTTCATATTTTAAATTATCTGTGAGTTATTTTAATTTATCACATAAATATTTAAATTTTTTATTATTATTTTAACCGACTTAAATTCAAATATTATATTCTCTCTATTTCATTTTAATAGTCTTGAATTTCTATTTTCTAAAACTTTCAAATTATAATTTACTTTTCGTTTATTGAAAAAGAAATCAAACAAGTAATTTATTAATATTTCTTTATTTAATATATATTTTTATCAATAATTGTATTAAGTATAGGAAAAAATAGGAAAGGAATGAAAGGTAAAATAAGAAGGAAATTGATAAAATTAATTATTTTTGCTGTATTAATTATACTTTTTTAATATGTATGAATAATCAAATGTGACTATTAAAATGGAATGGAAAGAGTAATGTTTAACTGGATAAATTATATATATATATATATATATTTGAGTTGCTTAAGCATATTCATTCTCTAGATTATGAACAACAAAACTGAAATGGAGCTTGAGATTAGTTTTGAACTTCCGGGTTATCAAATCAAGTAGAATTCGACCACTAAACCTTATGTACCAAACGGGGCTCGATTACATCCTGGTTCCTAAGCGCAATGCTGCACCAGGAAAGGAACAAAGACAGAGAGAGACGGGTTTAAACTTTAAACTACACAAATCCGGGTAATTCATTCTCATTTCCCGGCCTCACCTCACCCCAGAGTTGTTGGGGATGGAGGAATCCAACTTGAGACGAAACAACCATAACTAGATTAGAATCATAAAATTTCAGCAGAAGAGACTAAACATTCTTCCCATGAAAATCAGAATTTTAACCAAAATTATTCTCTCTTTAGAAAAAGTGAATCCAGAAAACTCAGTAAACTGACTAGAAAGCCAAGTTTTTCCATGGCGGCTGACTAGAAAGGCACAACATTGAAAATGACTAGCAATTATCATCTTTCACAGGCAAAACAAGATAAAAGATTCCACTCTATCTATCACTTTCTTGAATCAACTTCCACCACTGGCAATAAGGAAACTAGCTTTATTCGTGTGAGATTTACAATCATGCTATCATAGTATATGAAACCACTACCAGTAAAAAACCTAAAGAAAAGACGAGAATCAGTGTTTGCGCCACTTCTTCCATTATAAAAAGCAAATTAGACAGGCCTGGATCCATCAATGGGTGGAGAATTAGAATAACTCATCATTGCCAATGATTACAAGTACTTGCTGTAAACAAATATTTTAATTGGCAAATGAGATGTTCTGCAAATGGGAAAAATAGTCAGATAAAAGAGGATATAAATCAAGATAGGCTGGGAATAATACTCGGGTTGCTGACTCAGATGGTCCGCAAACCTGCCATAAGATGAAAGCCTCCAGATCAGGCAGAATGGCAGTTGCTGATGCAGCACAGCAATAGCAAGTTTAAATCGTTAAAATATTTAGGAAAAAATTAAAAACTATCCTTAGTGACACAATCCATGACTTCAAATGCAGTAAAAAGTGCTAAACTTTTCAATGTTCTAAGATGTTTATAGACAAAAGAATAAAAGATTAACAAAAAAAATTCTTTATAAACCACATAATTTAGTGTGCCAGTAATAGTAACTTGCCCAAATTTAGATCTACAATGTTAGAAAAATTATCCAAAACAAAATGATCGGTTCTAGTGCATTGATATGCATAATAATGCAGTCGATAACCATACTTCCAAAGATGGAGCACAAAAGAAGAATGTTGCATGTACAGTCAGTAGCATTAGTATTGGCATGACAGCACTAAGGCATACACAATTATTTGCTCCAACACAAGTCACAGATTATCATCACAGTTAATTACCACCATCACTTAGCTCTTATCACTGATTAATCAAACACATGAATAGCATTCTCAGCCTATGGATGACTTTGATTATTATTTATTCTTGTTATAGCCTTATGGGAGACAGTTACAAGTCAATAGCCGTTCACGATAATGATTACCCCATTTTGAGCACATATTAAGATGTTAATTCCCGCATTCATGATGTGAACACAAAACCACTTGCAGTAGTTCAACTAATCATATCTCTGCAAATAAAGTTACCAATTGAACACATTCAGGCCGTAGAAAAACCTGAAGAAAATAATGGCTAATAAACCTGCAAAATTGAGCTTACAAAGGGAGGGCAAGGGGGGAAATTTCACAATCAGGTGTTTCATGAATCACAGGGAAAGTACTAAGAAAGCTAACATACATAGTCAGCTCAGAGTTTGGTAACCCACGGGACCTTGTAAACCTTCTTGTCCCGTGATATTCTTTCCCATTAAAGATGGTATCCACGGAAACAGTTTTCCCAACTCCTTGCTTATTGCACTAGGCCTCAGCTGCCTATCATTGATCCCAAACTTCGCTCTTTCGACAGCTTCCATTATATCTTCCCTGGTCACAATCTCACCACCTGCAAAATCCAGAAGAATTCTATTTACATTTGCTGCTCAAAATGTGAAAACAAAGAAGAAGGACAATTACTCAATGAAGATAAGATGTGAAAATAACTTGGTAAAAAAGGCAGCACATAAAGTACTCCATAATGAATGTCAAATTAACATTGTAGACAGTGAAAAACAAGTGGCAGGTTGGACAAAACACATCTAAAATCTCACCTCTGCGAGCAGCAAGTAAAGCAGCTTCATTGACGATGTTTGCAAGATCGGCACCTACAAAACCTGGGGTCAGAGAAGCAACTAGATCACAGATGAGATCTGTGTCTTCTTCAATAGGAACTCCTCTCAAATGTACAGCCAAGATCTTTTTTCTCCCTTCTTCATTAGGTTCTCCTACAAGTACCTTTCTGGAGAAGCGGCCAGGCCTACAAAGGGCTGGATCCAATGCTTCGGGCCTATTAGTTGCTGCCACAACAACCACTTTCATGTCTGATTCAAATCCATCCATTTCTGTCAACAACTACAAAGGCAGAAACATTTGAAAAAACTGATAAGAGCGTGAAATTTATTGTCATTCAAAAACTAAACAGGTACTTTTCAAAGTTAAAGAGGATTTAAAGTGACAGTAAGTGGTGTTACATTTTGGGGAAAAAAAAAGAATAGTGGATCAAAACGTTTTCAGAAGAATACATTATGCAATGTTAAACATTTCACTTTATAAAAAAGAGCTTCCTTCATGAAGTTTGAAATATAACTCCATAATTTTCATAATAATTTATTGCAGGATAGCTAAATGATACTCTGTAAAATGAAATTAAATAAAATTAATGTAAAAGACCAAGTAAATCTGGGAATCAATCAAAATAAAGTAAATTTTATATTTCAATAACACAAGTAGGGTTGAATTATTAGATTGCCTGGTTTAGTGTTTGGTCACGCTCATCATTGAAACTTCTACCACGTTTTCCTCCAACTGCATCAAGTTCATCAATGAAAATGATTGACGGAGCACATTTCCTTGCCGCGTTAAAGAGATCTCTAATGCGAGCTGCTCCTCTTCCAACAAACAACTCCACAAATTCACTGGCAGAAACACTGAAAAATGGTACTCCTGCTTCTCCAGCTACTGCACGGGCCAGCAATGTTTTTCCTGTTCCGGGGGGACCGACAAGCAACACACCTCTAGGTAACTTTGCCCCTAGCTTTTGATAGTTTATAGCTCCTTGCAGGCATGAAACTATCTACAGAAATGAGTTGAGTCACTGAACAGTGAGGAAAGAAAATTACAGAAAGAGCCAGTGAACACTAGAATTTTAAGTATAAGCAAACAGAAATCTTGCAAGACAAACAAAATATTGAACTGGCATTGCACTCCAAGCAGTATATTTCCAAAGAGATCCCAAAATTTTCATAGCTTTCTTTACTAACCAGCTAAAAAACAGACCAAGAGGCTCTCAGGATCAAGTTTTAAACAATGAAATTGGAAACAGCAGCAAAATTGATAACGATGTGGTGGAATCAGTCCACCTCGTATTGAATTGTTTTGAATCAGCCACAGCTGCCGTGAACTTTTAAAGCCATTTGCAAAACACTCAAATTGACAACAAGCAAGAATCCAATAAAATACAAGTTCAAAAATCAAGAATTTAACAAAACATTCAAGATATAAAGTTAAGAATAGGATGAATCACAAGAAATGGCAGCTTTTCATGTTTGTCTATCATTTCTTAACGATTGGCAAATCGCCTGTAGAGAAACAGGAAAAAAAAAGTTAAAAATCTTGTTATGAAATGGCCGAAACATTGTAAAACAGCTGTTATTTGAAACCATGTCAGGATATACCCATACAAACAGATGAGCAAGTAAATAATATCTTGCATAGAAGTGCAGATAAATAACTTGGGGAAATAGTTCAAGTGAATTTACATTGACTTCGTGAGATGCAAAGACATAAAGTGAGGACAGACCATCAAAATCACAGGTAAGATTTAGCAATTGCAGAAGTTCTTGCCATTGCAAATAGATCCAGATTAAGAAATTGTTGGTGGAAGAGACAATAAAGTTAGCTCAATCCCTTATTCTCCATCAGTGAAACTTGTTGGCCATTAAGAAAGGTACAAATGAAACTAGAGAAAGCCATTAACCAATTATAGACCCAGTCCCACCAAAGGGGGGTCCTAGAATGAACAATTTGTAGATAGTGCTACCTTTCAACATTTAAGTATGAAGTTAGCTTCTCTCAGTACTTGAACTAGCATGCTTGTGGTATCAAAGCCAAGAATTTTGCTGTTGCACCAAGCAATGGCCCCCGAGGATGCAAATGATTATGCTAAAGTAGATGAGAATAGTTCAGACAAATTTTCTTGGTCAGTATCTAGGAGATGTCCAGCACCACTAGGAGAAGAATAAAAAGGGTTGTACACCCAGTTCCTTAGGTAACTCTTTTCCATTTTTAAAGAACTGTTTGTTCCCTCAAAGACTAACAAAAAACCATTAACACCCCCTAACATGTATAGTTATTAATGAACCGTTCATTAACAAAGAATATTTCGCTTTGGTCACAGATCATTCTCAGAATTAATTCCATACTCTCATCACATTGTTGAGCCTCAGTCCTAATAAGATTATAAACGCAAATGTGAATTGCTTAATTGCATTCCTCCACCATCTACCATACATCGAAATAAATTTTCAATATACAATCCATCTTAATATTAGTCCTGCTATAATAGCTGAGCACCTGAAAACTCTCTGAGAATTAATATATGATAATATTATTTTTGATGTATTCCCAGGGAAAGCTTAATTGCATAAACCAGACGTCTAGGACAAGTTTGGTAATTTTAATCATAGTAATTGGAATTGTATTCAAGATCAGCCAAGCATCCCAAGCATAATTTTTTTAAAAAAAAATGTAAAAATTAAAATATATTTAACATTTTATGGTTTTGATCATAGCCTTATCGTGTCTACATGGTTTTACTTGTAAACACGTTGGTGGATACCAGTTGACATTTTTATCTGTTGCATTGAGGGTGGATATCAATATCTTGATTTTCCGATTCATTATGCAAGATTTTAGATGGTCTAAATGAGTAAAATAAACTAAAATATGATATATCAACCTGAATTGTTAACTAATTTACTAAAAACTTCATATAGTAGGAAATTGCTCCCAGAATTAACAATGCCTCTACATAAAAACCTGAAAGACAGCGAGAAAACTGAGATTAAAATCGGAATGACAAATTTTTGGACGATCACAGTTCAGCTACCATCTCATTTCAAACATCTTCCCAATTCTACCAACTGTAATAAGAAAGGGAGAGCCAAAAAAAGGAATAGGTTGATGGATTAAATGGTAAAGTATCCTCAAAAATCAGAGATTTTTTAACTTGAACAGAGTTGAGATGAGTTCAAATAGAACCAGGAAATTAATGAGAATAATAAGTGAGAAGGCATTGGAAATACAAGGAAAGCAAATGACAGCTCCATGCAGATGTAGAAATCATCATCTTGTTGTAGTGAATACCTATGGAAGAGGTCATTTTCTCAAGGGGAAGCATAGTGCAACTACCAGTCATTTTTAGAAATGGTAAATTTTGATGATTTTGTGATTGATTCATATCTTCAACACAAAGTGATACTTCTTTTAAATTTTGATAGTTAAGTTCGAGTAACATATCCCAATGCCATTTTAAAATTAAAACCCCAATGCCATTTTGAAATTAAAACCTACTCCAATAAAATTCCCAATGGCCATATACATTAACTATTTTTTTCCTTTTTGAATATTGGATTTTGCAAAGTAAAATGATGTGATTGATTGACGAGCTTATTAAAAATTTCAAATGATTGTCGATTGTGAGCTAATGTGATGGTGATTTCTTTTGATTTCACGCTATTTTACCATATATTTTAGAACAAATCCTACAATAACTGATATGGACATAGTCATGCAATTTAATAAGTTTACAGGGAATTTGCAAGTTAAGAATATAGAGCCATCCTGAGGGTGCTAGTTGCAGCAAGCCCAAGTACATGCTCAGAGAGACTTCAAATACAATGATTACCTAAGTTGCAGCTAAACCTGGCTCAATCGCCTCAAAACCATTCACTTTTTGATCATCCCAATGTCAGCTGGATATCTAAAGATATAGGAAGTTATAGCACTGATTGCTAAACATAATATCACTGCATAACTAACTATTTTCTTCTTCCTTTTTTTTTTTTTCTCCTTTTAATAAGCAAAGGAAAAATATGTTAATGAAGGCACCAAAAGAAATCATTGCCTATGTTAAGACTATATATTTTAAGACACTATAGAATAGGGGCTATCAGCACAACTTACAAAACCAAAATGATCAAAGCACACCAAGTGCTGCTTTTTGGTGTGTGTGGAAAAAGAGCCAACCGAAACTGAATCTGGAGCAGTGCACTACATAAACATAGTTAAGTATGATGTCTACAACAAAAAAATGTCAAGATATTCCATTTTAGATTTCTAAAACAAATATGCGTTATGAACAAGACAATGTTCAAGATTTTAAAGCACAGTAGCCTTTGGTTTTTCAGTTCCTAATCTAATAAATAAGTTTCTTGGTTCTGAAAGGAAGAGATTCCAGAGGAAATAAAAAATGTACTTTCCTTTTCAGTTCCTAATCTAATAGATAAGTTTCTTGGTTCTGAAAGAAAGAGATTTCCAGAGGAAATAAAAAATGTACTTTCCAGCTTTAGCCAAATGTTAGATCTATAGACAAGGTATAGTCTCTAACACGCTTACCAGTCCAAAAAAGTAATTAATGTTATTTGCTGAGGCGTGGAAGGTACTAATGCAACAATGTCTTAACAACATAATACAGAAAAAGAGATTTATGTGCCTTATAAAACTTGAGAAAATATGCTTACCTCCATAAGCTCTACCTTAGCAGCATCAACACCCTCCACATCATCAAAAGTGACTATCTGATTATTAGGTCGCCGCTTTCTTGCAGGGCTGTTAGCAGCAGAAAGTTGACGATACAGGAGCCACATCAAAGGAGTTAAAGGAATCCAAAGAGATATTATAGTTATCAGTGTACTCCTCATTGACATCAAAACTGATTGTGGAGCTGAGCTATACACTGTCCCCTTTTCTCTCATCAAACTAAGAAGAAATTTCTCATCATGGTCTATTTTCCTAGTAGAAAATTGCCACTCAGGAGCAGAAGCTCGAGGCACTGAGAACTTCTTCAATATATCTACCTTTGATTCTTGGCCAGTAGTGCTTACAATACCTCCTCTTGCAACTGCATCAGCTGCATTCTCATTTGGAACATCTATTACCAGAATTTTCTTGTCTGAATCTTGAGTACTTTCAATGTCCTGAGATTTTGTGTTGTAGTATATACGGCGAGATCCCTCTTCAAGTAAAACTTTTGTAACAGAACCACTTTCAATGTTTGTTATCAAATCTGAATATGGAACAATCTTTGGAGATGGAAATGCAGTTAACCTCAAGAACAAGTAGCACATCCCCAATGCCACAGAAATGGAAACATAAAGTGTCAATCTTTTTACATTTTTTCTCAAGAACATTCCAAAATCATTTAACATTGACCTAATTGAAACTCTCTTCAATCTTATCATCATCAATCGCAATCTTGGTCGCAATCTCAATGAAAATCTTCTTCTCCCACTAGTGGCAACTCTTTTGACTCTTTTCCTCAGATGGGTTTGTTCATCTCCTCTGTCCCCATTCATCAATGGCTCAATATTATTTTTGTGACAAGATAACCCATGTTGAGACTTACAAGAAACACAAAAACCCAACAAAAGAACTTCACCTTTTCCATTATAAAGTGACCTAAACTTAGTCCTAGAAAACAACGAATGTTGGGAATTACTAATACTGAAAATTCCCACAGAAGGAACAAAAACTGAATTATAACAAACACTTATGCATTGCCTCACAGGCTTTGTCTTTCCACTAGGAATCCCTGCGTTCTCTTTTCTACTCAATAACCCATTATTACAAACAACAGAAAAAGCAGCCATATTTGCAGGACAACAACACAAGTAACTATCTCAGAATTCCCATTAATAAAATAAGCTTACCATTTGGATTTCTGCAACCAGCCATGTCAAACTTTGACAAAAGGGAATACTTCAGTTTACCTGGTTTTATCGGATTGTAGTTGAACTGGAGATGAAACTTGGGAATACGCTCAGTCAAGCGAGGAAGATAAGAGAAAGGTTTGGACTTCGGTCTTACAACAAGACTTCACGGCACATATCAGATAATCCACATCCACATGGTAATCTGTGGATGGCTCTCTTTATAATCTCACGATTGCATATAATAAAATATTTAAATAATAATTTATTAGTTCGGACATACTTAAATTTTTAATACCTCTTTCTTGCCATTCAATATTAATTTAACTTCTTCCTATAAAATTTATGAAAAAATATAATAATATATTTAATAAAAATTATAAAAAAAATATCATACTATTTAATCTTTTCTTAAATTTTATGAAAAAATATATTCAAAAAAAAAAGACGGAGTGAGTAATAATCTAATTAATTAAACTAAATTAAGTATTTAAAATTAATTATTTTATTTTATCAAATTAAAATATTTTGTTTTATAAAATTTAATTGAAATTATCATATTTAAAAATTTAGAAATAATTCGTTTTAATTTTTTAAAATTAATTTCACATAACTAAACTAAATTATCATTAAAATTTGTAAAATTTTAAATAAAACGAAATTTATATTATCAAAATTTTAACCAAAATACAATCAATTTTACTTTTCCTTCCCTCCTCCATTTCTCTCTAACTCCTCATCCTTATTTCTCTCATTTCCTATCACTTTCATTCTCCTTTTATAGTTTATAAATTTATAAATAACTTTTAAAAATTTATTGTAAAATTTTTTTATAGATATTAATAGATTTTTGTAGACATTAATATACTTTAATTAATTTCTAATATACATTATATATAATGATAGACAAATAAAAGACTTCTCGAGAGTTATAAAGAAATTAGTGGTCATAGACATACCTTTAATTAACTGTTCACGTTATCTTATATACTCTATGAACAACCTTAATAATATGCTTTCCTTCTATTAGTTTGTTGTCCAGGTACTTTTAATTACAAATTCTAATTGTTTACTTCAAAATATTACTCTTGATTTCTTAGTAATGTATTAAAAAAGGTACATAGCAATACTTTAAAATATTCAAATAAGATTACATATTGTCTATCGATAGTCAATGTTTATGTACTTTAAAATTAGAAACATAATGAAAAACTAATTAGAAACATAATGAAAAACTAATTTTGAAATGTATGCGTTTTATATTTGATATAATCATTAATTTGTTTTTCTTTTCTTTTTGCTTTGAGAAATTATATATTTATATTTAATATAATAATTTGATTAACTGACTCTAATCAAACTTGTTATGAAATTTTAAAAATTTTATGAACTATTAAACTCATTTCATTAAATTGAAGTCTTTTTTTTAACAGTTTGCTCAAAAAATAGAAATTTCAATATTGAAGTAGCTAAGCAACAATGAAATACATTGAAAATTTGATATTTTCTAGCACAACTATATGATAGATATATGTAGACTTTTTAAATTACATATTTTATTAAAATAAAAAAGAAAAGGAGAGCATTTAAATTTTTCAAATTCTATTAATATTACTTTTCATAAACGTTAATTTTTTAAAATAATTAATTGTATTTAGATACCCATTAACATATTCTTATCAATTATGGGTTTATATGTTGTATGTTAGTTCTTTTCTTTTTTTTTTTTTTTGGAATATTGTGAATCTTTTTTTTTTTTTTTTTTTTGCTTGTGGCTTAAAAAGTCATGAAATCTTGAAGGAAAATAAAATAGAATTGTGAAGAATTTTTATTCATATCATACATTAAAAAAAAAAAAAAAAGGTCAGTAAAAGTATATAAAAGTCTATTATTTATAAAAGTCAATAACTTTTTGAATACTTATTTATTTTTATAAACTTTACAAAACTTACAATTGAATACCCTTTAATTTTTATATACTTTTTTAAAATTCATTATTAAATACATATTAACCTTTATATAGTTTTTAAAAGTCATTATTAAATATTTCATGGCTTTTTAAGTACATACAAATTTTTAATTCTTTGAAATCAATACAATCATGTTAATTTTCTCTTTATCACTCTCTTCTTCTTTCTATTTCTATTCAAAGACAATTTCTTTAAAAAATATATCTTAATCCTTAAAAAATATAATTTTTCTTGAACCATAATTTTTAAACTTTAAATAAAATAAATACAGTTTGACAAAAATAATTTCAAAAATAATTTAACTGTAATATCAAACTCACGCTAAAAAACATGTTAAGTAATAGAGGAGTTTTTTTTGTGTTTAGTAAATTGAGGGGAAGAGAGAGAAAGAAATGAAAAAAAAAAAAAAAGGAGAGAGAGAGAAATAGAAAAAAAAAATTTAAGTGAAAATTATAATGTATAGAAAAATAATAAAACTATTTTATCTTGATCAGGAATATTTTTTTATCTTTTATTTTTAATTGTGATCATTTTATCTTATTTAAATATATTTTTAATTAAAATTAAAATTTATAAATTGAGATAAAATAAAAATTTTGGATAATAAAATTATAAAAACAGGAAAATCTTTGAATTTTTTAAAAAATTAATATAATTTCGCCCCACCAAAGGTAAAAAGCTAGATCCATCACTGAGTAAAAATATATAAATATTATTCTAAATAAAAAGATATATAAATATAAAATTATTGTATATTTTATAATAATAATAATTTTTTTGAAATATATAAACACACAACCATGACAATTTTGAAGAGATATGATAATTCTTATATTCAATACACACTATACTATCGATATAAAATGCCAAAACCTTAGCCCACTCTCCTTTAGCCATCCATGAGAGAAATGGACCTTCGTGAATAAAAAAGCACACACTGCATATAGATTTTTTTTTTTTTTTTTGAAAATGTATAAACATATTCACGAGAGAATGGACTTATGTGAATAAAGAAGCACACACTACATGGACATCATTTTTTTTTTTCAAAATGTATAAATACATACACAGAGACATGGAAGGGATTCATGACATTTTTTGAAGAGGCACATGTGTATATTTATACCGTCACGACCCAAACTTGAGAGTATGTGATTGATACTATGAAACGGGAGAGCATAAAACTTTTGGAACCCATAATGAGCCTGACTAACTACTAATTGACAAAACAATAATATGATAGCTGTAACTGTTACAAAACTAGTGCTATGGGCCTATATATTAAGTAGAACCAACTAAACGTCAAATTAATATAATGTCATTCAAGGCAATTATCTCAATCATATTAACATCATCACAAGGTTCCTATTTAACAGAGCATTTCACCAAGAACCAATGATTGACACATAAAAGATTTTAGGCAATACATATAATCATGCGAAGTTCTATAATTTATAATACAAATTGATTTGAAAATAATTACATAATAAAAATAATATGATAAATAACTTTATTATCGAATGATAGATGGCAGGAACAACTCATATAAAATTTTTTCTCAAGCTGAACCTGCAACATAGGAAAAATGTTGAACAAAAATAAGTGTTCGACTTAATGAGCTATATAGTTATCAATATAACATACCATTCAAAAGTCAGAAATGTTAATTCACAATGTCAATTAGACAAACAATCACATAATCAATCAAGAATAAGAAATAATCCATATGAACCACATTAAATCTTAATCTGAGGGCCAATCCTCCTATCTAACTCTCTTAGTTCAACTATTATCTCTTAAATCCAATACACAGGATCCTAGCTATGAGTAATCTAAGCCACACAATGTCGACCTGACTAACAATAACACTATAATGAGCAAGCCTCCAAATTATCATACATCAGTCGCAGCTTATCACTCATAATCATCATCATCATAACTAGATTCAAATTCCTAAATGGTCATATGTCATCTCAATTATATCCAACAACCACAAAGAATATGTAACACTAATAATAATGAATAGTCACATACATATGCTAAGATGTTTAATTTATATTCATAATGTATAATTATATATATATATATATTGTATAAATAATGATTGCATATATGCAAATGTAATATTAAATAAATAAATGAATGGAATGTGATATTAAACTATATAACTCACAAACTGGACGGAAATCCAAACTAAATCTCTTCAAAATGTGACATCTTGTAACTAGAAATACGCCTAAAACACAAATACTGTATAATAAAAATATTATCAGAATAAGCACAATCCAAACAATTCTTAAATTCTACTGAAATTTCAGCAGAGTATTTTTTATAACTAGGAATTCACCCTATTGAAACAAAGAAATAAGCACTTCTAAATTGTCATCATGGCTCACAATAACCATCAACAACTCAACTACCCCATCTTGGATCCCCAAACTCAATAAACATTATAATAGTCACAATATGCCAATAGCGCACAATTTAAACATATATATACATATAAAAAAAGAAGTATTATAAATTATATCAAAAGTAATTCCAACTTCACTTGATTTATAAGACTTTAATTTAACTTATAAATCCTTGAATTTATTATAAGTTTATGCATTGAAGAGAAACATATAAATAAACTCACATAATTAAATTCATAGAAAATCATAATAATTGCAAATTCATATATAAACATCATTTAAATAAATTCATCAAATTACTATTTAAAAATCACATAAAATTATAAAATTAAATGAAATTTATCAAATAACTCAAATTTCCATAAATCATATAATTTTATTTTTAGTAATTTCATAATAATTTATACAATATTATATTCAAATAATTTTACAATTTATTCAAATCCGACTTACTAATAATAAAATACATAACTAAAAAAAGATCATCGATAATATTAATTAATCTCAAACAATCTCATAACAATTTTAAATTATTAATTTAACTATTAAAAGATATAAATACATGCAAAACATCATTTTTCAGGTATTTAAACTACAAACTTAAGTTGGTAGAAAAGCGTTCAAGGCTTACAGGAGTCGAATTAGAAAACTATTTTCCAAATTGCGATGTACATGTAAAATGCAGCTCATTGGAAATACCTAGTTCATCGACGGTGTGTGGGACCTGCTTGCTATTGACCAATCGGTGACACACCAACGCCAATAGTGGCAAATAGAGGCAAAAAACATACCAACTTGCTCTCTCTTGACACCATGAACTAAAAATATCTTTCACTCGCCGTTGTTTCACCAGAAAATAGTCAAAAAGCTTTGTTGGTCCAATTTCCTGAACTAACGTTCCGATCAACGATGAGTGGCAAGGTGAATACTAAATTGAAGCTTGGGACGGGAGGATACCATTGCTTCATTTAACACTTTTTTTCTTTTAAAAAATTTATAATTTTTAATCAAGTATTTTCATGAAGCAAATACATATATTGTAAAATTTTAAATATAAAACTATAAATAAATGAAATTATATAAAATTTCAAAACCATAATAATCTAAAATTTTTAATAAATATGAAATTTTTAAATACAAAAGTAACACATTAAATTAAATAATTATATTTTCTAGTAAAAATAACATTTTAAAATAAATAAAAATTTAAGTCAATGCATATACATTTCGAAAATAATAATAATAATAATAATAATAATAATAATAATAATAATAATAATAATAATAATAATAATAATAATAATAATAATAATAATAATAATAATAAATTATTATTGTAATAAATTTTTAGTCAATATTTTCATTTTATGTACTAATATAAAAATTAAAATTATCAATTACAATATATTTAATTAAAGAAAAATAATTATGAAAATAATTATATTATAATATATTAAAAATATTATACTATCGTGCACACTTAGTCTTAATTTAGCAGTAAGTGTATATTCACTTAAATAAAATCCAAGATTGATTCTCTCTCCTCAATACTTAAAAGAAAGTATTATATTATTATGCTTATTTTTTATTTAATTTTTTAAGTAATGTTGTTATATATATATATATATATATATATATATATATATATATATGGCTTAAAATTTATCATAACAAACATATAAACTTATTTTCAAATTAAATTCAATAAAAATTCATTATTATATATATATGAAACCTTTTTTATATATATTTTTTGAAATGATTTTTTTTTTTTTTTTATATTCAAATGTATAGAAAGAGTCTAGGGAAATTATAACATGTACTTGTTACCATGTAGTATCATGGTTCCAATATATGTTAAATATTATACATATAGTAAAAAAATTGAAATCATAAATTAGTATAGCTGGTTAACACACTGTCCTTTCAACTTTTAGATTATAAGTTCGAGCCATGGGACTGAAAACTTTTTTTTTATTTTTTATTTATTCTTTTTTTTCTCTATTTTTTTTGTTTTTATTTATTTTTTTGCTTTTTTATTTGTTTATAATATTTGCAATTCTAATTATATTTATTTTTTTTATTTAAGAAAAAAATTATATCAATGGTTAAATATTTTATTTATTCAATTGTTCTAATTAAATTTGCATTAATTTTTATAAGAAAAATTATATTAATGGTTGAATTTTTTTATTTGATTCTTATAATGATAATTAATTTTAATATCATTAATTTTCAATGTAATTTTTATTTATAAATTTTAATATTTTATGGGTAATTTTTTTAAACGGTTTTTACAGATAATTTTATACTTTTATAAAATATCATACTTATCTTTTTTATGACAATAAATTTTCAAAAATCAAATCTTTTTTAAATAATTAAGCCCTTGAAAAATTATTAACTTAATTATATAATTAATTTTCAACAATATTATTTTTTTAGTTTATAATTTGTGATTTTGTATCTATAAATGTTAAATTAAATTATCCATAGTATGGTGTAAATTCATTAAAAATTTACCGTCAAATATAATTTATATAATAATTATGTTTACAACTTATAAGCAATATGTTCATTAGGTAGTATTTAGAGATTTATCAAATATATGGTGTAGATTTATCATTTGTAAATTGTAGATCCATCAATTATAATGGTAAGAGAATAAAATATATTTTTTATAAATGATGATTTTATGCTTTATATATTATGAATTTATACTTTATAACTAATAAACTTATTTTTCATGATTTATGAATTTTAATTAGGAGTGGCAATATCAAATACGACACGATATCATGACACGAACCCAACATAAAACTAGTGGGTTTGGGTTAGCGGTTATCGTGTTCGTGTCAATGGGATTGTAACAAAAAAATAATCGTATCGTATCGCGGGTTGATCTGTTAATTCGAAAATGATACGTTTAACCCATTAACACATTCAACATAATATATTTTATAACTTTTAAAATATGTATATATAAATATTATTTTTAATATTCTTTATAAATTTATATATAATTATATTTTATGTAATAATATAAATTAAAGGGGGTTAATTTAATAAATTTAGTATCTTTAAATATTAAAATAAAAAATTAATCAATTAAAAATTTTAAACATGTTATTTGTGTCGTAACGTATTACCCATTAATTACGTGAATCGTGTTCATGTTTAAATTTTTGATACGATAAACTAATCGCGTCGTATTCGTGTTGACGTTTATCGTGTCATGGGTGTAGGTCAGCATGATCCAAACACAACTCATTAACACGAATTGCCATATCTAATTTTGATAGATTTGTTTATAACTATAAAAAAAAATTTATTTATAGATTCATTAAATATATGGTGTAAATTTATTATTTATAAACCACATATTTATCAGTAGTAGAGTATAGGCTCAATGAAAATTAATCGTCAAATATAATTTATATAATAATTGTGTTCATCACTTATAAGTAACAGATTCATTAGATATTACTTATAAATTCATCAAATATATGGTGTAGGTTCATTATTTGTAAATTGTAGATCTATTAGTTATACTAGTAAGAGCACAAAATCTATTTTTTAAAAGTGATAAATTTATGCTTTATATTTTATAAATTTATACTTTATAGCTGATTAACTTATCATTTATAATTTATAAATTTTGATAGGTTAGTTTATATTCATAAAAAAATTTAGATATTATTTTAATAATATAAATATTACAATAAAATTTTAATATCATAAAAATATTATAAAAATTAATTTAAATGGATAATCATATATATATATTATTAATTTTATATAAATATATAGAAAGTAAATTTTATTTGATGCATTTAATAATTTACCTAAATAAATATAAAATAATATTTAATAACTCTATTAATTTTATTAAATTCAACATAAATAAAGAATCAAATTGATAATTTCATATAAATAAATAAATATTTATAAAAAATTTAACAATTAATGTAATTTTTCTTATAAAAATTAATATAAATTTAATTAAAACAATTAAACAAATAAAAAATTTAATAATTAATATAATTTAAATTGCAAATATTAAAAAAAATAACTGAAAAAAAATAGCTAAAAAAAATAGAGTTATTTGAGATTTGAACCCAATACCTCAAAGAGGTAAAATAATTGTGTTAATTAACTATACTAATTCATATTCTTATTTTTTTTTATTTAGTATATTATATTTAAAGTTTGAGACCCTAAGTTCACGATCATTTTTTTCTAATTGAGAAAGGTAATGTTGCCGTTTTGAACCGCCAAAACGGGAAGTGAAAACGACAATTGTTTCAGATATTCGTTTTGATTTTTTTTCTTTTGCAACGCACGCGTTAAGCTTTAATTGGTTCACGAGAACTACCAGTCTTGCATTTATGGGGTAGATATGTTGGATACTCTTGAACCCAGAAAAAAGAATTATATAGATATTGCTTTCTGTATTATTGCAGAAAATTTTGTAGTTTGATCATCACAGAAAGTTTCTATCTTTTCCCAGATTCGTAATCTCAAAAATCCAGGCTTGTTTTCTATATAACTTTGTATTTTTAGCTGTTATTGCTAACTGCGGTTTGGGTTTCTTCTTTACATTTGTTTTTAACCCAACCCAGTAAAGAACTCGTTATTTCTGGGTTACCCATTTTATATCTATGCAAAAAGTTTCTGAATTTCGATTCTCTGCTCCTTTTTTTTTTTTTTTTTTTTTTTATTCATTGCTTTCTTTGTTCTGTTTCTACAAGTCTTTGGTTGATTAACATTGTTTTGTGTAATGGGAATTTGGGCTTTTTGTGTCTGATTTTGTTATTTCCAGAATTGTGTGTGGTTTCTTATATGTAAGCTTGAATTAATCGTTGTTCAGCGAGTGATATTTTATTTTGTTGTCTTCTACAGGGTGTCCTTATTCTCTCTTTTTGCTTTTCATGTTTTGATCCTTGGATTTAACTTATCTCCTTGTCCATATTCCAGAAATGGATCAAGAAATGTAGGTCATTGCATACATGGGGTAACTGTAATACCTCTGTCATGGCGTCTCTGTATATTATATGTTTTTTGTTTTATGTTGTTGTTGATTTTAGACAGCTATAATGTTGCTGCATCTTCATGTTTATTGAATTATATAAATTGAAGCATGTGCTTGGTAATTGATGGTTCACCTAATTTTGATATTTTAATTGATTTGCAATGGTGTTTGGCATTTTTCAGTTTTCGATATTAATGGGTTAAATTCAGAAGTATGAATTAAACTGTTTTCTGTTTGTCCTTTTAGCTCTTTCATATTGCCATGTCAAGGAAACTAGATCTATATACGCCTTGTGGCATACTGGAGTTTCTTTGACTTAGTGGAATGGAAAAGAAAGACTATGAACCGGGGCCACTTCCTTCACCAAAACAATTGGACAGATTTGGCTTTGTTAAGCAAGAGCTTAATAATCCTCCTGAAGGCTTAACCAAGGGCAGGTCAGCGTATGAACTTGAAAGGTGTGACCTTTTTTCTTTCCCCAGTGAATTGTTTTGAGTGTTAGTGTTGGAATGAATGTGATGGTTTCATGAATGGGTCTTTCTCCATACTTGTGTTAATGTTGATAATTTGTTATGGGCTTAAAAAATTGTTCAGGGAGGAAAGAAGGGTAAGAAAATGGAGGAAGATGATCGGGGTTGGAGGGAG
Organism: Reutealis trisperma; assembly: GCA_947687605.1. NCBI lineage: Eukaryota > Viridiplantae > Streptophyta > Magnoliopsida > Malpighiales > Euphorbiaceae > Reutealis > Reutealis trisperma. The sequence continues at coordinate 547,157 of CANTUT010000095.1, read as the reverse complement.
TGATTGGAAACACTATGTAAGGAGAAAACCTCATGTGGTTAAGAGGCGAATAAGGAAGGGAATCCCAGATTGTTTAAGGGGTCTTGTTTGGCAGTTAATCTCTGGGAGTAGAGACCTTCTCCTGATGAATCCTGGGGTTTATGAGGTACTTTTTTTTTCCCCTGATTTTGCGTGATAAGTTGATCAAATAGGCTTTGTAGTTCTTGTTGCCTTTTAACTGATGAATCATTGTTTCTGGTATGCAATGGGCTTTGGTTGAATTTTGTTTGGTTCTGCAGATGTTTATTGGATCCTTCTCTTTCTCTTTCTCTGTGTCTATTGGGACACCATATGATGACTAAATTAATAATTGAAGTCCATGTTGATTGACTAATAGGTGCATGGTACCTGGAGTTAGTATTTTTAATTTAAACTGGTATCTGAATATTTAATTGAGACTGAAGTCATATATGCTGGCTCTTTTTGAATGGGGCATGGCAGATTTGCGAAAATGAGAAATTATTGCTATTAGCAGTGGCCAAAGTTGCAAATCTTCTTTATTACTACTTGGGATATTGTCTTAGACACTGTAATATCTTTTATTACTAGTTATAACTGTCTCTAAACTCTGATTTTTGAACAGAGTAACCAAGTTGTTACACCCTACTTTAAATTTATAGGTAATAGTGATCAGCCTGCATATCTTTCAACTGCTATGCACTTAAATCCCAAGACAAAGTTCTGCACTTTTATGTTCTTTGTAGGTTTATTTAAATAAAAAAAATTCTAACTTTGATTCTTGATTTCATAAATACCAAATGCTTTGATTGTGATGATGGGTGGATGGGAATTATATCAGTTATATTCTGAAATTGGTTGCAAGACTGTTCTTTCTGGATTTGGAATGATTTGTTGACCAATGTTCATTTTGTGTTAATTTTTTCATTGATACTCATTTTCTCTTCATGTGCTCAGACTTGCACATACGCGCACACACTCACCTGGGCTTTTGTTCATTGTGCTTATAAAAATTATAAGTTTATTGCAGCAATTAGTCATATATGAGACATCAGCATCAGAGTTGGATATAATTCGAGATATTTCCCGCACCTTCCCTTCGCATGTTTTCTTCCAGCAGAGACATGGACCTGGTCAAAGGTCCCTCTACAATGTTTTGAAGGCATATTCTGTCTTTGATAGAGATGTTGGATATGTTCAGGTCTGCCTCTCATGATCTAACTGCTTCCAGATTTTGCTTGAAATACTGAAAAAAGAGTGATATTGGATTTATCAAAAATATAGGGAATGGGCTTTTTAGCTGGTCTATTGCTTCTCTACATGAGCGAAGAGGATGTATTTTGGTTGTTGGTTGCATTATTGAAAGGAGCTGTCCATGCTCCGATGGAAGGACTTTATCAGGTAATTCATTTTTTATAATCCATAGACCTCCTTCTTATCTTTCATAGAGTTGTAATCAGTTTAGATTATCATCTGAATGATGTTAATATCTGCAAATCATAGATGTTTACAAATCGAATGCAGTTATGTCATTGTGAAGTGATCTGAGTGCAAGGTTTCTAAAAGAATCTTGATAAAAAGTTCTGTGTGTCAGAAGCACTTGCTTGCATTGTATATCTCAATGGGCTTCAATTTTTTGAGAATGTCAGAAGGGTGATTACAGTATGAGATTTTCAGCAAAACTTGTAGTGCTACTTTAAGCAGTTAAGTGCAATGAAATTTGCATTTTACATCTAAACTTGAGGCAAGTTCAGCATTTGTGAGAATGACTGAAGGAAGCATTGCTGTTTGTTAACTGCCTCAACAATGTATATCCTATAAGCATGGTGGCCCTCACCATTCTTTTAACTTATTACTTCAACGTTGTGTCACTCATGACTTGATCCTAGCTCATACATCCTGCTTATTTGCTCTGGCTTCGGCTTTCTTCTGTGTCTCTCTCTCATTCTCCATTTTTTCTTTTTATTTTGTGTGTCATCGTAAGGATGCTGGGAGCTTCTGCTTAATTTTTTTTACTGAGGCAAACATCAAATGTTGGATGTTTATTGATCTGTGGTATCATATGAAAATTAGATGTAGAATATCTATTGCCTCTTGAGGCTGATATAGTAGTGTCTCAAACGCATGGTACTGTCCCTTGCAAGTTGTCTTAAGTTACCTGTGTATGCCTTGTTAACAAGAAAAGGGTCTTCTAATTTATACCTGGTCGTCAGATAAGTCAGAAGGTTATCATAGTTATTGATTGTATTAGTAACCATCTATTATGTGGCTCTTCCATTTTTTACTCCCAAACCACCTCTGTAATTCTTGCTTTTTACTTGTTGTGGTGTATTAGCCAACAATTGTTGTAATTTCTGATGGTGTCACTTATGTTCATGATGACATATATTCGGACAATTGTATATATTTTCCATGAGAATAAGTGAAATATTTTGTGTTTTCAACATATTATTTTTCTTTCAGGGTATTTGAGCCTCCGTACTGTGTGTCTGTGTGAGCCAAGTTTTATGCACGTATTGTTGATATTGCTTAATGGAATGTTAGTGTGGCATTCAATATCCAACTTGCATGGAATTTATCTTTTTTTTTTTTAGTTTTTTGTTTTAAGTGCCACAATCAGACATATGTCCAGTTTAGTTTTATGTTGGATTATTTAGACACTGTTCTGTACTAGTCCTGCTGGATGATCAAGCATCATCTGCTGGTGCCCCTTTAGATGGATAGAATGTCTCTAATTTGTTTTTCTTGTGTTGTTGGACTATTTCGTAAGGTTGACAATGCACAAATCAGTAAAGGGGCATCATACGGTCATGTCCTGCCTAAGCTGGTTCCTTAATGAAGTGGAAATAGTTTTTCACTTTTCACAAAATATTTTGGGGATTTTGTAAGCTTTGAGCTCTGCCTAAGAATTTGAAAATTTTGAATATGGAGAAAATTTTACCACTCAAAATTTTCAGTAGATTTTTGTTTTCCACATTGTAGGTGCTTTCAGATTGGCTTTGGTACATATTGATCTTTGTTCCCTTTGCATTGTCTTTCCCTTGTATTGGTAAATTTTAACATATACCTGACCCTGCCCTTTAGCCATTTAAGCTGGAGCCCAAGAGCATACAACCTCTACTGTTTTTGCAATATAGAACAGATTTTAATTCTAAGAGTTGTTTATTATCATCATCATCATCATCATCATTATCGTTTTCTGTAGGCAGGGCTGCCTCTTGTGCAGCAATACCTGTTTCAGTTTGACCACTTGGTGAAGGAGCATATGCCAAAGCTGGGAGAGCATTTCACCAGAGAAATGATAAATCCTAGCATGTATGCAAGTCAGTGGTTTATAACTGTTTTCTCATACTCTTTCCCGTTCCATTTGGCTCTTCGAATTTGGGATGTTTTTCTCTATGAGGTCAGTGATTGGTAACATTGTATAATTTTTTTCTTATAAACATCAATAATATGTTCAGAAGTTAATATATATTTGCAAAATTTTTCTTGCCAGGGTGTCAAAATTGTTTTCAAAGTGGGCTTGGCTCTATTGAAATATCGCCATGATGAATTGGTGAGTCTTTCTTCTCTGCATCTGATCCAAATTTTATATACCCATTATCTGTCCTGCTCTTAAATAGTGTTCGCTTTTTTATCAGGTAAAACTACCCTTTGAGAAACTAATACATGCTCTGCGTAACTTTCCTGAGGAAGCCATGGATCCAGATGTGCTATTACCGATGGCTTACTCATTCAAGGTTTCTCTCTCTCTCTCTCTCTCTCTCTGTCTTTCTTTTGTTTGTGGCATTATGTGTAATGCTGTCCTTATAAACTATCAGCTGTTTTCACTTTAGAAACCCACATGTTTCTTGCATTGATGTGGTTTTTTATGTAAAGATAATTTCCTATTAATATCTTTGATAACTGGCATACAGATTTACTTTGTTAGTAATATTGAATAGCAAACAGGTTCCTTTCTTGGAATTAATGCCAGGTCCTTTCAGTTGCTGTCAAGTATCCTCCACTTATCTATCCTATATTAGTACCAATAAATTGTTTGTCTGTCTTGCCCTATCTGGATCTCTCATATTATGCTGCAAATTTAGGCAGCTCATGCTAAAGTAATCATAATGCTTCTTAGCTAATTTTAGAAGCCTTTGGCACATCACATAATTCTAATATCTATGCGACGTAGTGATAGTTTTTTGGGCCTCTTTATGTGTCAACTGCCGGGAGTTTTACAGAAGTGTCTTTGGTCCCAATTGAAGGGCATTAATTCTTTTTTTTTTTTTTCGGTTGTTAATTCATTAAAGCTCTTAAACAGTTTGTCTGAACTGCTGCTACAGATGTGCTAAAATAATTCAATAATCTGAAACTTCCACTGCTTACTAAGCAAACAAGTAAATAAGAATTCCATCGCTTAGGAAGCAAACGAGTATTAAAAAAAAAAAAAAGTGGTATTAGAAGTCCAATTGCTATCATACATACTGTTTTTTTTTTTGGCTCCAAAAACATCATCTCAATTTTGAACAGACCCTAAAGTTTCATATCATGTACAAATATTTTGAATCAGCCATAGAACTATCCAGATGATTGTGATTAATTAAAAAAGGGCCCTTAATGTTTGTCTTAATATACATTTTGATCCGTACTATTTCAAATTAGTAATCTGGCCCTTAAGGTTTGATAATGATGCAACAATTTAGTCCTTAATTGTAAATTTATGAATTTTTCACTACACTTTAGTCTCCAATGCTTTAAATTAGATTACAAGTGTATCCCTAAAATTTTATAATCTAATTGTACTTTAATCCTAACTCCAAGGGATTTTTTGTAATTAACCCTGATAACTGTTTAGACAGGGATATCAAACATCAATTTCCACCTATATTGTTTAATTGTGGGTGAGTGGTAATGATTATCTTATATATATATATATATATATATATATGAGCATATGTAGAGTAGAGGTCAAGTAGGTTTGGTATCTAGAAAGGGTTGTGGTCACGCAAAATTATGCCCCGTGATTTGAGGACTATTTTTAATCCGACTCTCTTGCCTGTGTGCTCCTGGTATGCTTTGTCTGTATAAGCTTTCAGGCACATGAATTGCTCAGTTATTTATCTGTGATAGTATTTTATTTTTGATGTAAATGTGTTTACGCTAATACTCAGGTGTCCAAGCGATTGGAAGAACTGAAACAGGAGTATGACAAAAGGAATGCAAAACCGGTTCAACGTTCAGAAAATAGTGGGAACCAGAGAGAGTTACAATGAAGGTTTTTCTCCTTTTTGGAGGAGCAATGCCTTTGGTTAATGAATAGATTCTTTTGTCAATGCAGCTATCTGAGATTCTGAAATAAAGATGTTTATACCAAAATTTCTTTCCACCATGCAACTGTTCATCGTTGAAAATATCAATTAAATCATGTGTTACATGTGGTATCTTTTATCAGAAACAGTAGGGTGATAGCAATGTTGATATCGAATCATCCAACTCATCCCTTATTAGGAAGGAATTTTCTTAATGATTTCCGTGGAATGCGTTTTCATGTTGTTAAGACTGATGATTTGTTATGCATTTCTGCTCGAGTAATATTCTTTCCCCAGTAATGGAAGGTAAGGGTAGCAGAAGTTTCGTGTGCTGGAAGTGCTTTACAGCTCATGAAGACTCTGTCACTGATATGGCATTCTTATCATTAATGTATTTTGCTCTAATTCCTTAAGATTTTGTTCAGTATACTCTTCTTGTGATTGGCCGTCCATTAAATAATAATAATAAAAAATAAAAAATTGGGAGAGTTTACTTAATAACATTGTCTGTTATGAAGTTTCTTGAGGTAGGTATTCACCAGGTGAGTTGTTAGCTTCACTTTTTTTTTTTTTTTCAAGGGCTGGAATATGTTTCTATCAGAATCAACTGAGAACAAGTTGAGGTGTAGTGGAAAGAAGATTCAAGGAAAGTCTTATTCCCCCAACAAGACTAAAAAGGAATAAGAATAGTCCCAATTAAATGGAGTATTGTTTTGATAAATAATATTAAAAGAAAAACACATGTTAAACAAAGTTGATAACAAGTTTCATTACTATTGATGGCATCTTATTGAGTGAACCTGCTTTAGCTTGATTACCATTCAATGATAGAAGAGGGACTGTATTGAGTTTCATGTGTATTCCATTGATAGGTACACCCGTTAACTGGTTCGGCTCAACCTGGATTCGGCTAATATGTTGATTTAAAAAAAAAAAAAAAAAGGAAGGGAGAGTATGGAAAATAGATCCCACCTATTAGCCATATGAACTAAAATAAAAAAACGTTTCACGTCAAGGGACTGTTTAAAGCTGACGCTAGCAGCCACCAATTTGTAATCTAGAACATACAAGGCCATTTTGGTAATTAAAGTAAGTGATAAATGATTATGACTTGTTCAATATTCAATTTCAGTATTTTTTTTTAAGCTTAATTTCAAAAAAAAAAAAAATCAACTTTCTCAAATCTATTGTATATCCTAAAATTTATAGCGATAATATGTATCAACTTGCAAATTTGTAATAATTATAATTCAGGATATTTCTGCAAGTGTAAACACATTAACAAATAACAAAATAGTGAATAATGTGTTGATCCCATAAAAAAATTAATAAGTATCAAATTAATTTTTTTTATTATTTAGAGATAATCAAAATATTATGTAAATTAAAATTAAACTTAAAATTAAAATTAATTGAATTGAATTTAAAATTATAATATAAAAGTTTAGAGTTTAAATTTTATCAATTGACTGCCTATGAATTATCTCTAATTAAATTCATTGTATTTAACCATATTAAAATTAATGATTAAATGTTTCTAAATTATAAAATATTATGTCTCAATATACAACACATAATTTAACTTAACCTTATATTTACTTTTGAGATCACAAGTAATTAATACAAACTCATTAAACAATTAATACAAATCCATTAAATTTTATAAAAATCCTTTAGCAATCACAAATGAATGTTTTTATTTTTGAATAACACATATCTTATGTCTAATGTCTTAGTGAATCAGTATAATATTTTCACTCTTGTTATTTCACACAGCACCTTAAACATGCAAATGGTGATAAATTATTCACAAGAATAAACCATAAGACAATAAATTAATTTTAACAAACAACTCCTAATTCAATAAATTATAGATGATCATAAATAAGTCAAAGGACTATATCTAAAATCCTAGATAAAAATTTAGTTACTCATAATTCTAAAATAAAAGAAAAGAAAATACTAATTAAATAGAAAATAAACATCTTAAACAAAATAATTGAGATAAAGAATTAAGTTTAGAAAAACTGTAGTGAAAAAATAGAGAAATCCAAAGTCTTGAATCTTTTTTTAAACTTGTGAATCTTCAACTTCCCTTGCAAAAATTTTAGAAAAATATAAATCTAATTTAAAAAAAATCTAATAATGTATTATAATATAATTAAATATAAATTTAATATAAATATTATATTAAAAATATATTTAATTATATTATATCACATCTCATTATACTATTTCAAACGCACTTTGAAATAATTAAAAAGTGGAGAGTAACGCTCTTCGCTTTCCCCCTTGTAATGTGTAGAAAACTAATCCGCATATAGATATCATAAACTTGGGTTCAAATCAGTTTAGAAATTCTTGAAAGGCTAAAAAATTCAAAGTACAAAAATACCATTCAATTTATGCACGATATAATTTCGTGGAAAAAATAAATCTGACAATTCTTCTCAACTTTTATGCTTTGTTTGTTTGAAGAGAAATGGAGAGAAAAGAAAAAAAAATAGAGAGAAATAAATACAATTTCTCTTGTTTGAGTAGTAAAAGAGAAGGGAAAATAAAAGAAATAAGAGAAAATTATATTTTCTCATTAACTTTTAACACTTAATTTCTCTTTATTTTGGAGAGAAACAGAAACAAATTAAATTTCACACTATATAATAAATATAAAATTACAAAAATAACCTTTTTTTAATAAAAAAAATAACCTTGGAAAAGTAAATTTTTATTTTATTTTTATTTATTTCTTCCCATATAAAATTAAAACATCCGAATAATAGAAGAAAAATTAAATTTATTTTCTTTTCTTTTCTCTTAGTTAATTTCTTTTCTTTTTTTTTTTGTGCAATTAGTGCAAAAAATAAAGAGTCAGTGTGAAATATTTCCGGGCAGCCCCAAATTTTCTTGTACCACCATGCAGCTGATGGGTTTTAGTAGATTATAATAATATGAAATAAATTAAAATAATCTAATTTATCTGAAAGAAAAACTAAATATTCTCATATTCTATGTTATTTATAGATATTTTTTAAAATTTCCATGTTATTTAGGGATTGCTAAAATTCAAATTTTGATTTATAGTAATTTATTAAGTTTTTGAATATTATAAAAATAATTTGTCAAAGGTGATTTTAATAAGTGTCTTTAGAGCACTAAGCATATAATTCAATTAGTATTAAAACAATAATTTGGAAATTAATTGAATGATTTAAATTATTAAGATGATAGTGATGCTTTTTAGATAGGAATAACTTAACAACAATTGCATGTATGATTTGATAGCATTTGATAAATATTTTAATTATATGTCAAAAAGGATAATTTTTTTTATTTTTTATTAAGACAAATTATTATTTTATCCTTCAGATTTAACTTAATTAATTAATTCGTTCTTATTTTCCAGAAAATAACTAATTAGTCTCTCGATTTTAGTTCTGTCAAAATATTTAGTCATTCCATCTAATTTTTACATTTTTTCTGCTAATTTTATATAAAATCACTAAAATAGCATTGTATATAAAATAAATATAAATATAATTTTATTATTTAAAAATAAAAAAATTGAAATTAATAAAACTAACTAATAATTATATAATTATACAATAATCATTTAACTATTTAATTATACTTAAAATAAAGAAGAAGAAATCAAATATGATGAAGTATTGTTTATTGTTGTATGTTATATTGTGTTCCTTTAATAAAGAATAAATTGATATATTTATACAAAATAAATATTATAAAATAGAAAAATTGTGAGATCCTAAAAAGGTAAATTAATTAGGAATATATTGTTAATTATCATAAATAGGTAAACTAATATACTAATTAGGTATATACATTAACACTCTCCCCTCAAACTCAAGAGTGCTGCTTCAAAATAATTTTGAGTTTGCATATTAACTCTTGAAAACCTACTAGGCAGATACTGCATGTAAACATTTTCAGAAAAATTTTAATGGCAACAATAAATAATTATCTTGATAAATATTAATATAATATCAGTTTTATAAAAAATTCAACGATATTGAAATATGATATTGACGAATTGCTCTAAATGCAAAATATTTGCATGTGAGTATTTCTCTGAAACTGATTATGGGATCAAAATTATGTCAATATGATCCAAAAAAATGAGAGTAGACCGTCCAAAATCTCTAAGAATTATTTTAAAATAAACACTTAAATAATGAGCAAATAAAGTGATAAAACAAGGGGCATATGTGTTATAGGATACTGTAATAAAGAAGAAAAAATAAAATATGATGAAATATTATTTATTATTGTATATTATATTATATTCTTTTAATATAGAATAAATTGATATATTTATACAAAACAAACATTATAAAATAGGAAAATTAAGAGATTCTAAAAAGGTAAATTAATTAGGAATATATCGCTAATTATCTAAATAGATAGACTAATATACTAATTAGGAATATATATTAATAATTATTATTTAATTTTATTAATATAAATATATTTTACTATATATAATAGATATATAATCATATAATAATAAATAATTTTAAAATTTGATGATATTAAATATAATTATTACATAAATACATAAATATTATTTATTTTTATTAATTTAAATTTTATTTTTAAATATAGATATAAAATTATATTTATTATATATACAAGAAAATTTTCGTTATTTTTATAAAAGTTAATAGAAAAAGTATAAAAACTGAATAGAATAATTAAAAAGTCTAATGAAATAAAAAATTAATTAGTTAATTTAAAAAAAAAAGATGAATTAATTAAAATTAAGTGAAATATTAGAGACCAAATAAAAATTTATTTTTTTTACTATATATATAAATATATTTTTTAAAGGAGACTTGATTTAGAAAGTGGGACTATGTAGAATGCAAGTTGGTGTGGCGGCCAAGCCAATCAGCCACGCAGGACAAGCGTGGAAGGTCGAGGACAGGAGTCACGCGAGAAGGGAAAAACAAAGACAGATGCAATTCATGGACTTTTTGTCATTATTTGTACATGATTGTATGGATTGACTTGGCGTATATGTCTCTTGGCGTTTGGGAATGAGTGGCTAGTGTTCAATTATTTTTTTCTTCTTCTTATTATTGTTATCGTTTACTTGAGACCAAGGATCATGTTCTTAAAATTCAATTCATGCTTAATCAATTTTATAAGCCTTTTTTTTTTTTACCTTATAGTTGGTTAGTGATATTTTTCAGTTAATTTATTTATCAATTAAGTTTTTTTTTTTAATAAATTTTTAATCTATTCTTTTTTTCTTTTCTAATTCATTCTTAAGTTTTCTTTCTTTAATTATCTTCGATTTTTTCTTTTGATAAATAGTTTTTTTTCTTTTTTTATTTTCATTATCTATTAAATAAAAATAAATTTCTCTATATATGTTACTATGTGTCTTTTCTAATGTAAATTTATTATTAATTCTCTTTTTGGAATTTTTTGTTCTCTTGATAAAATTTATTAATTTTTCATAGAAGCAATTTGTTTTCTCTTATTAAAAAAAAATTCATTCTCTTGAACTGTTTATGGTCTTCGAGTTGATATTTACATTATAACACTTTGTTAAAAAATATAAAGATCAATTTGTGATTTAATAGTCATAAAGTAGAGTATATTTCTCTATTGAATTGTTAGTTCAAGTGTTTTATTAGTATGATTGATATATATAAAAAAAAAATTTCAAGTCTTATTATGATGTACTTCTTAATATATGTTCTTATTTTTTTTATTTTTAGATTAAGATATATATTATATTTAATATATGAATGGAGATTCATTATATTTAAAAAAATTATTTTTTAATAATCGGTTAAAAATATTTTTAAGTTAATTTTATTTTCAAAGCAAATTTAAGAGCACACCTTCGTAATAAACCTATAAACCTTCTTAGTGTTGACTTGAAAATTAAATATTAAACACTGGATAATGAAGAGAAAAGCCAACACCCTTACTAAATAGATTTACACTTTAATTTTATAATTAATTTTTAATTTAATTGGAGGGATAAGTAAAATTAATTAATTTATTAAATTATATTTATAGTTAAAAATAATAATATTCATCCTACTTACACTACGTGATCAATTTAAATTGAATTGAATTCAAAATAAAAATTATTAATTTAAAAAAAATATAGAATTCAAAGGCTATTAATTTCATCTGTTAATACATTGATTCATTAGTATTAAAAATTTAATTTTCACCATTGTGGTTAGCAATTAAAAGTTAAGTATAAATAGGTTGCGCATCAAATAGACTTTAAATTTTAAACATTTTATTTATTTACAATTTTAAATTATAAATTATTAAAATTTAAAAAATAATAACATCAAACAGAATACTATTTATCAAAAAATTTAAATTAATAATAGATAATTAAGATATATTAAACACTACTAATTAAAAAAGAAAAAACCCAAAAATAGTAACCACGCCAACCTTTCCGCCGAAATTGGACTAAAAATATAAAAAAGCAAAATGTCCAAAATGGCCCCCAAGCACCTACGAGTTTCAAACCGCCACGCACCCGATGCAAGCGTAACAAACACGTTTGGTAGGCAAACGATACCAACGCGAAGAGAGAAGAAGGGTAGTTTAGTCATTACAAATACGAGAAAAATACCTTTAATAGCAAGGGTACGACTGTAATTATTTAAACACTCGGGAGCCATTCATAACCTACTTCACACGCATCACGCTTCCCTATATAAACTCTGTTGAAGCTCTTCTCTCTCGCCTCACAACTGAAAGAGCCCTCCTTATCACAAGCTTAAAACGCGGAATCTCTAGAAAATTTTGGAGATTGAATTTGATTTGATTATTGCTGTTTTCAATTTTAATAATCGATTTTTATCGGCTTTTCAATCGGTAAATACTTTGTTTTTTTGTTCTTTAATTGCGTTTTCTGTGGATGAGTTCAATATTTGCTTTGTTTTTTCTTTTTTCTTTTTGATTTTGGATTTTGATTTGTATTTTTGGCTTTCTAGGGTTTGATTTGAGTTTCAGAAGGTTCTGAAAAAGGAAGGTTTTCAAGAGGAGCTTCGGTTTTCAGATTGGAGTATTTTTTTTATTATTATATCGGTAAGTTCTTCTGTTATCGATTGTGTCTACACACACACACACAGAGTTCTTGTTTGGATTGTTGTTTTTTTCTATATTGATTATAATTATATTGAATGTATGTATATATTTTTTAAATATAATCATCCTATTGAATATTGATTATCCTCACCGATTGTTTCTAAATATTTTTTGTTAAATTAATTGGAATTTGTCCCTGTGGAAGCTTTTTTGAAAATCCACAATTAAATTTTCTTGGCATTTGTTATTTTCTGGGATATATATATATTTTTTAGAACTACAAATGATTGCGGGTAGTTAATTTTTTTTTTCCTATAAGAATTAATTAACAAAATAAAAGAAGAAAGTAAATGAAGATGATTGTATTTCTTTTAATACTAGTAAAGCGGTTTTATAATTAATCTTTTCCTTTCCCCCCCAAAACTTGCGTTATTAATTATTAATTTACTATGTTCTTGATATCCTTGGCTTTGGTAGTTTGGCCAACCCTTGAGAGGTAGCAATTGCTGTTTTTATATTGGATATGCTCCTTTTTGTTTTGTATTTCAAAAACAATTGTTTAAATGTTCTCTAATTATTTCCGATTAATTTCACATTAGGTTATTTTTCCAATACTATTAAATACATGTTGATTTCGAAATATTGTTATTGTCATGTTATTTCCATGGTCCTATGCTAGTCTTTTTGAGATTGTAACTCTCTTGTTCTGATTTTGGAATTGGCCTTTTGGGTGTTCTTGCAGGCAAGACTGAATGAACTAATGGAGTCTAAAGGTGGCAAGAAGAAGTCTAGTAGTAGTAGTAGTAAATCCTTATTCTACGAAGCTCCCCTCGGTTACAGCATTGAAGACGTTCGACCCCACGGTGGAATCAAGAAATTCAGATCTGCTGCTTACTCGAACGTGAGTTGCATTCAATGCTTATCTTTTACCCCTGTATTTTTTCCTGTAACTGGCTTCCTGATTTTTTTTTATTTTTTCTTTGTTTGTGCAGTGCGTTCGAAAGCCATCCTGAGATCACCTGAGTGTTGACATAACCACCTCTTAGCTAGCTCGTACTTCCATTATATTTAGTCTGCATTTCTTTTCTACTTACCTCGTTCTCTCGTCCTCCTTTATAAGTGTTATTTGTTCCTTTTTGGCAAGATGGACTTGCCTGTCTCTGCTATTGGATTTGAAGGCTATGAAAAGAGGCTTGAAGTGACCTTTTCTGAGCCTGGTTTCTTTGCTGATCCTGGAGGGATGGGCCTCCAGTCTCTGTCAAAAGCTCAATTAGATGAGATTCTCAAACCAGCTGAATGCACCATTGTTGATTCGCTTTCGAATGATCATGTTGACTCTTATGTTCTTTCAGAATCTAGTTTCTTCGTGTACCCTTACAAAGTTATCATCAAAACTTGTGGGACTACCAAATTGCTTCTTTCAATCCCAGCAATTCTTAAATTGGCTGGTACTCTTTCACTCACTGTATGCTCTGTGAGGTATTCTCGTGGGAGTTTCATATTTCCTGGAGCTCAATCTTTTCCCCATCGTAGCTTCTCTGAAGAAGTAGCTGTTCTTGATGGCCACTTTGGCGAACTTGGTTTGGAGAGCGTGGCATATGTGATGGGTAGTCCTGACAACTCCCAAAAATGGCATGTTTACTCTGCTTCAGCTGGCATGGAGCGCCAATCAAGTCCTGTTTACACACTGGAAATGTGCATGACTGGCTTGGACAGGGACCAAGCATCTGTTTTTTACAAAACTCCAGCCAGTAAAGCTGCTGTGATGACTGAGAAATCTGGTATTAGGAAAATCCTTCCACAATCTGAGATATGTGATTTTGAGTTTGATCCTTGTGGTTACTCGATGAATGCCATTGAAGGGGATGCAATATCTACAATTCATGTTACTCCAGAAGAAGGATTCAGTTATGCAAGTTTTGAGGCTGATGGTTACAACTTTGAAGAAGTGAAATTGACTCCCCTGCTGGAAAGGGTTTTGGCATGCTTTGAACCGTCTGAGTTCTCCATAGCACTGCATTCTGACATTATGCATGATGAATTAGGAATGATGTCTTCTCTGGATGTGAAGGGATATTGCTGTGGAGGCAGGAACTATCAAGTCCTTGGGAATGGTGGATCAATCATCTATCAGAGTTTTGTAAGAAGCAAAGAGTGTTCATCTCCCAGGTCAATCCTGAAATGTTGCTGGAGCGAGGATGAGAAGGACGAGGAAGTTGAAAAGTAGTGTTTTCATGTTTTTTTTTTTAATTTTGTAATTTCATATGTTAATTTTTCTATTTTACTGTCTAATTGAATAAGTGTTGTGGGATGGGGTTAAATATGATTGTGAGGGCAGACCCTTTGGTTTTCTATTTTAGATTGGTATTTGTATTGTTTTATGGACCGTTCTAATATAATAAATAAATGAAGTATTCCACAGTTATAGTGGATGAAATTTAATGTGTAACGTTTCTTTTTTGTCTAAGCAATGTTAATTTGACTTTCTGCCTCCTTGTGGTGGGACGTGAGTTGGCTTTCGTTATCTTTTGATGTGAACTGCAATAATGAAAATATGATTGCTGGTGTCAAGTCCTTTTGAATTGACGGTCATTTACAATTCTGCCCTTTGTGTGATGTTGGTTGAATAGAGTTTAATATATATTAGTTAATTAGACCTATACAAATACAATGACATATTCGGCCCCAAAAAAAAAAGAAAAAATACAATGACAAAAAAAGAGAGATTTTTAGAGTATTATTGGCAAAAATTTTTCTTAATTTTTAATAAATTTTTTTTTTGGCTCTATGCGTACGTATCAAATATAAGTAAGGTTAAAATCCAATTAAAGCGATAGTAAAGTTAAATAACAGCAGGAAAACAAAAAAAAAAAAAAAAAAAAAAAAAAAAAAGAGGGGAAGTGGCTTTCTAATAATGCAAGGCAGCTGAGTTGGCTGAAGCTTCACGAACCGTCCATGCCTAACGAAGTAATGCAATGCAATGATAGGACGGACCACTAATAAAATTCCAATTCACTATCACTTGCTTGTTCCATTTCGATATCTATTCTACTTATCCTTTGGCCTTTCCTTTTTGTGTGATTCACATTCCTCTTCATAATTAAATAATATACATAAACACTATTGAATAAAGTAAACATAGGCATTTTATAGCAAGGAATTGCGATAAGTTCCTAGTTTCGTTTGTCTTTTTAAATGAATGAAAGAGAAGCCACGAGAGTTGCAGATATTGATGAATAGTATTTTTCATCCACCAAAGGACATGTATGGCTATTTGGCTACTCAAATCCCCCCACCATAAGAATACATATCAGCCATGTAACATGGTAGATGAAGACGTACACTAGTGAATCTTAATGGGTACGCTGTGTGATTTTAGACTCTGTTTGACATTGAGGCTAAAACAAAAAACACACACCATTGTAGATAAATAGATAACAACAGACGGTTTGAAGTTGCAAAAACTAATAATAATTAAGAGGAGTCCTCTATTACTTGTCTAAGGCTTTCTTTGGGAGCTTTTCTTTTCATGAGAGAGGAAAAGACAAATCTTTAATCTATAGAATAGGAAAAGAAAAGAAAAGAAAAGAAATGATTAATGAACATTTTTTTTGTTTGAAAGTTTTAAGGGATAAGAAGAAATAATATTAGTTCTTGAGAATAAAATAGTATTATTAAAAAGTATTAGTTTCAATTAAGAAAATTCACTTATTTCCTCAATTTAAAAGGAAAAAGAAATACATATTTAAAGATATAAACCAATCTCTTAATATTTTTTTCTCAATTAAACCCCCAAAATAACCGAAAATTCTTATCTCACCCCATTTTTCTTTCCTTTCCTTTCTTATTCCCAACTCCCAAAGAAGGCCTAAGTGTCATAAGTCCATAACACAAACCATTGTGAAAACGACAAAGAAGTGCTGCAGAAAAGCATCATTCAACTAGCATTAAGATTACCAAAAGCTGCAAAATCATTCATCATCTCAGCTGATATATTCTGAAAATTGTATATTCTCTCTAGTAGATTTCCTGACATTTCTCCAAAAAATATAAGTAAAAAAAATTGCATCAGGAACAAGTGCTAAATATTTTGCTCTCTATATTTGTAAAAATCTAGACGACACAAGCTTCAGCTCCAGATCATTCTTTGCATGGCTTCTGCAGCACTTAGTATGGTCGAAACTTTCTAGCAGCTCTCATTTGCTGAATCCGCTTTCTATCCTGCTCGAATTTGCTTTGTAGAGCTAAAATTTCTGCAAGGAAACACTTCACATGAGCTCATGTTACTGCTCACTTATTGCTCCATAAATCACCATAATGATACCAGTGACAAGCAACTATATGGACTATTGCCTGTTGGTACTTTGATGAGGAAAAATGGATGAGAATTGCATCATCCATTTTCAAGGAAGCACATGTATGTGATACAGTCAAGAACTTCATAATTAAGAATTAAAACGAAATAATCCATAAATCTAATTTTCCTTGGCTGCGTCAGTATGTCTCTTATAGCATACACATGTCAATAACCCCATGGCACTTCGTTCACAAGTTTCAACTATCAACTATGTGGTCTGGTATTTTCTCCAAATAGTAATGTAATAACAATGAAGTGAACAACTTGTAAGATTCATCATACCATTTCTCTGAGCTTCTCTTTTTTGAAATCGATAGAAGTTTGGCCCAACTTCTTTGTTCTTCTTCTTGGCCATCTGGCTCTCTGCAGCAGCTGGGGCAACAGAACCTACAGTAATTCCACTTTCAGAATCTGTTGTCTTCTTCCTTCCTTTATGATGTACAACAACTGTCCACCCATCTTCTGCAGCACGGACTTCTCTTTCTTTTCTTTCCTGCACCATAACATAACAAGACAAATGAGAAACTAAATGCTAGGTACATGTTTGCCACTAAGAAAAAGAAAAAGAAAAAGGGAAGACTACAAAGGATATACGACAAAAAAACTTGGATCACATAATCATCACAATGATAATGTGCATATCAATTTCTGATTCTAATTAGCAAAAAGCAAAGAAGGGCACAAAGTAAATGCTGAAATATGCAGCTTGAAAAAAATAAAGGCATCCACTATAACTTCAAATTGTACCTTGTGCATTGGAAGGGGAGACTACATCAGGCATCAAAATTTATCATATGATACAACTATAAGGTTCTTTTATACAGGCATCTTTTTACAAAAGCAAAATAAAGCAGTATATTAAAGATAGATCTGGATAATGTGTGCATGTTGGTGTGTAATCAATCTGAGGTAACAAATCAAAGATCGGAAAAAAAAATGCTCCACATCGTTGTCAATAAAGAATTAGTCTGAGAAATTCACGAGAGAAAATACCTCTTCAAGCTTTTCTTCATGAGCAGTTATAAACTGATCTATTCTTTGTTGCAATACCTTCAAACCTGGCCTACTTTGATGGTATTCTGTAAGCCATTCTGTGTATGCACAAGTAACACTATCAAAGTATAGAGCATGCCTTTTCATTGATACTAGTAAAACAGGAAAAGAAATAACTTATAATTCAGAAATAAAACAGATTTTGCAAATCGACCTCTGTAAAACAATTGAATGAAGCAAATTTCAGCTACTTCCAGCCCTAACTTCTTTTGCCTTCTGAAGAAGGAAGGGGTATAACAAAAAATAGATGGCTTTGCCACACTCTTCTAAAAACATGTAGATTAATGTCTAGATTCTAGTTATGGCCATTAACTAAGAACTCGGCTAGTATTTAACAATTGGAGCTAATGGATAAGTTCATTTTGAGTGATAATTACACATAATTTGGCTTGACACTCAACTCTGTATGACTTTGAATAGAATTTATTGCAAGTTTGCCATTGATTATCCAGAGACACAACATCACCAATTTTAGTTCATACTTTTCATTCCGTTTGAGCAGTCCTCTTCCCCTGAAGAAATGTAATAAACCTCATCCTGAACAGCCTCTTCTATCTTTTCTGGTATGATCTCACCCTCCTTCAGTGAATGACGCTCCTTTTTCTTTTTCTTAGATTTCTTGGATTTACCTAAAAGAAAGAAAAAAGACCATGAGACAACATGAAAAGAAATGTTGTAAATAATGTTTTCTCAAGAAATTTAGTGTAATCAAACAATTATGATCACTTATTTACGAGTTCTAATATCTCCTCTAATATCATCTTCACTTTGCCCTTTGATGTTTTCAGTATCTCCTTGAGTTTTAAATATGCTCTGGTCTGCTGCCTCATCATCTATGTAGAAAAGAAATAAATTTAATCAATTTTCAAAAAACAATATGACTGGCATAGTAGTATGACAATTAATCAGAACTAAAGGCATTTTGTTGGACAATTCGAACGTGGAAACAAGTCAATGGGGGGAAAAGAGGAGGAAAAAAAAAAAAAAAATTTAAGGAAATGACACTGGCAATTCAGAAGCTCACTCCAAATAGATAGTATGATATGCACACTCAGAAAGTTGACCTAACAGAACATTTACACTAAATTAAAAAACTCAATGAACAAAATATCACGACTTGCTTCCACTTTGCCAAACAATACTATTTTGTCATACAACACACCTAGGTATACGCAAAAATATAAAGCTCTTGACAAGATAATATTGTAACACAATGTCTATAATACAATCTATCAAAAGAACAACATTGATTATACCATATCCCAACCCTATGAACATACCATTTTGTTCTTCAAAACCTTCTTCAGTCTCATTACAGAGCTTATCAGATTTGCCAATCAGAGCATTATTTTTCTCACCACCTTTTCTTTTCTTTTTTCTTGGTTTGTTCTTGTTCTTTCTTCCTTCTGCTTTAACTGCTTTGTCTGCTGAAACAAACAAAAACCAATAAATGAGACAAAGGCATCATATCTAAATTACAAATTTTCGTCTTGGTATTTTTTACCTTCAGTGGTCTGAACAGCTTTGCTAGCATCAACATTACTTTCCTTCTCCCTTTTCCTCTTCTTCTTTCCTATGGGTTTGATATTGTCATTCCCTTTTTCCTCTTTCTTTGACATTACTTCTGCAATGGAAAAATGCAAAGCACTAATACCTGACCACAAACTTCAGTATACACAATACTAGTTTCAAACACCAATTCACTGCATGATTCAAGAAAGAGGTAAAAATAGAAAATCATGTCCAAAACAAAGGATATCTTCATTGTATAGAATGATATCATCCATAATATTTTAATCAAATCTCACTTACTTTTACCTAAATTGACAAGAAGTTATCAGCAAATTGATCCCTCTGTTGAGAAAGAATCCTGAAATCAACTGTTCTTGATCTTTCAGAAAATTGATTGAATTTCTACTTAATTGTTTAAGAAAAATCTAAGGTATAGCACTAACTAGACTATCTTATGCAAGTATTTGTTTCTGAAATACTTCAAATTTTTTGAAGATAATCAAGTCATGCAGAAGGCCAGAACACTGGCTTTTGAAGCCTGTTCATGATTGAAGTCTTTATAGGAACAATGAGGTTTTAATAAAAGGATAAATGATGCAAAAGATATGCACCTCAAATGCCAAAATACGCATTGTGAAGTAATGGCTTCAACCAAGTATAGTGTTTTTGCCAGCTCTTAGTTTCAAGCAAGCCCAAGACAAGACTTATACCATTGTATTAGGCAATAGTCCCAATCCACTGTAAAAGACTGACTGATAAATTCTAAAAAGGTTCATTTAGCTAGTCATTTTGAAATGACTGAAATTCAGAATTTGACACTATGTCTATTTTTATGATCTTACACTTGAAACTCAAATCCAAGTCCACAATAATTTCAAATGACCATCTATTCAAACTTACTTAAATACCTTTTTGTCATAATCGTTTAATGTGAAAAAATTTCCTTTACGCAGTTAGTGTCAAGCTTTGGTAAATTATATGCATTTGTGGCTGCATCCTTAGATTATATTTGATGGCCTACTTCCTCCCAAGGGCATTAATAGGTTTGAAATCCCCTTGTATATTAGTATATTTATTTTTCCAATGACAGAATTTCAGAGCCTATTTAATTGCAAGGAAAAAACGAAAATGAAAAGACAAGTTTATATACAAAACAGTGCCATTAGCTAATTACCTAATTGGAAGCATCCAAATTTCAATTAACAATAGATATCCAAGTTAATAGTACAAAAACTTTATGCTCATATTTGTAGATTTTACAAGCAAGTTCTATCTTGTATCTGCCTCATCAATAACATGAAGCAAAATAGAGTAGACAAAATATTACCACGAATTTTCAAAATAAAAAGCAAAACACAGTTTACTTGCTAAGATTGCTAAACCCAAGAAAATGAAAATTTTCTTTAAATTTAATGAGTTGCGAAGAATACCCATAGACCATTTCAATGTAAATTGAATTAAAAGATCAACAATACAGAACAATATACACACAAAAGAAAAACAAAATAGGATTGAAAGATAGAAAATTTAAGCAAGAAATACCCTTTCGGAATAGCTTCGTGTTAGCTTTCTCACTTTTCTTCTTTATCTCCAGTTTCTCTTTCAAGTTCCCCATCTTCATAAAACCTATTACAAGAAAGAGGCAAATCTCAGAGTTGTTTGATATGCTTTGACACGGACCCGCTTCAAAGTGTTTACATCTTTATTAAAAGCTTAAAGACCAAATTAGCCCTGTGATTTTAGAGAAGCCTAGAACCAGATCATCGGTAACCGAACCAAGAAGCTTGCTTTCCTCAAGCTCGGCATCATACCATTACCAGCCGTCCCATCCAGACAAAAATGGCTGCTTTAGTCCGTCTGAGCAATGAAACCCAATTAGTTCAAAGCATATTTGCAACTGTACTAAAGGGTAGCTGGAACAATCTCTTGAGTCCTAAGACTGGGTGTAATCTCTCCACAACAACTGTTCAACAGGTACTAGTGCAGCTCTCTCTATATAGATACAGTCCTTCTCTTTCTTGGGCATTCTTTAAATGGATTGAATCATCGATGCCTCATTATAAACACTCCTTACAATCTTCATGGACAATGATTCACATTTTAACGAAGTACAAACACTTCAAGACTGCGCAGAGTTTGCTTGAAAAGATTGCCTATAAGGATTTCTTGTCAAATCAATCGGTTTTTAGT
This sequence comes from Reutealis trisperma, assembly GCA_947687605.1. NCBI lineage: Eukaryota > Viridiplantae > Streptophyta > Magnoliopsida > Malpighiales > Euphorbiaceae > Reutealis > Reutealis trisperma. Next base: position 525,665 of record CANTUT010000095.1, on the reverse strand, counting down.
GCTTTAGTGAGGCTTCATGATGACCCAGATGTGAATTCTCATGTTTTCAGCTGGCTTGTGATAATTTATGCTAATTCCAAGATGACCCAGGAATCTATTCAGGTTTTTGAGCACATGAGAGTACAGGGGTTTAGGCCGCATTTGCATGCCTGTACTGTGTTATTGAATTCTTTAGTTAAGGATAGGATGACTGATATGGTGTGGAAGCTTTATAAGAAGATGGTTAGAATTGGAGTTGCAGCAAATATTCATGTCTACAATGTGTTGATTCATGCTTGTTGTAAATCTGGGGATGTGGAGAAATCAGACAAGTTGTTGAGTGAAATGGAATTAAAATGCATTTTTCCTGATCTTTTCACATTCAATACATTAATTTCATTGTATTGCAAAAAGGGCATGCACTATGAAGCTTTGTCTGTTCAAGATAGAATGCATAGGGCAGGAATTAACCCTGATATTGTTACTTATAATTCGCTTATTTATGGTTTTTGTAGAGAAGGTAGAATGAGAGAGGCTATGAGACTTTTTGGGGAAATTAAAGATGCTGCTCCTAACCATGTGACTTACACTACTTTGATTGATGGGTATTGTAGAGTGAATGGCCTTGAGGAAGCTTTGAGATTGCGAGAAGTAATGGAGGCACAAGGCTTGTATCCTACGGTTGTTACTTATAATTCAATTCTGCGTAAGTTATGTGAAGGAGGCAGGATAAGTGATGCAAATAAACTCCTAAATGAGATGAGTGAAAAGAAGATTGAACCAGACAATGTCACATGTAACACATTGATTAATGCTTATTGCAAAATAGGGGATATAAAGTCAGCTTTGAAAGTGAAAAACAGGATGGTGGAGGCAGGTTTGAAGCTAGATAAGTTTACGTACAAAGCATTGATCCATGGATTCTGCAAAATACAAGAGATGGACAGTGCCAAAGAGCTTTTGTTGAACATGATTGATGTGGGATTTTCTCCTAGTTATTGTACCTATTCATGGCTTGTAGATTGTTATTGCAATCTAAACAAGGAAGAGGAAGTTATCAAACTACCATACGAGTTTATAAGAAGAGGCCTTTTTCCTGATATATCGTTATATAGGGCACTAATAAGGAGGTTTTGCAAAAGAGAAAAGGTTGATTGTGCTCAAAGAATGTTCACTCTCATGCAAGAGAAGGGCATACCGGGAGATAGTGTTGTATACACCAGTCTAGCATATGCATACTGGAAACTTGGGAATGGAAAGGCAACTTCAGATATGTTAAATGAAATGTACAAAAGAAGGCTGATGATTACTCTCAAAATCTATAGGTCTTTTAATGCTTCTTATGCCAGCGACAAGAACATCTTAAGTGCCTTCTGGAATCATGTGGTCGAGAGAGGCTTAATGTCAAAGAATATATTAAAAGATATGGAGCGGATAAATTAAAACTCATAAAGGCATCTTGGACTTCAATAAACTTGCCAGCTTGAATGCCTAATGTTAATTTGGAATTACAAGAAAATGATTGCAATTATGATTCTTGCTAATGTTCTAGAGAGCACAAAATATAGTGGAAACTTCATATGTAGATTTGTGCAAGTGGTGTTACTATCTAGAAGACATGTTCCAAAGCACATCTAATTGTGGCAGGCATATGAAATCTATTGTTCAAAGAAAGTAGTGGTGTCCTTTCCAATCTCTTGGCCTAGTTCTCTTTTTATAGGAACTCACTAGGCCACAAGCTGATGCAAATAAGGTTTAGAAGGACCGACTCGAAATTGCACAAATTAATTCAGGAGGAGCTTTGAGGTCTGCATCATTTTTTAAGGTCAGTAACATGTAATATTGAGATGCACTGTTTGTGGTGATCTCTTCACATCCTTTTTCCTAGAGAATTGATGGCATTGTGATCTTCAGTTTTCAAATGTGAAATTGTGAATTCAAATATTGTAGCTAGCATTTTTGATATTTATAGTACTCTGGGCACCAATAAGTTGCACACCTAGATATAGCCTAATGGTAAGTGCATATTTAACCTAACAATTGACCAAGGTTCAAATCACCTTTCCCCAGTGCTCAAAAAAAAAAAAAAAAAAGAGTTTGCCTTCAAAACATATGCACAGGTAAATTTCAATGTTAGAAAAAAATTTTAATCCATAGAATTAAATACGTATAGCACCATTTGTTTTTCTTGACCCATTAATCATATATCACAAGTCTTCAACTTTTGAAGTCCAAGATATGTACTTTTATAAATTAATGTTCAAAATTAGACAACTCTTAACCAAAGACATTTTGGACATCAATTCATGACTCAACAACATTAGTTCCATATTTTCAACTGCTGTGAGCTGGGTAACTCTTGCTGCTTCATACTGTTCTCTTACCATTCAAATTAATTCCCCTTTTGTTTTGTTTTTTCCTTCAATTTTGAGATCTGCTTCTAGTGCTGTGATCTTCTATTCAAAATTAGTCCCTCTTCCGTTTCATTGTTCTTCTACAATTCTACTTGCCAGATCCATTTACTCTGTTTAGCCTTAATTCACTCTGGCCATCAGATGACAAAGCGCTAACATCTGAATGGCATTCTTACTAGACCTTATTCAGCTTGGTAAAGATATTCCATTATGACTATGATTGTGATTGGCAGAAAAAATGCTACCTTGATACGATGATATAAGTGGTGACAGCCATGTGTGGCCTGTGACGTAAATTTTCAGTTCCTATGGCCTTTTTCTCCCACCGGTCTATGTGCAATCTTAGGCAAGAAAAATTCATGCAGATTTCTGAAATGTTTGGCCATCTAAGTTGTCCGGAGATATAATTTTTAAGCTATGTTTTGGTTAATTCCAACAGTGGAGTTGGAATGAAATCTAATTGAACCCGGTAGAGCTTGCAATTTAATGTTGTTACCCTGAATATAGAACCTACACCAGGATCTTGAAGCTAGTTCAGAAACACATAAGCACAGTTAGTCCTAATCTGGATTCAGATGTAATGATTTTTCAAAGTTGTGTAATTTAGTGGAAATCAGGGATAAAATTGGTAGTAGTATTATGGAATTTGGTAGTATGATGATTCAGCAGGTCTAGGATATAAAGCTCAGAAAGTTTCAACTGGAGATTGTTATAGCGCTATTATAAAGCTGATCTTACTTGGATATTTCTAATGATATTTTTCCATTTTGCATGAATTTGATTGAATTTGTATAGATTCTTGATGTTATATTTGAGTTTGGTTACTGATTCACTGTCAATGGCAGCCCAAGGTGTTAGCATTTACCTGTGGTTATCTTTTAGGTTTGCATTTGTAGTTGTCTATACAGATCATGCCTAACTGAACCATAACTGTATTTGACATGAAAATTGTGCAATGATTAATGAAATTTTCGGTACAAGTCCTAAAACAAGTGGTCATTTGGCTAGGAATCCACCTGCAAAATACTTGATTGAGCTTCAAAAATCTTGGACAAATTTACAGAAAAAGACCTAATTATATTTCCCTAATGAAAAAAAAATATTAAACTTAATGAACATCTGAGAGATTTCCTCAAATCATTGGTAGAAAAGATATTAAACTTGTCATCTTATTATGATTAAGAACCATTTGAAACATTCTAAAGAGGTCCCTGGTCAAAGGGCTTAAAAATCTAATCCTCAACAGAACCTTGACATATGTAATTCCAAAAGCAAACCATAACCATAAGGTAACAAATGTCAAGCAATGGAATGGATTTAAAACACTATAAATAATGGAAAGCATTGATATTTCAGTTCATAAAGTTTTAATTTGTTTGTCTTGTATAATCTTGAAAAGTTAACCCAAAAATGTCTGAATCTCAGAAGATGAGCTACGAGGCTGGTCAGGCTGCGGGACAAGCTCAGGTCGGCTTTAAAATTTTGAGAGAGAGAGAGAGTCACCACTCTGCCTTGTTATATAGTCACTTGATTTGTTTATTTTATTTTTATTTATCTTATTATTCATGAAGATAAACCATATAAATGAGCTTGCAATATAAACCATATAAATGAGCTTGCAATTTTTTTGTTTCAGGAGAAAACCAGCAACATAATAGACAAGGCAACCGATGCTGCTCAATCTGCGAAGGAGACAATAAAAGAGGTTCAAAAATATTAATCAAAAGCATTAATAATATTCATTAATTATGCTCTTTGACAAGCACCATAACAATTTCTTTCATTTTTCATGTTTGTGCGTGTGTAGGGTGGTCAGCAGGTGATGGTTAAGGCGAAGGAAGCAACTGAGGCTGTGAAGAAAGCAACTGGGGTGAGCAAATGAAGCTGAGCAGTTTCATGAATATGGGTGTTTTTGTTTCTATTTGGGGCATTTTTTAGGATTCTTGGCCTTCTGTATAAAGAAGAAGAGAGCTCTGAGTCTGTGTGTGTGTGTCTTTGGTTCTCTTCTTTATCAGCTCTTATGATTTTGTTCTTTTTAGTTCTCTTATTTATGTAATTTTGATTTGGTTTATACTAAATTTGGTTATTGTTTGTGAAAATGTGAATGAAGTACTTGCAATTGTTGACTCTCTTTCTCTCAAGCTATCTATCTATTAATTATTTAATTCATGTCTTCAAGTTCAACACTTGCTAAAGCCATGAATTTTTTTAGCATTTCTTTCAATTCTCTTAGTTTTTCATTGACAAGATAAAAAATAAATAAATAAAAAAATAAAAAAGAAAAAAAGAAAAACTCGTTTCATAGGTAATAGTTCACATTTCTTTTTTAATATCCAAAAAAGAAAATTCATTTTTTAAAAATTAAATTTATTATTGTATTTTCAAATGTATTTTTCAATATATTTACTATTTATCAAGTTATTATAAAATAAGTAATGCTATTAACAATTATAAGGGTAAAATAATAAAAGAAAATTATAATTTTTTATACTTATGTTTATTTTTGGAGAGAGTAATTCACAATATTCAAAGAATATATAATAATACCATATAAGGTTCAGAATATTGAGGTTGTGGTATATATATAATTTTAGATTAAGGATATATTTGGTAAACCATAATAAAATATAATGTAAATAAATGTACATTTAATATAAATTTACACTAAAAATACATTTGATTATATTACATTATATGTCATTACGGCCTACAAAACGACACCTAAAAATTTATTTTTAGCATTCGGCTTTTGTTATTTTATGCCAAACGTTTGTATTGGATAAGATAAACAATGAAAAAATTTTGTGTTTTTATTATCGTGAATTATTCATGACAATAATATTTTTATTTGGTATTAATCCAGCACAACTATTATAACGTGTTAATAAGTTTTTTTTTTCAATTTAATTATTTTTAATTTTATTTTATTTGTATAATAATAAAGTAAATAGTAAGATCTATTATTCTGTACATATATTTAAATAAATTTTTTTTATTTTTATAACATTATCTTTTAAAATTTGAAGAGAGGATAAAATTTTACAATGAAATATTTTAAGTGTTGCTTATTATAAGAGAATATAAAAGAAAAATTTATATGTTTTATATCATTATATAATAAGGATTCACATTTTTTATTCGCTAATGATTTTTTTGGGTTTTATCGCATAGGAAGCTTGTGATAGTTTTTTTTTTTTTTTTTTTTTTTTCCTCCATTTAACATTGCACATAAAATGAAGAGGTAAAAGGGCAAGGGGTCCCCTTGCCTAAGCCCTCTTTTTGGAATGATAGGCCCTATCTCCTGCTCGTTAACCAGATCATTGTACGACACTATAAAGACACATAACATAACCATGCTAACCTAAGGTCATGCAAAACCCATGTCAGCATAATGCTCCCCAAATATCCCCAATCAATCTTGTCATAAGCTTTGCTTATATCTGTTTTAAAAGCAACATCCCCTCTTTTACCTTTCAACATTCTCTTTATAAAATGGATGATTTCGAAAGCTATCAAAACATTGTCTGTAATGGAATGTCTAAGGACGAAGGCTGACTGAGAAGAGGAAATAAGATTGAAAGAAAGATCTTTAATCAGTTGGCAAGAACTTTTGCCATAATTTTGTAGACCACATTGCAAATAGCAATGTGCCTCAAATCCTGCATAGCAAAGGGAGCTTCACATTTAGGAATTAGGCAAATATCTGTATCATTCACAAAAGAAGGAAATTCTAATTTTCCTAACTAACCCACACATTCTTGAAAGATATCCTTACTAATTAGACCCTAAAACCTCTGGAGGAAAGCTAGATTAAAGCCATCAGGCCCTGGTGATTTGTCTTGGTGCATCTATATTATAGCTGACTAAAATTCTTCCAATGTAAAAGGAGAGAGCAACAAATCATTGTCTGCAGATGACACCTTAGACTCAATACAATCTAGCACAGCAACTAGAGCTTTCAGTGAACAAATTCAAAATATACTCGAGCAATACCACAAATCCCTTCATCATCTTCATACCTATTACTATTTTCGTCATATAGCCCTTTGATAAGATTAGCTTTCTTTCTTGCAGAGGCATTGACATGAAAGAAATGAGTATTGGAGTCTCCTTCCTTCAACTAGTAAAATTTTGATCTTTGTTTCCAATAGATCTCTTCTTGCTCAAGCTAATGAGAGAGTTTACCTTGTAGTTCTTTAAACTGACTAACTGAAGCCTCATCAATTCTATTTCTAAGAAGCTCCATATCACGTTTACATTGATTAATACCACCACGAAATCGATTTGCGAAGTCTTTCCCCCATGAATGTAGCGATTTAGAGCAACCACGAAACATGTCCATGAGAGACCCAGCGAAGCCGATCCAAGCCTACTTTATGATACGCCCAAATCTGATTCATTAAGCCAACCATTTTCAAATCGAAACCACTTACTTTTCACCCCCAACCCTTGAATTATCCTCAGTTAGAAGCAACAAAGGGGAATGATCAGAGACTGGAGCTAAGATGTTCAATAATCGCACTTGAGGAAACAAAACAAGCCAATTTTTAGAAACCATAGCACAATCTATTCTTTATTCGACACCGTTAACTGAACCCTTCCCTCTTTTCCACGTATAAGGATATCCCTCTAGAGGAAGATCAACTTCTCTAAAACCCCTAAACAACCAAGGAGGATGTTCAAATCGAACCTTTTTGTCAAATTCCTCTAGAATATAGTTGAAATCTCTAATAATCCATTAGGGAAGATTCGAATGTGTAAGAACTCCCAGGATTCTCTTCGACGGCTTCGCTCAGGAAACCCATAATAACTAGTTAACCTCTATTTTTCTTTTTCCTCGTCTGTAACTTCTAAGTCGATGTGATTCTTTGAAAAAGTTGTGACCACTATGGCACATTTAAATTCCACAGCACCGCAACACTACCACTTCTGCCTTCCCTTTCCACAACCAGGGCATTTGCAAAGCCCATTCTAATTTGAACCTCTTCAATTTTGTTACTATGTACTGGTGTCTCAAAAAGAAACACCACTTCAGGCTTGTGAAATTTAACCAGCTCACACAATGCATGAAGTGATCGAGGCTGGCCTAAACCCAGCGGTTCCAACTTAAATAGATCATAGGCTCAGGCAGGCCTGCTGTACAGGTCCTGCCAATAAAAAAGGGCCCAGTTGGGCATATCTTTGTTTTGGTTATGAACCTCATTCACAATATGTAGAGCCATATTTTCCAACTGAGCTTCTTCATCTGGGCCAGACCTATGCCTGTTCCTGTCTTTCATTAGTTCTAATCCAACCTCGTTGACTACAACATTTTGAAAATTCGCTCCTTCCTTATGTACAGTTTCCATAACTTCCTTACCTGCTCGTTGAATGCACCTCGATTGTCTCCATGACTTCAGTAATTACCAGGCCACGATTTGTTTCCACATTAGTAGTCGAGTTAACTCGGACTGAGTTAGAACTCACACCCTATCCTATGCCTAAACTCACCTTCTCCCTGGAGCTGTTCCTCAGCCATTGGTTGACTCCTTGGGACCTCGATTCGATTTCTTCAGTGTAGTTCGTAACCATTGCCCCCACCCCTTTGTCAACTCAGATATTAGAATGGAGAAAAGTTTATCATAAAAGCGGTCCAAATGTCCTAAGCATCCACAGATGAAACAAAAGATGCTCAAAGATGCTCAAATGTTCACACTTAAAGGTGACAAAGAACTAATCTCCCTTGGGCTTCCTAATACTTTCCCTCTCTTTAAAGGTTCCCTAATATCCAAAGCTACCCTCCATAGCCCACTATTGTTGTTCACATCATATTCAATGAAAGTCCCAATAAAATTGCCAATATGCTTGCCCACCGATTCAGACATGTATCCACTAGGCAAATCATGTATTTGAACCCAGAAATCAACTTGTAATAGGGAAACAAGTTTGGGCGATTCACCTGGCTAAAAGACAATGCAAAATCAGCAGATGGTTATCATAGGTCCAAGTGCCTCCTGCAATAACCCTTTTGATGTCAATCTCATGAAAAAACTTAAACATGAAACGATGTGATTCAAGCTCAGAGATGCAGACACTCTTCCCAGGTCTACAGAGAGTAGACAAGTGAACCCTCATTATGTTGATATTGATAGAGCGATCTGTCAAGAATCTACCCACCAAGCACAACTCATAGTTTTCAGTTTGAGGATTCGCACTATCTCCTTCAAGGTCTAGGAAATCAGTTTCAATTCTCGATAGGGGCAAGTTTTCTAAACCTGATAGAGACAGGTTTTCCAGTAATACGCCCAGTATAGCATGTAGTAACGGACAAAAACACAAGATAAGACAAAACAAACTCTCAAGCTACGGAGAGGAAATTCAGACGCTCCCAAGCTACGGAGAGGACAGTTTCTACACATGAAAAGCTAATTGCGTATTTGCATCACTTATAAGAAGGCCCTGAATCGATCGGATTTGGTGCGTAATTAGCCCAAAATATTTACGGGCCGTATTGGTTGTTGGGCTGTAACTGAAGGCCCATTAACAACTTCATACTCATGAGGTGATTTGATTCGATCAAACGCTGTCTCCCAAATCCCCCGCTAAAACCCTAATAATTAATAACGCAAGTCACAACGCTCAGCTTCTCTTCTCTTTCCCTTTCTCAAAAACCCTAATCTTATTATTCCACAGAAATGAGACATTCATGGCGATTACTTCTCTTCCGAAATTTTCATCGCTCTTCTCTCAGAACTACCGTTCCCTCCTCCCACACTCATTTTCAGGTACACTCCTCCTCTGTTCGCTCTCTCTATTCATTTCACACTCTTTCTCGTCGTACTTATTTTGAGAACCCTAAAATCCCTTTGAATTCCAAATGCCTAATTGCTTATAATTTCTCATCTGAGCCATTAGGTGAACCCCCCAAAAACGAAACAGAACACTCCCCCAAAAACGAAACAGAACACTGTGTTCTTATTTCTGATATTTTCACTAAATTTGCTGATGCTAATGATATTAGCAAAGAATTGGAGTTGAATAGTGTTGTTATTGATAATGAAAAGGTTTTGAGAGTGTTAAAGTCGCTTGAGTCTAGCCCTGATGTGGCTAAAAGGCTTTTTTATTGGGTTTTGGAGAGGGATAGTGAGAGATTGAGTTCGAAATCTTATAATTTGATGCTAGGGATTCTGGGTGTCAATGGGTTTATTGAGGAGTTTTGGGGTTTAGTTGAAACCATGAAGAAAAAAGGTTATGGCGTTTCAAGGGGTACTCGGGATAAAGTAACTGAGAAATTTAAGAAAGAAGAATTAAAGAGTGATTTGGAGAAGCTAAAAGGGGTATTTGCATCAGGATCTGTGGATAATTCAATGGAAAAGATTGGTTTGAAGATGAGTAGGATTGTTAGGAATCAAGTTTGGGGAGAGGATGTTGAACGACAGATTAAGGATTTGAATGCAGCATTTTCAAGTGATTTGGTGAAGATTGTGTTGGAGAATTTAGCTATGGAACCCACGAAAGCTTTGATTTTTTTTAGGTGGCTCGAGGAGAATAGGCTGTTTAAGCATGATGAGAGGAGTTATAATGCAATGGCCAGGATTTTGGGGAGGGAAGATTGTATTGACAGGTTTTGGAAGGTGATTGATGAAATGAGGAGCAATGGATATGAAATGGAGATGGAGACTCATGTTAAGGTTTTGGGGCGGTTTGTGAAGAGGAGAATGCTTAAGGAGGCTGTAGACTTGTATGAGTTTGTAATGAATGGTGCTAATAAGCCTTCAGTGCAATGCTGTGTCTTTTTGTTAAAGAAGATAGTGACTGGTAAAGAATTAGATATGAATTTGCTTTCAAGGGTTGTAAAGATCTTTACTGGTAATGATAATGTGTTGACAGATTCTATGCTAGATGCACTTCTTAAATCTCTAACAAGTGTTGGTAGATTCGGAGAGTGCAATAAGATTTTGAAAGAAATGAAGGAAGGTGGGTTTGTACCTAGTTCTAATCTTCAGAGTAAAATTGCATTCCAGCTTAGTAGTGCTGGTACCAAGGATGAAGTCCGTGAATTTGTGGATCACATTGAAGCATCTGGGAATGATTTGGATTACAAGGTCTGGGAATCATCTATTCAAGGGCATTGTGCATCTGGACATCTCAAGAAAGCGTCTGTTTGTTTCCAAAAGATGATTAAAAAAGGAGGAGTTTCTAATGCTGGTCATGCCTTTGAATGTTTAGTAAATGCGTATTGTCACAATGAAAGAGCAATAGATGCCAGCAAGCTTATGCATCAGTATGTCAGTCGTTATCGGATGAAGCCTTGGCATACAACCTACAAAGCATTGATAAGTAATTTATTGGTTCAGGGTGAATTTACAGCTGCCTTGAATCTATTAGGTTTAATGAAAAATCATGGTTTTCCACCTTTCTTGGATCCATTTATTGAGCACGTATCAAAGTATGGTTTAAGTGATGATGCTATTGTTTTTATGAAGGCTATGACTTCCAAGAAGTTTCCATCTACATCCGTGGTTCTTCGTTTATTCGAAGCCTTTTTCAAGGCTGGAAAGCACTCTGAGGCACAAGATTTACTGTCTAAAAGCCCATGTTTTATCCGCAACCATGCTGATGTTTTGAATCTCTTCTGTTCTGTGAAATCTGGTAAAGATACTGCTGCTGCTGCTGCTTCTGTGGCTGTCTAGCTTCATTGGAATGTACAACATATTGTATTCTGTGAGTTTAATGTAGTATGGCATTCATTAAAAAGTTTTGGCATGAAAATTTTTGACACTTGCTCTGAACTTGCCTTTGGGATATAATGAACTTTATTTGCTGAAAATAAATTAAATTAGTTCAAGTTTCCAAAAATATTGCCTTAGTTAATCTAAATACGCCCTTTTTGGCACTTGCTAGTTGCTATTAGTTTAATAATCATTCATGGGTTCTTAAGAGATTTATTACTTGGTTTGGTTTTCTGCCGTGCATTTGGAGTCGTGGTCATAAGTAATTATGTCCTTAAGGTATAAATTTCCTTCAATTAGCACTGAAATTGTTGTCTTTTTGCTACTGGAAGATTACTTAGTTGTAGTTTATGTGATGTATATGAAGTTACAGCACATTATAATTACGTTTTTTGAATTTTCTTTAGTAGCTTTTCTGGCAGCCTTGAAGTTGTTGAGTTGAAATTTCGTCTTTCTTTTTAGTTTAATACTTTTGGGGCTAATCTATATGGTCTGCTTTGAGATGTTTTGTTCAGTCCCTCAGTTATACTTTGAAAATGATTGTTTTTCTATATTTCTTTCATATTTAATTGGTGCTTTTGTTGTCCAGTTGACAACTTTCACCTTTAAATATATCTGCTGTGTAGCACAGTTTTATTGGTGATCATGTGATTGACGATATCTGCAGTATGCCAAAGAGTTTATCTTAAATTGATTCCTTGTCAGGGCATTTTGAGATGTCAATATATCTTCTCTGACCTGATAGAGTTGGGGTTGACAGAAATTTGTGTTTCTTGTTTAGGATGATCTAATTTTCTTATTTGTGTTTGGATATTATGCAGTGAATATAAATTTCTAACTATAAATGTGTTTAGTTTTATATAATCATGGTAGATGGGCAGTTGTATATTCCCAAATCATTTTTCTTCTACGCATATTTTGTCCAAAATAAACTAGTCCTGGAATTTTTTTATTTTTATTTTTTTTTAATTTTCTCTGAATTAGTTGCACTTATGATATACATGATGTATCACTAATTTTTTAGTCATTATATATAGTGATTCACATTGGTTTTCATTACAAAATGAGAAATTAATTGTGATTTTGTCTGTACTTGGAGAAAAAGCTTTTTCTTTTATCTTTTTGTAACTTTGGTGATACCTATGCTAAGAAATGGTATGGACATATGTTTACAGAGATTTATTGGGTAGAAATTTTGATCAATGATGGTGCAAATAGGGTTTTTATTGGTTAGTGTAAGATGGTCCCGGTTACTTACTTGCCTTTTCTTCGCCTCCCTTTCTATTTCGATTTAAGTCAGTAAAGCTTTAGACATTTGTTATAAAGAGATGTTCTGGTCTGGCAGATGGGTACTTTGCTAATTTGCCATACCCTTTCATCAATACAAGCTATAACTATGCTTCGTTGGGGGTAATCTCTGTATTGCTTTTGTTCTGTTGCCTTTTTCCTCTTCAAAGTCTAGAGGTGGAAATTCAGTAGGAATGAATTTACAACTGCAAACATTACTTTATTTATCATTTTGTGTTCATTCTTACTCAATTCTCAGTCTAGGTGAACTCTGCCCGATCACTAGTTCTTGATCCCAGTATTTTTTATTTAATTTAATTTATTTATATTTCCTTCTTTTCCTCTTGCACTCGTTTGGTGTAGAATGCTTAATTTGTTTGTACACCATTTGCTGCATGATTTCCTTTTCTCTGTAATTGCTTTAATCACTTAATTTTATGTAGTGTTCTTACTTTTCTCCCCTTGTATGGTCCTGATGATGATACATAATGCTACACTTTTGTTACTAACTTATACTTTGATAGGAAAATATTCTTATCTTGCTCCATGTTTGAAAATCTGAATTTTCTGGGGAAAATTTTATGGGAGCAGAATCAAATCAAAGGTATTGAGGCTAACTTGCAAATAGAGAAGTTGACAAAATGCAAGGACCTGTGATGCATCGTTCAGATCTTCACGATAGATCTTGTCTTGGAAACTAGGGTTCAAAAGCAACAGAATAGATGTAGGATTGAGGTAAGATTCATTATATGTTAGTGGTGCATAGGCTTTTTCATTCATCTCCATCGTATATGCCAAATTAGCCTGAAAATTGTAAGTTTTTGGTAGCTGTTTGCATATTTTTCTTTCAATCAAGTTCTGGCAAAAGGGCGCTTATTGTGGTGGACAGGCACATACTCTGCCAAGTTGGAAATTTCCTTCCACCTTTTAAGACAAAAAGAAGAAAAACTTACTGCTACTCATACTAGTAGTAACTCTCTTTTACTTGATCCCAAGTCTTTCGCTGTGGAAATAGTTGCATCTTAAAATAAATAGGCCTAATTGCAGAAAAAAATTATTAATTAAATAAGCCCTAAATAAAACTGTGTTTTGCTAGGCAGAGTAAGCTGCTTTTTTTTTTTTTTTTTTTTTTTTATCTTTTTTTCCTTTTTTTTTTTTCATATAAATTTCCATATTTTTTGAAATATATAATGCACACAGTGATAGAGAAAGAATACAAAGAATACGTGTATACTTTAAAACCATAGCATATTGTGATTTTCTGTTTTTCCTGAACAATGCATATTGTGACTTCAAATTGTAGAATGTGACCAGGCACTAAAATTGAATTAAATATAGGGTATTATTAACAGGTATTTTAAAGATACAGATTAAAGAGTAATTAACACATATAAATTTATTCTAAAAATAAATCAGATAAGAGAAAAAGTAGAAACTTTTACTTACTATTTTGGATGATTGTGAGTGTAATTAAATAAAAAATTGCTTAAAATCACTATTGTTTCTTCTATACTAAACATTTCTAGATAAATTTATTTAATTTTATTTGCATTAATTACTCCTTAACTGGTGCCCTAACAAAATTCATAAATATAAATTTTACATAATTTATGATTAATTGATAATAAAGAAGCTATATAATTGAAAAAAAAAAAAAAATCTCCGCACTTCATGGTTTTTTTTGGGGGGGCAGGCAATTAGGCCAAATGAAAACTTGGAAAGCAACAACATTGTATTTGAAGCAATATTTTTAAAATTTTGCTTCCTTTTTATAATTGAGGTTTTGTGGGAGAGGAGGGGACCATAGCTACTGGCAAGACCTTTCATTCCAGTCTTGCAGAAAGCAGCATGCTCTTATCAAGAAATAGGGCTTCAGAACTTGTTTGTTTTCTTGAGTGGGCAAAACTCCGCAGGCTTTCGAAAAATGAGCTAATGAAATTTCATTTCATTTTCTTCAATTCTCTTCAAGGTTAAGGGCTCGTTTCATGCAATAGATTTTAAATCCATGAATTTATTTAAATCCATGGAATAAAAAACTGTGAAATGTAAAATAATGAAATTTTGATATACTCATATTTATTTATAATAATTGAAATCCATAAAACTATAGTTTCATGAATTTTATGAATAAATCTCAAATCTACACTTAACATTTATTATAAAAAAAATATAATTCTAATTTTAGAGTAAATGTTAGTTTTGAAATATTAAAATATTAGTACGAATAATTTTAAAAATATAAATATTTAGTAAAATCCATCATTTGCTTAAGTTCATAAATTCTGATCAAAACTCCCCTCTCATCGAGTTTTTAAAACCATTAAAAATGAAGAATTTTGAGCATGATAAATTTTAACAAATCCATAAAATGTAACTTCATTTTTTAATCAAACAAAAAACTAAAGTTACAATCTATAAATTTTGTAAAATCTATGATTAAAATCCATCCTACTAAATCACCCCTAAATGTTTCTTTTATATATATATATATATATAAGTGGCCTAATACAAAAGCTAGTCCTTGACGTCCTTACCTAAGCTTAGACCATGGACCAGCACCCGACAACTAAACTTTGGCATGTTTCTATTTTGTTCTGAATTTCAGTCTTTTATGATCAATACTAGCTAGATCTATACCTTTAAAAGGGTTTTTATACATGGAAAATTCTTATTAAATTGTTAGAATTTAAACTCTAAAACTATAAGACAAACGCTCGATTATTGATTAATCATTATCTAAATCATTACAGAATGTGAATGTATTCTACGGACATACTTGAGTTAGATAAGGAAAATGATATATCAAATTGGTATTTTCCTTCATCTCCTCCAAATTCTAACAAGTTGTTACATTTGAGAGGAATGAGACTCATCGAAAAGCAAAACGTGATGAGAGTGACAGAACAAAGGACTTGGGTTTTCCAATTTTGTTGCAGTGTATAAAAGATTTGAACTAAATTGAAAGGGGTAAGATAACAGTGGAAGGTTTTTGTTGGAGGCATTGAAGATGTTTGATTAAATGTGTAAATCAGAAAGACCAAGTTATGTTCTTACAGCAAGTGTGACAAAATTTGCCATCATCTCGTGATGATTGATAGCTGTTACTTATTCACACACATTTTTTCCTGTCTTGGTTGAATTAGTGCAAGTTTTGCTAGTGTGGGGGAGTGGGGGACCTAAAAATTAACTAGTTTTTCTTTTTTTTCTTTTTCTTTTGCAGGTGTTGAAATAATGGAATTGGGTCTGTGAATCGTAACAAAAAAAAACTCCTTGTCAGAAATATTCGAGTTAAAGTAGAGGATAAATAAATAGATGTAACTTGGTACTGATGCCTAAATTTTTAGGTTGGAATAATGATAGGTAGGATTTTAAGCTCTCCTAGTTTTAATGGTTCAATCTCATTTTTTAGTTCTTACTATGGACATGGTCTGGTTAGAAACTGGACCCAAACCTGCCAAAAATCGAGATAGTGACCTAAAACTACAGTTACAGTTTTGGTCTATTCTATAAAACCTTGAACTGAAACCATCAAGCCTTTAGATTTTAAGAACAATTTTTGTGAATAATGAGAAATTAAAAAACTTGTTTGGGTCCAGTTTGAAATCGGAACTAGAACCATACGAACTAAAATCAAAATCGAATCGTCTATCTACGGTCTAATTATGGTTTCGCAAACCTTGATCCGAAACTAGCAATTCAATTTTGATTTCAATCCGATTTGAATTTATGATTAGAGTTACCTCAGAAGTTAAAAATTGGAGAGTTTAAATATATATAAACCTTACAATATTTTTATTTAAAAATCAAATAAAGTAATGAAGAAACTCTTTAAATCTATATAAACCTTACGATATTTTTATTTAAAAATCAAATAAGGCAATGGAGAAACTCGCATTTTAAAAATCATATTTTAAATTCGAATAATTTAAATCTATATAAAGTTAATTTTATATTTAAATAATATAAAATTTTTTCTTTAACACGACTCATTGATACGTACTAGTCTCAACTAGTACATGACAATTAAATTAATACGTATTCATACAGGTATTGTTAATTTAATTGAAAACATGCTTGATGAAATAGTTCAAAGGCCAAATATTGACATGAAAAACACTGACAAAATATCAACTTGACTTAAAATATAATATCTTACAATTTTTTATTTTCAAAATATAAAATATTATAACATTTATATAAATTTCAGTCCTCCAACCTCAATTTTAAAAATAGTTTCAACTTAATATTAAGCAAACTCGTAACATCAAGACTTGAGACTACCATTTTGTTTTGCTTACAAGACCATACAGCAAATTTTTCACTGAGGCTTTGGACTTCATTTTGTCTCAGATGCTTTGATGATTGCATGTATAAATTATATTGCAAGAGAGCTTCTAGGCTGCATGCTATTGCCCGCAATTAGATATTCGGATAATTAATTATTATATTTACTTTATTGATAATTATTGTATAAAATAGAAGATTATGATTAAAAAATTCATAATATGAACTAGATTCATTTAAGATTTTTTCTAAGAATATGCCATATATTCATGTGAATATTATTATTATTACACAAATTCACAGGGAATCTTGAGATAAGTTTTTTTAGTTGGGTTTAATAGAATTGGGGGTTAGTGAACTGGGAGCTAAATTGAATTTTAATTTTAAACACAATTTTAGTTTGTTTTGTCTCTCTCCCCAAACATCTTTTATCAGGTAATAAATAAAAGTAAAAGAAAGAGAGAATCTTGAATGGAATCTTGACTTGAGATAATTATTTTTACTCATTTATTACATTTAGAATTTTATTTTAAATATAATAAATGAGTTAGGTCTAATTACACTAAAATTTGACTATTGTAAATGAATTTGGAGAATTAGCATAACTAGTAAGAAATTTTACTTGTCTTGCATGAGAGATGCACCTTTAAACTCATTAGAAAAAAAAATTAATTTCAATTGATTCATAAACAGATTCGAAAATATCTCTGATAAATTGACAAAAAAAATTTAAAAATACAACAAGCGATCAACTTCTGTCTAATTTATTATTATATACATTAAAAACAAAAAGCCATGAAGAACACCACTTTTTTTTTCACATTATTTCTAAGAAATACTTTTTCTTGTATTAAATTATTATTATTTTCTTTCTTCACTATATGTCCCATATTAATGTTGCTTCCCCTTAAAATCAGGTGGGAAAACGTGGTGTGGGACATAAAAATTCTAAACGTAAAATTGAGGACTCATGCCACAAAAGTTTTTGCTTCATTTTTTAAGTTTCAAATAAAAAAAAAAAGCCTTTATAATTTGTATAATTAAAATAAAATTGGCATTATTTTTTAAATTCTTATTAAAATATAAACAATTAATAGAAAATTATGCATATGAATGGACTAATTTATTTGTTGAAGTACTTCATCGACGAATAAATCACACATCAAAAAATATTTAAAAAATTAATAAAACTTTTAAATAGCGCACATGTAATGTTTTAATTTATTTAGCATTAGAAAATTTAATATTAGCAAAATTCGAATTCTAATATCCACTGTTAAATTTTCATGCTCCAATAATCTTTTATGTGTATAAAGGTAAATATATGGAAAATAAATTAATTTAAAACCATAATATAAGTGTATAAATAGCCAACCTTTTTTTTTTTTTTTGTTGAAAACTAATAAAAATTAATGATTTTGTTTGAAACATATCAAAGCAAAAATAATTATCTTGTATATATAATCTTATGCATGAAAACACTTAAGGATCAAAATAATCATAGACAACACAACTTGGTTAATTTGAATGCCCCCAACTTTAGATTTCTTTCTTTCTTTCTTTAAATCAAATTAAAAAAGTTTCAATAGCTTAGCTATGATCTTCATTTGAAATAATTCTATCATAAATATATTTGATCATAAAGTCTGTTTTCTAATAGAAATATAAGTATACATATCATCGTGCATTGAAATAAAAAAAAAATTATGAAAAATTGAAAAAAAAAACATAAATTTATAAGATTTACTACCAAAAAAAAAAACATTTTCATTACAATTGGATTTATAAATTAAGCATTGAACATAGATTAATAATATAAAAAGTAATTTTCATTTTTTTTTAATATTTTTATATATGGTGTTAATTTTTGAAGTACAATTCTTCACAACAAAAAATGCTTGACTGAAAAGGAAAATGGTCAAAAGCAAATTGAGAGAGGGAAAGGGATGCTATTATTGTTTCACAGGCAACAAGGTGGAAAAGAAAGGAAGCATGGTGATGAAAAAAGGAGAAAAGGGGGGGGAGGGGGCCATGGAACAAATAAATAAATAATTTGGTTGGGGTTGGGAGTTAGTATAGAGGATATATATATATAATATAAAGAAAGTGAAAGTGGTGGGTTTTTTGTGGTATTTTCAATCAAAAATGTTAAAAACATCATCATCTACAAAACTATAATGCATTGCAAGTGAGAAAATATGGGGCCCAAATGTTTCCAAATTAAAGTTTTTCTTTTGCATTTAGTTGGTGCCATTGCCAATGACTGTCTTTCTTCTTGTGAACATTTCAATCTCTTTCACTTTCTTGTCCATGGCCATCCCTAGCCTTCTTCCCCTACTTGTCTTTACCACTCAAACTATTTCAATTAGTTTTTCTACTTTTTTTTTTTTTTTAAAAATAATTATTAATTCTAAGAATCTAATAAATTTTCTTAAATTTTTACTTGAATCCCTAAACGTTAATTTCATGATCTCTTACTACTATGATAATTTTCTTTTGTCTTATTTTTTCTTTTAAGTTTTATGACTTTTTATTTTATAAATTTAAAATTTCTTTTGTTCTGAATATATATTATAAATATCAATTACATTCGTATCAAGTATCAACTAACAATTAAATCAAATACTATAATTTAATATAGATAGAAAATAAACTTGAAAAATCAGCACCTCAGCTTTGATCTTATTATTAAATTAAAATTTAATTAGCATAAATTTAAAATTTCTTAAAGTACTAATATAATAGTTAAGTTTAATTACTCTCACAGATTGAGTTATTAAACAATTTTCATATGAAATTTAATTAAGGAAATATATTACTAAGAAATCATAGGCCCTATCTATGCATGAACTGAGAAGATCTACATTAGATCCTATATATGCTTTTTTCCTTTATTTTCTTTTTTCTTTGAGTCTTATTTGTATGGGGTAATCCATTTATATTAATTATTAATCTTCTTTTCATAAAAAGTGTTAATTAGAAATATCCCCACTTTAAAGGAAGATCAATGAATGTTCTCTCTCCACTCAGAGGGCCACACTCATTATGGCCAATGTCACTTGCAATGCATTTCTTAAATCACCACTATTATCTATACAATTATGAAGAATGTACAAAAATAATTATTATTAACATGTTTTTGACACTTTTGGCATCACCATTTATAACTATATATAGCAACTTCAATAAATTTTTAAGATTGACTTGACAATGCAAATTATTGATTCTAAAACTAAATTATTAATATTAAAAAAACAAAGTAAACTTTTTTTTTTTTTTTTTTTAATCTTGTACATGAATTGATCTGCATGATAATAAAATTTATAATGACTTCCAATGAACTTTCTGATCATATGACTTTGGATTCCCTTATACATCATGAATAACCTCTTTTTTTTTAGTGGTTTGTTTGATCATTGATGAACAAACCACCCACTTTGTTCACAATCCTAAAAACCCTTAAAGAGGGTTGTGGATATTATATATAATATATCAAACCATTGGGTTAGTAATCCCATATCTGCTGTAGAATGACTATCTTATATTATTTATATATTTTCCATTTTAATAATTATTTTTTAATATATGGAAAAATAAAATTTAACTCTTTTAATAACTATAAGAGCCTGTGTTATATAACATGACTTATTTTTTATTACCTTTTTTATTTAGATTTTGATTGAAATTTCAACTTATGACGTCTTAAGTTTATAAATGAGTCAAAATTTATATATTTTGGCAATGATAATTAAAAAAACTATTCGTTTGAAATTACATATCTTTAAATGTATCCTATGTGTTTCTATTATATTGAAAAGGAGTACATCAAAAACAGTAAAAAAAAAATTCGAGAAGAAAATATTTAAAATACCAAACAGAATCATTCTATTTATTTTTTTTACTCTGAATTTTTTTTTTTGGGTGACATAATTATTTTCATCAACTAAAAATAGAATTAAGAGAGGGCAGAGATGGGGACAGGATGGGGTCAAAGGATGTCTGAACTTAGCTTGAATAAATGGTGTGGAATGCCTTATTTTGAGGTGCAATGCAATATATTGTCTTAAGCAAATATCAAGTGGGTCTGTACTTATATGCTGATTGGTCAATGTAAAACTGGAACAAATTGCTCTATTCTTCCATTCAATACTCAACTACCATTTGAAGCCATAATTATTTCTAACTTATTCATAGTGGATTTGTTCAATAATTTCATGGTCCATTCTTGTCATTTCTTTGACTCTCCCTACAATCCAAATATCTATCTTACCTCATTCTTCTATTTCATGCAATTTTCAAATGTAGAATTCTCATATTAAAGAGAATTTTAATCCAATTTATCATTAATATTATTTTCTATATGTAATATTTAATTTACTCTCATTTTGTTTTCATTCAACCAATAATGATATATAAGAAGAAAAGTATACCTACTTTTTATTGAAAAATAATCCATATTGGAAAGAAGTAAGAACTAGATTGTGCCAATATTAAAACAGATATGTTTGTGTCCTTTTCTTTCTTATATGATTGCATTTGGTTAGCATAACAGAACAATAAAAAATTTGACAAGACATAATTTTATAGATTTGAAGCAATTAAATTTATGACTAAACATATTATAAAGATGATAATAATACCCCTATAAACTAAATATTTAAATTTTTAATAAAAAAAATATCAGTATAGTAAATTTTAAAAATACTAAAAATCAAAGTATTTTAATGTGTTAAATATTTACATATATTGTTTAATGAATAAACACATTAAATTATAAAAAATATCAAATATTTATTATCAAACATAATATTTCTAAATAAAATATAAATAATTATAAGAAATTAGAAATAAAATATAAAAATAAAAAATTGTTTACTAATCATTATATAAAAAATTAAAAATGAAATATACATATTTATTCTATAATTTAGTTTAAGATATTTTAGAAAATGAATTTTGCAAGCCCATTAAAAAATATTTTCATTTTATATTTATTAGCTGAGCATTACGAAAAGTTATTTAGAGAGAAAAAATTATTTATTCTACGTAACTATAATAAAAAATTCAAAAAAATATTAAAAAGGAAATAAAACTAAAAAAATAAGTTAAAAATAAAACTAAAAAAAATAAGTTTATATTTATGTAAGAGTAGTTTTAGAAATAAAGTACTAAATTTCAATTTATAATGAGGGACAAACTTGTTCTTTTTATATGAGGAAAACTCAAATTAAGTAGTGAAACTAGACAAAATTTAATTTTTGTCTAGTTCTTGTGATATTAAAAAATTACCAAAGCTATACTAGGTGTTTTATAGCGTTGTCCGGTCCAGTTTCTGTGTACCAACCAAACACAACTTATGTGTTTATACTTCATACATTTAAAAAAAAAAATAAAGATCTTTTATTTTATTATTTTAAAATTGCCATATTATAAATTCTGAAATTTAAAGTGTAATATACAATGACGTTAATGTCTTCTCCTTTTAATAATAACTAATTATTCCCCTTTCCACTAATTAGTGATATATATTATGATCAACCAAAAAAATAACTAGAGAAAACATTTTTTTTTTTTTTGTCAAACATGAGAATTTAAAATAAATTTTGTAACCCATAACAAAAAAGGGATTAAAGCATTAGGGATTTTTGAACTTACCATTTCAAACTTCCAATCCCTAACCATTATTTTGATTTGGCAACAAGAATTTTATCTTAAAATTTTTAATTTCATTTTAATTTTATAATATCCCAAAAAAGAATTAGTCATAAATTATAAATATATAGAAACTTGTAATCACTACTTATGATAAAATTTTAAAAGTGTTAGTTGGATTAGTCTTTTTACATTTTTTTATTGTATAAAATAAGTTTAATATTTGAATTATTTTATTCACTATTTAGCATAGACAAAACATAATTGTTATTTATTTTTCATATACTTCTTAATCAGTGAGATATTATATGCGGATAATACCCCAAGACTATGTTTAGTTCGCAGAATAGAGTATACAAAAATAAAATAACTATTCTTGAGAAATAGAATAGGGTATAAATAGAATAATTATTCCAATTTCATAATTTGCTTCATACTATAAAATAATTATTTTATTCAAATAAATACCCATAATATCCTTATAAATTAATTTCATTATTAATAATAAATTAAATATAATTTTATCAAATTTTATTTAAGAAATAATTTAAATGCATAATAAATAAAATTTTTATTTGACTTAAAATTTAAAAAATAAAAAATGAAAATGAAAATCAAAAAATCTGAAAATTAAAAAAAAAAAACAAAACAAAACAACAGTAGTTTATTTGAGTTTGCTAATATTTTTTAAGATTAAAAATGGAAATACTCTATTTCATAACTTAAAAAATACTAATTCTTTAATTTTTTTTATGGAATATATATTCTATAAAAATTGTGAAATTGTTATTTCACAAAATTAGTATTTTTGTTCAAAATTTGAACCAAAGTTTAAAATAATTATTTCATATGAAATAATTATCCTATTTCTTATCTATTTTATAAACCAAATATAACTTAAAATCAAATTAATTATGTTAAAAATAATTTTACACAAACTAAAATAATTTAAAATTTTTATTTTATATCACAAATTACGGCCAAAATACTATATACTTTCAATGCAATTGAGTCATTTAATATTATCCATTACATAATTATTATTAATGCTTATTGCATCAAATACCCTAAAACCTAATTAATGAAAAATGCCCTTTTTGAATTTGATCTTCTTAATCATTCTTACTCTTTAAATTAGTGACATCACCACAAGTTCAATCAAGCTGACCTGATCATAGTAGCGCCATCTGTCACAATAACATATCAAATCACAACGATATGCCACCTGTCAGATTTTCACTAGACTACACAGTTGCCATATCAGATGACACTGTAACTATATCACTGTAAATTTTTTTTTTTTTTTTTTTACAAAAATACTAAAAGACAAACCAAAAACATGTAAGAAAAGACAGAGCAATTCAGACAAATATGAGAGTTAAGTACTTTATAAATTTACATATTGGATAATTTGATTGAAAATCTGAGGTTATGGTTTTTTAATAATATTTATTTTTATTTTTCATATTAAAAGGTGATGTGGAGAAAAGGACAATTATGTCTAGCTGTTACCATGATTTTTTGGCCCTTAATCTGTGGACATATTTGTCATTTTATGGTATTAATGTGGTATGTTCTTTTGTTGTGTTTTGTCAATTCTACCTTTCCCTTTGCTTTGGGTATGATTGGGCACCAGGTTGCATGAGTCCTTATATATCCTTATCCTATGCCCTATTTGTTCTTTAGGATTTTGAAGGTTTACCTTTATCCATGTTTATTCACCATTCTTTCAGAAAAAATATATTTTTATAAATTTCTTAAAATTATTTTAATTTATTAAGAGATATATTAAGTCTTTGAATATATAATAGGAGTAATTTTCAGAAAAAAAAATCAAGTAATTCTTTTTTTTTCTTTTTTTAATTAATAACTTTTATTGGTATTGTAAAAGAGCAATTAAAAAAAAAAAAAGGATTGAACTAATAGCATAATGACAATAACTCTTATATTTTAGTTATACCAGTTTTTTTTAACACGTGCCTTACATGTGATTTTTTTTTAATTTATAGATATTTTATGTTATAGTAAATTGTATATATTATTTAATATATAAAAAAAAAAAACATAAAAGTATCTATATATTCAATAATTCTATAGAGTTTTAGCCTATCGATAATAAATTATTAAAAAATATATTTTTTAAAGAAAACCGATTGTTAAAAGCAAATTAAAAAAAAAAAAAAAAAGATGCAATGAAATTATATATGTCACCATTTTTTTTAAAGCAAATCAAAACAAAAAACAAAAATATTAAAATTTGAAGATTTATTTATAATAATAATAAATAAAAATAATTCAAAATCATAGTCATTAATGAAAACAGAATACTAAATTAAAAATATGTAAAACAATTGATATCTAAATAAAATATTAAAATATTTTATGATGACTTGATGAATTGTCTAATAAAAAGTTGTATATGATATAAATTTAATTTTATAAGATAAAACATATCAGTAAATAATAAATTAATACATCATACTTACAACATATCTAGGATTCTATTGAATTAAAAAAATAAATATAAAATTAAATAAACAATTAAAAAATAGCATACTAAATATAGTTGTATATAATCAAAATGCTATCTTTAAGTGATGGTCAATTAAAATAAAAACTAAAATAAATTATAAGACTAAAATTGAAACACAAAAATTAAATACTATAATTCCAGTTCTTGGACAATTATAGTTTTTTATTTAATAATATAAGATAATTATATAAAAAGATGACCAATTTTTAAAAATTCTAATTTAAAATAATCAAAAGAAAAGAAAATTGAAATCGTATCATTCAATAACATGATATATAATTAACCTAAATTATGAAAAATATATTAGATTTGCATTTAAATAAAAAATGTTAAAAAAAATCCAACAAACCTTTAAAATTTGTTAGATAATGTAAAAATTTGATGGATGAGCTCTTTTTATAAAAAATTATAAAACAAATTTAAATCCTACTATAATAAAATTTCTTTATATTAATAATAACAATAATAGTAACAACAATAATAATAATAATATTAAAATATAAATCATACTATAATAATATTTTTTTATGCAATAATAATAATAATAATAATAGATGTCTAACTTATAAAATATGAAAGATTAGTAAGGGTATTTTTTTTTTTTTTATCAACATGTTCTCTCTTCCATCATAAATTTAAATATATTATAGATTATAGATAGACGAATGTAGATGGTTGCAATAACAAATAAGAGCTTTTAATAATATAGTCCACTTATTTTTATAAAATAAAAAGTTTATATTAATCAGAATTAGTAATAATATCATTTGATGTATAAAA
This sequence comes from Reutealis trisperma, assembly GCA_947687605.1. Taxonomy (NCBI): domain Eukaryota; kingdom Viridiplantae; phylum Streptophyta; class Magnoliopsida; order Malpighiales; family Euphorbiaceae; genus Reutealis; species Reutealis trisperma. The sequence goes on along the minus strand of CANTUT010000095.1, from coordinate 500,025 downwards.
TTATTAATATTTTTTTTATAATAATATTATTAAAACTTTTTTATAATATCGTTAACATGTTGATATTTAATAGCAATCAATATGTTGTTATAAATATATATTTAACATTAATGATTATTTATTTAATATTTAAATATCAAATAATGCTACTTAGGAGTATATATTAAATTTTATATTTATTTGATTTTTGAATTAAATCTACTATTGAAATTTTCATTGTAATCATTAGCTATATGGTGTAGTCTAGTAGAGGTAGGTGCACAAAGGGGATTTATTTCCTTTTTCTTTTTCCATTAATTGGTTGAATATATATGAAAAATAAATAAAATTTCCTTTTGGTCAATTAAGTTAGAAATTTCAATGCTATCATGAATCCCAAAATCTTTGTATTTATCTACAAATGTTGACAATTGGGTAATGAGATTTCTTTCTCAATTCTTTTTAGCTACATGCCTTAATTTTGATCAATATGTGACTATGACATTGGCAAACTCTAATGATAGAAACAAATGTCAAAATCAATTGATTAATTAATATACACATACTTGATAAATCATATAATCAACTCCCTAATTTAGTTGAAAAATGAGTTAATTTGTTTGCATTATTGGGGTTTGGATTTAACAATTCTCTATAGTATTATATAAGCTGATAATAATTAATAAGACAAATAAACATGCTCAAAATCTGGATGTCAAAATATATGTGACAATTATAATATCAAATCGTCGTATAATAAAACTTATCTTAAAATCTTATTTTTTGTAACTAATAATATTTTTATTCGGTGAAATAATACAATACAAAACTGTGAAATTTTGAATTTAACCTATAACCAGAATCAAATAAAAAAAATCTTATATTATTTATATAATTTATTTATGCAACTCTTTTTCAACAAGCATCCTGATATTAAGTACTTTTATAATAATAATAATAATAATCTTTAAAGATATATTCCCTCCATTATGAAAAAAGTGGCCATTAAAAAAGTTAATTTTGTTCATAAATAAATGGCCATTTAGTAATTCAATAAAAAAATGATAAAAATGATTAATTTACGTTTCTATTTCCTAAGTATGAATGATATTTTTTTAATTTATACTGTAATTAATAGGAGTTTTTTTAACAATTTATGATAAAATTATTATTGCCTTAAAAATTATAATTTTTTTTAATGATCACTTTTTTCAAAATGAAAGGAGTAATTGCGTCTCATAAAAATAAAATAAATATAATTATAATTTATTTATTTTTTATTATACAATGTGATCAAATGATATTTATTTATACCGATTTTTTTTTTTTTAAACACAGCTTATGTCTGCCGGTATTCTCGTAATAATAATACCGTTATGGATAAAAGGGAAATTGGTAAATTGATGAGTTGAAGTTGAAGGATAGAAATGGCAGCTTTTGCTTTTAAAAGTTTTACTCTTTTTTGAATAGAATTTATAAATTAGGTGAGGGAATGACTGGCTGTCTGCACAAACAAAAAAGAAGTGTTTTTTTTGTGATAGTTAGCTCATAGTGAGCCTGCCCGTTTGGAATCTACAAAAGTAATCAATCCCCTGCATTTACAGCAAAAAAGTTATCACATTTGCACATTAAAAATATAAAATAAAATAAAATATAAAATAAAGTATATTTTACAAAAGCATAATATAAAATTTATTTTATAAAAACAAAAATTCAAAATCTAATTAGAGTATAGATTTGTGGTATATTTATATTTTATGAACTATTTGTGATTATTCTTGTTTATATTATAGTTATCAAATCTGGACTGACCCGGCCGGTCGGACAAAAAAAATCGAGGACCGAAAACTAGATCGGTCTAGAATCAGTCTAAAATCTGAAATGGCTAGACCTGGCTAAAACCTTGTCAAACCAGCTAGGGTAAATGGTGACTTGGTCAACCCAGTTCATTTTTTGCAATGAGCTAGATTGATAAATAAATTTAAAAAAAAATTTGCTTCCAAATTAAAAAAATAAATTATATATTTTAAATTTCAAATTATTATTCACTCATTCACCATTTTAATTAAATTAATATTCAAATTAATATTTTTTTTACATAAAACAATACAAATCTAAGTAAACTTCTCACTATCAAATAGTGGGATCCATTTAAATTTGATTTTTAAAGTAGCCATCTAATTTTTTTTTCTCCAGTTAATAGTCTTCAAATTGGTTTAAATTTATATTTTTTATAAGTAATACTCATTAATTGCTTAGATAATGTTTGTTAATTTTAATTACATATATATTATATTTATTTTTAACATATAAATCTAATATATTAGCATATAAATATAAAATATTATATTTTTATATATATATTATATTTATTTTTGACATAAAAATAATAAATATATAATATTATTTAAAATTGCAATTCGACTCCGGTTTGATCTCTAATACATGATCTTTTGTTTTTACTGGTTCTAAAATTGGGCTAAGTCTGAAAACATTGGTTTATATATTGAAAATTTTTAAATGAGAGACCTATTCATATATGTATATATAATTTTAATTTTTTGGTATAATAAAAATATTTGTATACTGAATTACTAATAAGTAATCTTACATTGTGAATATATTTCAGATTTTAAGTAAAATACATATGTAAAAACATTTTATCTTTCCTTTTAAAATCTATTGTTATAGTGTAAATTTTTACTAATCTAGCAAGAATTACTATTAAAAAATAAAAATTATCCTTATTATATAATTTAGGATATTATTTCAATTCAATTAAATTTTTTCATAATAATAATAATAATAATAATAATAATAAACAGCAAAGGTACCGAAGGATTAATGGATGACGGGGGTGACCAAATCCACTATCATAAATCTCGAGCCCCCAGATTTTGCCTCGAGATTCTCACATTCTTACAAAAATAACAATAAACAAACAAAAACTAAAATTAAAGATTTTGGGTCTTTTACTGTATGGCCAAACGCAAGGAATGTTTGATTCCCTAATTTTTTTTTTTTAAAAAGCAAAACCAAGATTACATTTTATTTTAAATTTCTTTTATTAAATTTTAATTTTCTTTTTTATTTGCATATAACCCAATAAAATTACATACAATATGCACAATACTCAGTCAAAAATCAAAAATTTTTAAGTGAATTAATTTTATCATGTCAAATTATGAATTATCAATAATAATTTGATATATTATCGAATTGATTATAATACATATTCTGTAATTTAAATAATTCATTATTATATTTATTTTATGATTTAATTATAACATAAAAGATCATAATTAAACAATTTATAATATGTGCAGTGATTAAATTAGCCTAAGTTTTTTTTTTTTTTTTTTTCCCTCAAAAATCCATCTCTCAATGCAATAAAAGATTGTTACTAAATACTGATGACTCACTAACCCATAAAGGAATTTTTGTTCACCATATGCAAACAAATATTACAGTATATTATTTTTGTAATTATTGCCATTTCTCATGCCTACTTGCCCTTTTTTTTTTTTTTTCTTTATTTTAAATATATATATAAATTATTGTAAAATTTCAAATATAAAATTCACATGTTTATCCCTTCTAGGCCATTGCATATGATTAACTCAATTATAGGAATTTCCTATTCTGTCCTTGCTTTAAGAATATTTGTCTAGATTTTGTTACTTTGATTCTTTTAAGATTTATGGCCTATATATATTTAAATATATATTATAATTTCTTTATCCTACTGACTTGTTGACAGGCATGCTAGTTCACTTTATACAAGAAAAAAACTGGTTCTTTTCTTGTGTCCGAGTCTGACAAAAGATTTTGGTGAATGGGTTTGTGGCATGGAAAGCAAGAAGTGGGTTTTAATCTAACAAATACCTTAAACAAAAGTAACCCATTTCAAAGTTTGTTTAATTGATAGAGAAAATACTGTTGTCATTTTAGTAGATTTTGAGCATTTCTGTTTTCTTTGTTTCTTGCACAATATTCTACTTTCAATGGCCATTAGAAGAAGAGAAGTTTTCTTCTATTTTGTTACTTTCTTATGGTTTTTGAGTACTGCAAAGGGATTGCTTTCTCCCAAAGGTGTAAACTTTGAAGGTAACCGGAAAAGTTTGTTCCTTTTCTGTAAAATCGTAATGTATTGTTCTGTGTTTATTAGCTTCAAACAAGAAGGAAAATGGGGTTTTCTGATTTGGGTTATTTTTATTTCAGTGCAAGCTTTAATGGGTATAAAAGCTTCTCTTCATGATCCTCATGGAGTTCTTGATAATTGGGATGGGGACGCTGTTGATCCTTGTAGCTGGACTATGGTCACTTGTTCTGCCGAAAGTCTTGTCATTGGCCTGTAAGCCTTCTAAAATCTTCAATTTTCACACTTCAGAAGTTTCAAAACGTAGAATTTAAGATATCAAGATTATATGAAATCAATTTCAGAAAAGTTTACAATTGACAAGGTGTTTTCTGAAATGGTCTTTTATTGCAGGGGAACTCCTAGCCAGAATTTATCTGGTACTCTTTCTCCGAGCATTGGCAATTTAACAAATCTTCAAATTGTGTAAGTACCCACAAACTGATAAGTTCTGAGGGGAAAATCTTTCAACTTTTTTCAGTTTCTGGTCTTAACATTTGTGATGTTCTGTATATTTTGGCAGACTTTTACAGAACAACAATATCACAGGACCAATTCCTGCAGAGATAGGAAGGCTATCAAAGCTTCACACACTTGATCTTTCTGATAACTTCTTCACTGGGGTAATTCCTTCTTCTTTAGGCCGCCTGAGAAGTCTTCAGTACATGTAAGTGCAAAATATTTCTGAACTAAGACATGAAGATCAAGATTATCTGTGTTATATATAGGAATATCACGCATTTGTTCTGAAGTTTTTTACTTTGATGGTTTGAACCTGATATAGGAGGCTAAATAATAACAGTCTCTCTGGAGTTTTCCCAATGTCATTGGCAAACATGACGCAGCTTGTGTTTCTGTAAGTAGTGACCCTATAATTGTGCATTAATAGTTTATATATATCCTGACTAGATGTGTCACTGAAGAAGGTTTTGTCTGTGGATTTCAGTGATTTGTCTTTCAACAATCTAAGTGGCCCTGTACCCAGATTTCCTGCTAAAACGTTCAAGTAAATTTCTCTCTCTCTCTCTCTCTCTCTCTCTCTCTGTGGATTGTGAAATGTAAATTGTACACTAAACTTTTAAAATTCTATTGCATTTCTTTATGGTTGTAGCATTGTTGGAAACCCTCTAATCTGCCCAACTGGGTCTGAACCAGAATGCTTCGGGACAACACTAATGCCAATGTCCATGAACTTGAATAGCACACAAAGTAAGGAAACAAGACTGAAAATTTTCCTCCCATGATTTATTATTTAAAAGCTTAGGCTTGCTATTGGGTTGATTCTGACCTTAATTCCTTTGCATTTTAAGCTGGTTTACCTTCTGGCAGACCTAGGAATCACAAAATAGCTGTTGCATTCGGTTCTAGTGTCGGTTCTGTCTCACTTATCATTCTTGTGATTGGATTACTTCTATGGTGGAAGCAAAGGCATGATCAACCAACATTTTTCGATGTTAAGGGTGCGCAATAAGTGATTACATTTTTCTTTATAATTAACATACAATGGCTTCCCTCTGATCAATTCTAAATCTCTTCGAAATACCAGACAGACATCATGAGGAAGTTTCTCTTGGAAACTTAAGGAGGTTTCAATTTAGAGAGCTGCAAGTGGCAACAAATAACTTTAGCAACAAGAACATACTTGGAAAAGGAGGCTTTGGCAATGTGTACAAAGGAATTCTCCAAGATGGAAGTGTTGTTGCTGTCAAGAGGCTTAAAGATGGAAATGCTGTTGGAGGAGAGATTCAATTCCAAACTGAAGTTGAGATGATCAGCCTAGCAGTACACCGTAACCTCCTCAGGCTATATGGATTTTGTATCACACCAACAGAAAGGCTTCTAGTCTACCCATACATGTCAAATGGCAGTGTAGCTTCCCGTCTCAAGGGTAATTCTCATTTTGCTTTCAATCTTAAAGATGGTTAACTTTCTTTAAATTCTAAAAAAATGCTATTTTCAGCGGATGAAACTAATCCAATTCATTTATCTTTGGCAGGGAAACCAGTCTTGGATTGGGGCACGAGGAAGAGAATTGCATTAGGAGCTGCAAGAGGACTGTTATATCTCCATGAGCAATGTGATCCAAAGATTATTCATAGGGATGTTAAAGCAGCAAATATTTTGCTTGATGAATACTGTGAGGCTGTGGTAGGGGATTTTGGATTGGCAAAGCTTTTGGATCACGAAGATTCACATGTAACTACAGCTGTTAGAGGCACGGTTGGGCACATAGCACCAGAATATCTCTCCACAGGCCAATCTTCTGAGAAAACAGATGTTTTTGGATTTGGTATTCTGCTTCTTGAGTTAATCACAGGCCAAAGAGCACTAGAATTTGGCAAGGCAGCTAACCAGAAAGGAGCTATGCTGGACTGGGTGAGGACAATTTCCTTAAAGATATTTCTTCCTTGTAAGTCTGTCAAAACTTTTCCATGAAATTGAACGGCATTTTTATCATTGCAGGTAAAGAAAATTCATCAGGAGAAGAAGCTTGAAATGCTTGTAGATAAAGATCTAAAAGGTAACTATGATAGAATTGAGCTTGAGGAAATGGTACAAGTGGCTCTATTATGCACCCAATTCCTTCCAAGCCATAGACCAAAAATGTCTGAAGTAGTTAGAATGCTTGAAGGTGATGGTCTTGCAGAAAGATGGGAAGCTTCTCAAAGAGTAGAAGCAACCAAGTCCAAACCCCATGAATTTTCTTCATCGGATCGATATTCCGATCTCACTGATGACTCTTCATTACTAGTCCAAGCAATGGAGCTTTCTGGCCCAAGGTGAATAGTTTACAAAAGTTTTAATATATTTGCAATTTTTTTTTCCTTAATTTTCAAAGAGACCTAGAATATTAGAAAAGCAAATTTATAGGTGAAGTTGTTTTGTAATAGTGCTATGACGGTTGAAGGTTCTTTTTGGTTGTATAATAGGGTTATATTATTCAAAACTCTTAAAGGGTTTTGATGTTTTCATTAAAATGTACAGATTCTGTTTTCCAAAACTGACAATTTTTAGAATGAAAATTCTTGTATTTGTATTCTGATTGAGTGTAATTTTCTGAGAAATACCCATTTTCATATTTACAATATGTAGACTAGTCTAATAGGTGTCGTAATGCACGAGACTTTCTGCATTGCTTTCCCGTTCTATGATTTCTTTAATGTCAACTGTAAAACAACACTTATAAAGTTGCTCTAAAATGATCTTCAAATTCTCATGATATTGCTTCATGGTCAAGTAAAAGGAAGGTTGCTGTCTATGTTGATTACCTTCCAGGCCAGGGCCAAGTTCAACATCAGTCATTATTTCTTATCAGTGTATATAACAATAATTTTATGGAAATTGTTATTGCTGATTAATTATATGTACCAAGCCCAATCACAAGGATTTGGGTGAAAGGCAACGAGAACAACGGCTAAAATACTCGCCAAGTCTTTTCAACTACAAAGTTGCATGATATATGAAAACCAAAGAAATTGAGTACCACAGCATGGCAATTCCATTACAAATCCTCCCCTCTTAAATCCCATCTGTGGGTTTCCACAGAATTTGCAATACTGTTCATTGTATCAAATCTGCTTCCCCCTCCACCATTGCTGTCTCTATCTTTATTATTTTTCTTGGCCTTGTCATGTTTCAGAATCTGACAGAGTACAAAACCAGGAAACTTCTGCTCTCTATTCAAAGAAGTACCCACCAAAGAATACTCGTGCATGATCCAGCCTCCACCATTGTTTCTTGAACTTGAAGAAGCTTCTTTCTTTTCTTTGATTTCTTTGGCTTGAACGTAAACTGTTTCTTTAACCCAAGAACTCCCTTGGTTTCATAAATTTCCTTTCCAGCAGCGTTACCATGCCACTCTCCACAGGAAATAGACCTAGCAATTCAATTCTTGCTTGCTTTTGGGTTCTTTAACCTTGTAAAGAAAAAAAGACATTCTTGTTCATGGATGTAAATTTCCATGAAGCCTTGTCTCCAAGGAGATTGCAGTCTTTGATACCATCCCAAGGCAACTGTTCTCACTTTATTAGAAAGATAATGGGGGATAAGCTCTTCACTTGTGGGATTAAATCGAAACCCTACTGGCATCATCATCTTTATGTTTTGCCCTAACCCTCAAAGATAAAGAACTAGCCACCACCATTCTTCAAATTATATATATATATATATATATATATATATATATATATAGTAAAGCCAAACACTGGCGCCAATACTCATGGCGAACAGAATAATAAGATGCATCAATCTAACAAAATAAATCTACCAGGATAAGAATTAAAAAACAAAATAATGGCAAACATGAATGATGAATGAAAGGTTGAAAAGATTGATAAAGGAAGCTGCATTCATCTCAATGAGACTAGCAAGCAGCCAAAGTGGACCGACTCCTCAACCAAATGAGCTCCAACCAGAGCTTTACATAGCTTGCAATCAACTCGATTCATTTGTAACCCTAGTCATGGAAATCTTTTTACCTTGCAATTTAAGGTTTAGAATTATGTGCCATTTGCAGATATCAAGACAATGCACCTTGAACCATATCTCTAATCATTTTGTATTCTAGGTCATATAAAACAATTGAAAAAAAGGAGGAGAATGGTAGAGAGGAGAGGGGGGGTTGGTTTGTGGGTGTGGTTTGTTGTTGCGGGGGGGTTGTTTGTGCTGCTGGGTGGGTACTTATTTACATACAGGTGATAACCATAAATAGGCATTAATAGTTTAGGTTGAAAAAGATAATAACAAATTTACATGCAAGACACTTCAATGGTCGCCACCACTTTTTAAATTACAAAATCTGAGAATTACAAACTTAAACCAGAAATGCCTTGAAGATAGAAGGCTTACAGGGTTAAACTTGTGAACTTTACATGTTCCGAGGCCCGCTTGAGATGCAGCAAAAATGATTCTGGAATTCTTTCACCACTGTATTTTACAATAGTCATTGATTCCAGCATTGGCGAATGAGCAAGCAAAAGTTTCATGAATTCCCATTCAGTTATTGAGCCAACGATGCCCCTAATCCTCACTACTTTGAGTTGGTTGAAATAAAAGTCACAGGCAGACTGTGCTATGATAAAATCCATGACAGGTTTATGCACCTCAGGGGAAACGTCAACCTACACAGGATAACAAGATATGAGTTATCATTACAGCATGTGAATTCCGTGCAAGCATCAAACTGGTGTTAATTTATTTCCCATTGTATTGACCCAAAAACTCACCATACAGAAAATTCTAATATCTGTTTGTCAAAAAAACTCACCGTGATAAGAAGTTCTTTTAAATTTGGGGAGCTTCGAAGTATAGAAATTGAAGCCTTGATGTCCCCCAGACTGGTAAATCTTACTTCTCTTAGATCAAGAGCCAGGAGGCAGTTAAGCAGGGTAGGAAGTCTTTGTGGTACATCATCATTAGCTAGAAACTAGAAACAAGGCATGAAATAATATTTGCATTGGATATTTTATTCTAAGCATTTGAGAAAGAAAACAATAAAAATGGAGAAATAGCAGAAACAAAGTTTCAAGTACAAAAATAATACCTCAAGAAATTGACCATACATACTGAGCCTGTTTAGACCATCCAGATAGCCCAAAACTCTGACTAAGTTGCAAACTTTCCCTTGCTCAGGACGCCGAAGTATGACCCGTCCATACATAGGAATCATGCGAATATCAACATTGGCTAGAAGTGGACTATTTCCAAGACAGATATCTTCAAATTTAGAAGATAGTTTCAAGTATTTTAGGTTTGGATTATGGATCCTTACAAAAGCTAAATGATCAATGTTCAACAACGTCAATCTCTCAAGAACAGGGCAATTGCAGATTAAACTTTCAAGTGTATCACTTACTATAAATGCTTGACTAAGGTGAAGGCTTTTGAGGCAATCAAATCCTTTGAAACAAGTAGGGAGCTTGAATATACAACCATAAAGCTACAAGCAACTAAGCTTTGGACAACAGAAAACACAAGAAGGCAGCTTAAAACGCTTTACAAAACTGAAATCCTGGATAATTAAGTCCTTAATTCCTTTCTCTGTTAGAAAAGCTATCCATTGATCTAAATCAGAATAGTTTGGACAGCAATATGTAGCAAGCTTGAATTTCTCTATTGGACCACTATGGTTGGATTGAACCTTGTTAATTATTTTCATAATCTCTACCCATCTGGCTGTCTTGTCTGATAAAGAACTACGGATGCATTTATCATCAAAAACGAACTGAGAAAGGCTAGTCCACTTGTATCTCCATTTACTTGATAAGACACTAGTTTTTGCAGCCTCTCTTAGTGGCAGGTGCACAAGGATGCTGTCTAATACATCCCAAGGTAGATTACTGATCCTATCTATCTTTTTTTGGTTTTCCGTTTCATGGGACCTATGATTTTTTCTTATTTTGGTCATAGGTTAATTGACTAAATGAAAGAATACTTTCAAAGAATTGGAGCAGATTCTTCAAAGAGTGAAAGAGAGGGAGCATACTAACCTGCAAAACATAGGATTAATCTTTATGGATAAAGACTAAAAAATCAACATATAAGAATAAAGAAAGGAAAACTTATGAGCTAGAAGAAGAAACTTGAGCGTAAGAATGATAACAACTGCAAGCCAGTATTTTTAAATGGTAAACAAACATTCATGGGGAAAGCAACTTTTAAGCCAAAAAGAAAAGAGGAATATCAAGAGAGTGAAGAGCAAAGCTGCAAAGGCAAGCAAGCATTTTTGACTCTGCATGAGAGTGAGTTAGAAAGAAAAAGCAAAAGTGAAAATTACCAGACTAGCCAAAAGCAGTTGAAATACTCAATTACAGATGTTAGTTCCCTGTTTGAGAGGGAACTAGGGGTGGCAAATGGCAGGGTTAGGATATATGGGTTGGATTTTAGCGGGTTGGGTGGTATATCACTCATTTACATATTTATCACCCATTTAACTATTATATGGGTACCCATACCCATTTAACCCATATCAACCCCAACCCAGTCATTTACCCATTTATTATATAATATTCAAAATTTTGGAATACATGCCTGCAAGAACAAACATGGTACATCATAAATATAGAATTTAATTTTAGACCCTTTATTTTCACTAGAATTTCCAAGAAAATACACTAGATATATATTTTTCTTTTTTCATTTAATTTTCCAAGAAAAACAAAATAATATTGAAAAAAGAAATTGAAAAATATTCGTAATCAACATGAATTCTATGGACTAATTAGCAATTAATTAAATTCATGCACAAAAAATATTTGTGATACCACTTGTTAAGCACAGCGTATATAATCAACAAAATAAATGCGGAATAATAATAATCAATAAAAATGACACCAGCAATTTAATGTGGTTTACCCTCAATTTTGGACTACGTCCACGTAACAAATTCCAAATAAAATATCCATTATATCAAATAATGGGAATACAAAACCACTCACTCACAAGGTGAGGAAATCTCACAATTTCATCTACAAGGAATTTCACTCACTTGTAGGAATTCTCTCTTTTTCTTTTAGAGCTCACAAGCTCTCATTCTCTGTATTTGTTTTGTTTATTACAATGGTTATAAGCAAGCCTTTAAATAAGCTTCAAAAGAGTGAGATACAACTTGCAAATTAATGTATACAGGTTGTATTATCCACCTATCAAAAACTAGGCACTAATTATCAACAATTGTTGGCACTGAAAACTGACTTTTTTTTTTTCTTTTATTCACATGGATTGAAAAAACTCATCAATTTTTCCCTTTTTAACTCATGATATGAAGAATTATCCTCGCATATTCATCACCATAAATTCATTCCAGCTAGCTTAGAGCACAACTCAAGCTTTAGCCTATGGATCACCTTTGTCAATATGTCTGTTGCATTCTTGTCTGTGTGAACCATCTGCACTAAAAATAACTTATTCTCAAGTGCTTCTTGAATCCAGCGATATCTGATATCAATGTGCTTCGTTCTGTAGTGATATGTGGAGTTCTTACTTAAATCAATTGCACTCTGATTGTCACAATGAACTACATACTTTTCCTGCTTCAATCCCAAGTTTTGATGGAATTTCTTCATCCATAACATTTCCTTTCTTGCCTCTGTGGCAGCAATGTACTCAGCTTCTGTTGTGGATAAAGCAACACATTTTTGCAATTTAGACTACCATGATACAACTCTCCCTGCAAAAGTGAACAAATACCCAGATGTAGACTTTCGATCATCAAGATCACCTGCCATGTCTGCATCTACATATCCTTCCAAGATTGGTTTGCCATTCCTAAAGCTTAGACACAATTTGAATGTCCCTCTCAAATATCTAAAGATCCACTTGACAGATGATGGGCATTGCAATCTAGTTAGATACAAAGCTCAACTAGTCGTTAAGGGCTTTGGACAGAAGAAAGGGATTGATTTTGATGAAATCTTCTCACCTATGGTAAAGATGTCATCAATCAAAATAATCTTAGGACTAGCGACAAGTCTAGATCTCAAGATTGAGCAAATGGAAGTACAGACTGCATTTCTTTATGATGATCTAGCAGAGGAAATTTACATGCAGCAACCTGAAAGTTTTAAAGTCAAAGAAAAGGAACATTTAGTTTGCAAATTGAAGAATAAACAGGCTCCAAGGCAATGGAAAAAGAAGTTTGATTCATTTATGATGAATCACAAGTATAAAAGAACAATAGCTGACTCATGTGTCTACATCAAGCAGTTTCCGGATGGAAATTTTGTCATTTTACTATTGTATGTTGATGACATGTTAATAGTTGGTCAAAATGCTCAAATGATCGACCAGCTAAATAAAAAATTATCAGAATTCTTTCACATGAAAGACTTGGGTGCAGCTAAACAAATTTTGAGTATAGAGATTATTCGAGATAGAAAATCTAAAAAATTGTGACTGTCACAAGAAAACTATGTTAAATGGATACTTGAAAGATTCAACATGAAAAGAGCAAAGCCATTATCTTCACCTCTTGGTGGACAATTCAAACTCACCAAGAAAATGTGTCTTTCTTCAGATGAAGAAAGAGAGAAGATGTCTGCTATTCCATATTTTTCAGCTGTTAGAAGCTTGATGTATGCAATGGTATGTACAAGACCGGATATTGCTCAAGCTGTTGGGGTTGTGAGCCGTTTTTTAGCAAATCCTGGTAAGGATCACTGGGAAGTTGTCAAGTGGATCTTTAGATATTTGAGAGAAACATCCAAATTGTGTCTAAGCTTCATGAATGGAAAACCAATCTTGGAAGGATATGCAGATACAGACATGGCAGGTGATCTTGATGGTCGAAAGTCTATATCTGGGTATTTGTTTACTTTTGTAAGGGGAGTTGTATCATGGCAGTCTAAATTGCAAAAATGTGTTGCTTTATCTACAACAGAACAGAAGCTAAGTACATTGCTGCCACGGATACAGGAAAGGAAATGTTATGGATGAAGAAATTCTTTCAAGAATTGGGATTGAAGCAAGAGAAGTATGTAGTTCATTGTGACAGTCAAAGTGCATTTGATTTAAGCAAGAACTCCACATATCACTACAGAATGAAGCACATTGATACCATATATCACTGGATTCGAGAAGCACTTGAGAATAAGTTATTTTTAGTGCAGAAGATTTACACAGACAAGAATACAGCAGACATGTTGACAAAGGTGATCCCTCGGCAAAAGCTTGAGTTGTGCTCCAAGTTAGCCGGAATGAATTCATGGTAATGAATATGCAAGGATAATTCTTCCGGTCATGAGTTAAAAATGGGGAAATTGATGAGTTTTTTCAACCCATGTGAATAAAAGAAAAAACAAAGTCAGTTTTCAGTGCCAACAATTGTTGATAATTGGTAACTAATCTTTAATAAGTGGAGAATACAACCTTTATACATTAATTTGCAAGCTGTATCTCACTCTTTTGAAACCTATATTTAGGCTTGCTTACAACCACTGTAATACGCCAAAAAAAAAAATTGGAGAAAAGGAGAGCTTGTGAGCTCTAAAAGAAAAAGAGAGAATTCCTAAACGTGAGTGAAATTCCTTGTAGATGAAATTGTGAGATTTCCTCACCTTGTGAGCGAGTGATTTTATAATCCCATTATTTGATATAGTGGATATTTTTGGAGTTTGTCCCATAGTTTTTCCCTCAAGATTTGAGAGAGTTTTCCAAATAAAAATATTGGTGTCATCTTGTTATTATTATCACTTCTCATTTACCCGACTGAGGGATTGGAGTTGTGCCCAATCCCAACAAATGATATCAAAGCCAAAGGTTCAATTTGGGACACATGTGAAAACAAGATGAAGATGATGGCGGGAGAGAGACCTCTCTTTTGAGGAGGAGCACAGTCACAAGGCAAAGTTGTTGTCCAGTGCATTGTGATATTTTGAGAAAAGAAATATACTGCACAGAAGAGAAAAATATGAGGAATTTTCTAGTGCAATTCATTTCAAAAATGGTTGTAAAATTAGAAATTCAATGAATAGTAAAATAGTAATCATGCAAATTTTTTGTATGATTATTATTTCAACTCGACTACTGTTTCAACTCAGTTACTGTAGCAGTTGAGTCAATCATCGTAGCAAAAGTACTGTTCATACAGTACTATTCATGGGGAAAATAGCAAAAAATAAATAAATAAATAAAATGATGTAGAGACATAGACATGTCTATAAACTGTAATGATGGAGAGACTGAGGGATGGAGAGACCCAGGCATGTCTATAAACTGCAATGATAAAAGACCTGTGGAAGTCCTTAAACTACATGAAAAAAGTGGAGACTTCTATTTGAGGGGGAGCGCGTAGAAACTGATACTCACGGAAGTGGTTGTCAAATGGCTGTAGGAATAGTGAAGGGAATGGTGAAGCCTTCCATGTGATTAGGAGGGAGAGATTTGTAGTTGTGTCTCTCTCACATGTAGGGACCCATATCCTTTTAACAAAAAGAGAATGAATGTCAAATATGAAGGCACCGTATTTGACAAATTTTGCATTGCACATATTCATGCTAACTGTGACACGCGGTTTGTACGCGGAGTATTACCTATATAAAAACTTTCCCTTGCTCAGTTTAGGTATCACACAATGTAGAGAGTTTTGTGTAAGGGTATAGAAATTTCAAATGGCATTTTGACCAGTAAAGAAATACTGAAAATTTGAAACCAATTAAAAAATTAGTGCAATTAGTAGTGACCTAATTAAAATGAAAAAATTATTTAATATTACGAAATAATTTTTTAATTAATTTAATAGGAATTCAAATGTGATATTTCAAAAACATATAGATAACTCATCATATATGTGGTACCAGGTCACTATAATATATAAAAAAATAAAATGAAAATAAGATATTAATACAACTGTTAATTAAATTATAATAATGAATGTATAAATTTAATTTAATTTAAAATAACATGTATTTTCAATTAAATCAAGTTAAGGACAAGAAAAAATTTTTATTTTATTCTTAATTTTTGTTTTGTATTGAGTCTAACGATTAACAAATAATTATTTCAAAAAAAATAACAAATAATAATAATAATAATAAAGAATGGGTAAGACTATCTTAAAAAAAAAAAAAAAAAAAATCAGGTGATCATTTTAAAAAAATTATTAATGGGTTGGGATGGGTATCCATACCCAACCCTTATACACCTATGTATTAAAAGGACAAATGGGTCTAACCCATTATTGACCCATTTATAATATTAATTACCCATTTATCACCCATACCCTTATTTAAATGGATGGGTATCGATCGGCAAATGGGTATGGGTCACTTTGCCATGCCTAGAGAGAACCAAGTGTAGTATAAAGGGATGCTATGTGTACCCATTATTTGTTTGGCTGAAAATACTTCTCACTAAAGAGTAGTTGTAAATGAAAACTCTAGGAAAAAGTGAAAAACAAACATTCCAGATAAATTAATATTTCATCTCCTCTAAATAAACTCCCTAACAAAGCTAGGATGGTAGGATACATTACCTAACTGAAAATGACTAGCCACGCACATCCCCTAAAGTTCAATGACATGATAAATAAGCAGATCAGCAACAGCAAGCATCATCAGGCCAATCTCATGAGAGGCCAAATTCCAATGATAACATGATTATGATGCAATTCATACAACATTAATCACCAATGTGAAGCTAAACTTTCCATTATAATATATGAGACGATAGCCAGAAATGTTATAGGAAAGAACAATGTGTTAAAATAAAAATCCCACATACATTAAATATATGAAGTTGAATGGGCTTATATATAATTGAGTTATCTAACCTCAATAGCTAGCTTGAGGTTGGCACTCCCAAAACAATATAAGCTCCAACATTTGTAAGGCAATGCCCTACACTAAGCTGTTAACTACTTAAAATAATAGATGACGAAATTATAGTGATACTTGCAGATTCACCTTAATCAAACATATACAAGCTCGTCTATCTCATCTACCCATCAATAAATCATTTCAACTTGATCATACAATTCATAAATGGTACCTCAAATAAGAAGCATATTCCAATTAAAAGAAATTTGTAAGAGGGTTAGAAAACAAACAAGTAAAAGCAAAATTCATGATCATTTGCAACACAAAGAAAAATCCAAATCCCCTTTTTGTTCCCCAATAATGTTACAAAAGAAATATTGTATTTTTGACAGAACTCCAAACAAATTAAAAAAAAAAAAAAACGTTTCTTTTCCTACTTTTTTTCAGCAAGCAAACAGAGAATTTATTAATAAACCTTAAAAATTATACCAAACAAATATAATCAAAACATTTCCACTTCTTATGGCTTCCATTCCCATAAAAATCCAACACAAAGCTGATTCGAGTTGATCAGAATTAGATCCAAGATGATCACCCAATACTCGTCTACATAGTATAAAATGAGGGAAATAAAACTGAAAAAGAGTGCAGACAAGAAGATGGAGAAGTTACCCTTATTAGAACCTGGAAATCGGAGATCGGCGACCAGCTATAGGTAATTGGCGACGGCCGGAGGAGTTTGCAGCTGTGTGGCGCAGTGGAGCCAGCGTGAAAGAGGCGGTCGGTTTTCTTCGCATTTCCATTCAATGAATCAATTGTTACAGGGTCCGTTAATATATATATATATATTGTATAGAACGAAACCTTATAAAAATATAAATTTTTAATTATATTTTTCATTATTTTTTTTTTCCAAATAGATAATTAGTTGTTATTAAAAGGGCATATTGTTGAGATCACTATAAAGATGCATTATATCCATAGAGGACCAACTAGGGAATGAATTTTTTTTTTCTATACCAGATGTATAGATTTATTTTATAAAATACATACAATGACTTAGAGTCCTGAAATAATTTGTCCAATAAAGAAGTTTTGAAAAAGGGCTTAAGCCTAAAGATAATATGGCTCAATGGCTTACAGAAAATATAAAATTCTTGAACTCTCTTTGCTCAGTCTTCTCCCTCCTATGACCCTCTTCTTTTTTTACTATCTTTGCTGGCAACTAAGAGATGGAGAAAAACACACAAAGATGGAGGATTGTTATTGAACCAAACAATCAAATCTTGCACTGTTGGAGCCGAAATCTTACATACCTGTTATCTACTCATCTATAAGCTGGTCAAGATTTATAAGAATTCATCATTCAAAATTGGATCTGCCATAGTCTAAATAAGATAAACCTTTTGTTCATGACAGAGGCGAAAAAATAAAAGATCATCAGTATACGTAACTTCTATCCTCATTGTGAAGATCTCTGGCCATAAATGATAAGAACAAAAAGAGAATCAGCCACAACTAAATTCGCCTGTGGTGAATAGACAACGACCACAAAAAAAACAACATAACACAACTAAATTCACCCATGGTAGATTATTTACTGTTTTTGTCCATTTTTATCATTATAACCCTAAAAAAAAAAAAATTAAAATGCACCTGCTTTACATTCAAATTTTCCAATAGAAAAAGAGAAAACTCCCTATACAGACTCAGAGTCTAAGATTTCAAGGAATACTAGTCAACAACAATGGGGAATTAATGAGAGTCAAACAAATAAGATCAATAAGCCATAAATATTTTGATGAAGTGATTAAAATTCTATGAGAAAATAAACCAATGAAGCAATCCAGACAAAGCAACATCCACTAGACAGAATAAAAATTATTTCAATAAAAACCAAATAAATTTAGAATACCTAATTGAAATTTGTAAAGGTTAAAGCTACAGAAAAGTCAATAAATCAAATCCAGCTTGACAATCATCAACCCATGCAAGGAATTACTCATATAAAAATTAGAACTATAGAACATAAAGATTTCAAATGGCTAAATATAATAGTTACCAATTGCTAGCAATTAGTTAAATTTGTTGAAACAGTATAGAAGAAGAAGAAGAAGAAAAAGATTCTTACAAGTGCACTTTGGGTTCATCTATGGCCAACTCAATTTTCAAGTGTTGCTTAATTTTCAGATCGATACGTTCATAGGGCATGAGAGATGCACTGTAAATGTCTTTTTTCATCAATGAAATATATCCTTTGGAAAAAAAAAAAATCTTAAAAATTATTACAAAATATCAGACCATATCATGGTTTCCAACCCAATGTAACCCAAAATGCAATATGTTACGAAATGGACTTCGTGCCCAATGAAATTGGATTCAGCCCAATAAAATGGAATATGTTACAAATAATTATTATTATTTTAATGAATTTCTGAACCGATTTTTCCATCAATTTTTTATATAAATATAAAAATTTAAATTATCAATTACAACGTTCAATAAATAAAAGAAAGTTATGGGAGTATATTTTCAATTTTATAGTCATATATCCGTGTTTCACGTTGTTAATATGACTAATATTAAAAGTACTATATAACAACAAATATAACATAAGAAATAATTATGAAATATGAAACCGACAATTTATGAAAAAATAAAACTTAAAACTTGAAATAAGAGATAACAATAAAAATAAAAATAAAAAAGTATGCAAATTGAAATTAACATATATCTATATATATTCTAATTTATGTATGGATAGTCCCCATAAATATTAAATTATTCATAATTAATATGTATACTCCTAATTAATTTGTTAATTTAAATTATATAATAGTTAATAAGTAATTCTTTAACCTTTTTTGTTCTCTTAATTAATGTTAATAATATTATAACTATTAATTAGTATAATTTAAATTAAACTAAAAGCCTAAAAAGAATGAATATTTAATAAATAATTAATGGCTAATAAAAGTACAAATAAATTATAATAAATAAAAATACAGAATTAACCGTAAAAAAAATAATAATAATTTGGAAGCCAGACAAATTAGACATTTGGCTTAAAAATGTTTTGTGAATCATTTCCCTAAACTTTAGTATTATTTTATTAGTTTATAGATATATATAATAGATATAGCAGATGAGCTAAACCCAAATTAATTAATTTATAATTCAATTAATAAACAAATGGAACCTCAACCAATCAAAATTTCACTAAGCTCATTTTCATTTTCACGTCATAGGTACCATATAAACCACCTTGTTTGGAAATGACCTCAATCATACTAATTTTTAGTATCAATAAAACAATTCTTTCCCTGCTAATGTAAAATTACTAGCTTCTAGCTTTCTATTTTGTTAGATATATCAATTTACTTGCTCATATGTACAAAAATATCAATTATTTAGTATATCAAGATAGATAATTATAAGATACACTTGGCGTATTAGAAAATAGTGTATCTAAAAAATTCATTTTGTATAAATATCGATTATAACCAGCTCAACATGAGCGGACAATGTACTATTTTCTAGTGCACCATGCCTTTGTTTTAATACCCCATGTTCTATCATTTTCAAGTAGACGTCTTCAAATTTTGCTCTCTCGTTAGTAATAACTGCCATACACAACAGAACAATTGATGAATCAAAATCAAAAGATCGTAATAGATATATATACACATCAATTAACGTCTTCTAGCCACCAACAGATTAATTTGCCTTAGCAATAGTTTTTGAGTTGCGACAAATAATATATCACTGCTTATCCCCTGCATGCCTCTAAAAATTGACAAATTAATTACTTTCTTAATGTTAAGTTTTCATATTCAAGAATCTTGATTATGTGCAAGGTAATATTACTACATATAGGCAACCTCACTCATCAAATAACATAGCAGAAAAATGACCCAAAGAATTAAATTTAATTTTGCAGTGAAGAACTACACTTACTCTTTATCTAGTACATAAACAAATTTAAAAGTTTTTATATAAATAATGAAATTTATTAAATTTTTTAAAGTTATATTTATGAAACTGAAATGAGTATTTTCATTCATAACAAATATGACAAATATAAAATAACAAATGAATTTTATAAATTTTTTATAAAATTTATTTGTATCAAATAAGATAATAATAATTTTTTCATGTGAGTTTAATTAACTTCGTACTTATCTTAAAATAAATATTTTGACAACCAGATTTTTAATAACTATTTTATGCAAGTTTAATATATTGACTATAAGTATATAAAAAGAAAGGCGAAGAGCGTTAGAATTTAATTGTAAAAACTAAAAAAATTGATTGTATGTAGAAAAAAAAATCGTTTTGATAACAGATTGCTTATACGAAGAACTGATTGCTTGGAAAGGAGTTATTATTTGCTTGAAGAAGAATTTAATTGACTTGAGATGATTAGCTTATTTGAGTTGATTGAATTGATTGGATTAATTGATTGAGTTGATTATGAAAATTGTTAGGTCGAATTATTGTGTTAGATTATTAGGACATGCTACTGTAGTTAGGGCATAACATTGGGTCGGTTCAATTTTCGAACCAAACCGAAATAATTAAAATTTTAAAATTGAAATCGAACTGAAAATATTCGGTTTGGTTCGGTAAATTAGTCACTGTATATATAATTTTTTCTTTTAATTTTAAACACGATATTGAGGTTTGCCTAGGTGGATGATGTATGATTAATTTATATGAGAGACGCGGATTCGATTCCTCAATAATGCTCAATTTCTTTTTTTTTTTAATTATGTAACTAAAAAATTTAAATTACCGTATGTTGAACCTGAGATCTTAAAATAATAAAGGTCTACTTACCACCAAATTAAGAGGAAATAATTGACATTTTATGGAAAATATTTATACATATGTATAATTCGGTTCGGTTCAGTTTTTTGATTTTTCTCACACAAAAACCGAATCAAACTGAAATTTTTTAAAATTTTCAAAATAAAAACAAAAAACCGAAATAAATTTCAGTTCGGTTCAATTTTTCAGTTAAAACCGAATAGTGCTCACCCCCTAACTGTAGTGTCTTTCTCTCTTTATAGCCTTTTGGAAAGTATTTTTTTGTTAAGTGCTCCTCTTCACCAATATGTTTTTTTCTTTTCTTTTTTTTTTATTTCTTTTACATTTCTTTTATCTTGTGCACGTCTTATTAATTGATAAATGTAGTGAAGTTCTATAGATTTCCTTTTTCTACATACATGAAAAATGTTGTTTGAACTTTCAAAGTTAGCTAGCTGCTTTCATTAATAATGGACTAACTGACTTAAATTAAATTAAATTAAATAAAAATAAGTTAATCAATCAAGTGACCATATTGTCTTCTTGCGAGTTCTTAAAGTCATTAGGCCTCTAAAAATAATCACATGCTTGATTCACTCACTTTTTGGTGCAAACAAATAACAAAGAGAATAATGCATGTATTTCCTTTTTTGGGAAGGCAAATGGAAATAACGTATTTGTAACAGATAATATTATTGCCTTCATCGCACACAGTACATTTAGAAAAAATTTTAATATACTCATATTACTGTTGAAATTTATACTACTTTCATAGAAGAAATCATAAAATGTAGGGGTTTGTCTCGGGATGTTTACAGGGTCAGTTCCAATCCGAAATTAAATTGAGAACTTAGCTCAAACTTGAAACTCTCCAAGGCTTATTTCAATTTCGATTTTCATCTCCCAGACCCAAACTTGATTAATTGGGAAAAAAAAAAATTAAAATCAACTTGGCTTATCAAATTCAGTCATGGATTATTCGTATGAAGAATTTTGGCTTGTTGGAAACACCCTTATATTTGTTTTCAATTATTAATCCAAATAAACAATATGATAGACATACCACCAAAGTAATTACAGTGATAAGTAAAATATTAATGAATAAAAAAAGTATTTTGTATATTCTTAGCATAAAAAGTAGCACATTTTCTTAAACTTGTGTAGGCCAATATTTTTAAAACTAAACTGAACAGTGAATCAATCTTCTTATTAGTTTACATTCTAATTGATCCAATATATCAGTTCGATAAATTTTTTAATTTTTTAATTTTTAATTTTTATATCAAAATAATATCGATCAGTTAAATTGGATTTTTAGAGTTTTAGATTAGTATGGTCGGCCTGATCTGATTTTGAACACTATATATGGCAAAAGAGTAATAATTCATGGACCCATCAGCCCATACATGAGGGAATCAGAGCTGCCCTCTAGGTCTCAACAATTGTGGTGGAGGTGTATCCTAATCCAGATGGGCTCTCATGTGGCAGTGTGCTATTGGATAGAAGAATTTCCCTTGGGGTTTGTCTGAGTCAGCTTCCTCTCTTTTGGTAAGGGTGTAAGTTCAGTGACACATCAGCACAGTTTAATTTGACAAAGAAAGCAAGTGAAGTGATACAGGTCAGCATTGATGAGATGCTGTAGTGTTATCCTGTGGACCATCCCATGATTTTCATAACTTGTTTATGACAAGAAAATAAATAAATGGATAAAATGTTATTATAAAAAGAAAAGAAAAAAAAAAGGCATTTTGTGAGGTTTTTTTTTCTTTTTCTTTTTTTTTAAGCAAAAAATGGAGAATCAAACTGAAATTTATTGTTCAAACCGTATGTGTATTTACAATTTAACATTTTGTAAGGTGTTAGTTATGCTCGGTGCATATATTAAATTTAATGTGAGAATTATATATAAGTGTAAAAAATATATAATATTATTTTTATACTGAATAAAATAGTAAATATATTTATAATAAAATTTTAAAATGAGTTTGGTATATAAAAAATAATAATTACACTAGAGTAACTGAAAATTTTTCATTTATGACTATATCAATGAGAGATTTAAAACTTATTTGGTAAAATAAATGATTTATATTATTTAATATATATGATTAAATTATACAAGATAATTCAAAATAAATTAATAAAGAGAAAAATAATAAGTCCTTTAAATGTGCTAATTGCATTCTTATTATTATTTTTTTTTATTTTACAACTCTTTTGACATTTCCTAAATCAATTTCATAAAATTAATTTGAAAGTCCATAATTTTCATATTAGATATAAATGAGAATTCATTTGAAACTTATAGATTTCATATTTCCTAAATAAATTTCATAAAATTTCAAATTAAATATTCATCTCCAAATTCATATATTTCATATTTGATAAATATAAATGAAAATTCATTATTTTTTTAGAAAATAAATTAAAAACATTTATTAAACCAAATGAAAGTAAATTAAAAAGAATAAGTTTATATTACATTATATTGAAGCATTTGGAATTAGAGATAAATTAATTATTAAGGAAACCAACTTAAAAGGAAAAGAGCAAGTGGAGTTTTCCTTTTTGTTTTGTTGGTATCTTTTATCAAATGGGTCATCTGCATTGTATGATCATGCATGCATTGTTAATACAGTTGAATGATAATAACATAACAGTTGTTTATTGTTGACAGAAAAAGGGATTTGTTGTACAGGTTTATGTTTCATGCTTTTCCAGTTTAGGATATACAAATTTTACTTTAGTTTGTTCAAAAAGTTGGAATGGATTTTATTACAGGAAAAACATTTGTAAGCCCCTCAAACTCAAAACTGATCATACCTTCTTTGTTTTTTCAACTAAAATCTATTTGTTTAATTAGCATGCTATATTAAATTTATCCATCTCTTTAATCATGCTAATGACAAATATATATATATAGTTAAACTAGTCATCCTTTGCCAGTTAGGAGCTTGCCTAAATAGTCTCATTTCCTGTTAGTAAAAAGAGGCATTCTCTAATTATAACATAGTTATGAAAAACTCATTTGTAAGTAAGATATTGTAACAGATAAATCATTTTTTAATAAGAATTTATATCAAAAAATATCACTATAAGTAATCTTTAAATCTCTATAAAAAGGTAATTAACTCAAAACTCTTAACTCTCAACTCTATAATTTACATACTTAAAATTCTTAACTCACAATTTTGAGCTGTATAATTCACATACTATTTATAAATTATAATTTTATTGACTTAAGTATCGGAGAGTTCCCCAGACACATCGCTTGGACTCTCTAATTTTCTGTATTGCAATTATCGAAGATCGCCTAACAATGTACTTGAAATCGGAATTTAACTGGAGCGCATTAATATATATAATTAATCTCTAGTTATTTGGTTTATTTTTTTTAAATAAATTTGGTTTAATTTGACTAGTATGGTTAGAACTATTATATTACAAGTTCAATTGTAGTTGAATTTTAATTAACCAAAGAAATTTAAAAATAGAGAAGGAAATTAACAATAAGTTTTAAAATATTTGTCAATTAATAATTTTTTTTTTGATATATATCGAAATTTAATGATGAATTACACAACAAAGATAACTGTTCATTTTCTACAAAATCTCTACCACCTGATTGAGAGTTTAAAATATTAACTTTTTAATGAAAATCTCAAGTTTTTACCGCTGGAATGTCCCTTTGAAAATATTAATAGTTAATTTTTATTAACTTTCTTAAATACTCCCTACATTTCAAAATATTTATCATTTTATAATTTTTTTTTAATTTATTTGTCACTTTAAGATTTCAATAATATATTTTTTTTTTCAATTTTACCCTCTATTTATTTTTTCACTAAATATTTACAGTAATTATTTTTATTTCTATGTAAAAAATCAGTAAAGGATATTTTAATTTTTTATTTTAAAATTATGACGGTTTAATAAATTTTTTAATTTATGTATCGAAATCTTAAATAATAAATATTTTGAAATGAAGTGAGTAAATTGTTAAATAAATGAGATTAGAATTTTAATTTTTATCCACATGTTGTCTTTAACCTCTTTTTTAATCCCTTTCTTATAAGCACACGGGTTTGTGTAAGTACCGTACCTAATTCATGACAAAGTTTAAGGTTGAATTATTAATTGCTTAATTTTAAAATATTACTTTATATCTATATGTATTACAGGAAAATCTCTTTAAATTAATGTCCCATTAATTAATAAACTCTAATATTTAATACAATTTCATGGAATCAAATGCATTCCGCGTATATAATTAATATTTTTATTATTTAATAATTAATACAAAATACCTTAAAAAACTGCTAAGAATATTAATTAGTAGAATTATATTCCTTATAAAATCATCTATCTATCTAAAGTAACTTCTTTTTTTTTTTTTTTTAGTTGTCCTAATCCCTAATTTTATATTTTGTAATATCTTATAAATTATAATATGGGTAAGATTTGAAAGGTCTAGTAAAAAAATACATGAATAATAACACATAATTTCTCTTCATCCATATCTTCTTTAACTTTTTCTTCATGGTTCTGTGAAGTTGTCATTATTATGAGATCTTTGTCATGTATTTTCTCATGTGTAATATGTAACTTATAAATAATAAATACTATTAGAATTAGAAATTTAAATTTTGACTTTTATGTAAATGTTCTACAAATTAATAATATCTACTAATTGATACTACAAATTAATAATATCTATTGATATAAAATTATGTCACGGATCATATTAATTTAGGGGAGTTTTACTGAACATATGTTGACTAAAACATTTGAAATCAAATGAACAAATTAAAGTTCAAAAACTAAATGTTAGTTGTTAAATATTAATCCAAATGAATAATTAATAAAATTATATATATTTTTAAAAAATATTAGACTTATTGCAAAAAGTTATCAAAATTTATTATTGACCTTTTATACTAGTAGAAAATATATATTCATTTTAATGAATAGCTGGTTTTAGGTGTTTATAATAAATATGACAATTTAAACAATATTTTTAAATTAAAAAAATTAGCAATTTAAAAATATTGTTAAAATGTCGAACAATTATAATTCTGATAATCAATATTTCATCTTCTAATCACTGATTTCTTTTTTCTTGTCGGTCACTGATTTTAACTATTAACTTTAATATATGTTTTTTTTTTTTAGGGATCACTTTGATATTAGGCCATCCAAAATTGACTCTTTATTCCCCCTTCTTCCTCAAAATAGATAGTCAACAAAATCATTTTAACTCTGTCCGATAACCTCCTAATTTAGGCTTATTTTTCAAAATTTTTAAGCAGCAATTTTATCACTCTTGACATCTAATGATCTTAACTGTATTTTATTAACTTCTATTCCCTTTTTTATTTTTCTTTTCTTCTCTCTTTTTTTTTCTTATTAATTTTTCTTAAATAGTTTTATTAATAGAAAATTAAATTAAGAATGGAACAGAAAGTGTTGTTAGATTATACATAATTTTTAAGATAAGTTAAAATAAAAAATTAAATTATTTGTAATATACTTCTTCCATTCCATTTTATCTATGACATATTTTTCATCACAAAATTTAAGAGTGTATTAAATAATATATTATTTTTTTATGCCTTTTATCCTTTTTGTTTCATAATAATAATCATTTTACAAAAAAATTTATTTCAAATTAATTATTATTTTAAAAGTTCTATATAACATTTATTATATATATTTTTTTAATTTTACTTTCATTTCCAACTCTATTTTTTTTGTCCACTTTTTATGCAATATTTATTATATTTAATGATAAAATAAAGCTATATTTATCAATCTCAATAAACATTGAAGCTATTCAATAGTTTTCTTAATATGTATATAATTTTGTAAAATGACTATTATTATGAAATGGATGGAATATTAAATATAATCATTATATTTGATGTGAGTTATGTGAAATTGGAACCATAGCTCGGTGGAGGTCAAACTAGCTGAACCTGCAAGATAGTGAAATGAATGTCCAGGTGATCTACTTAGACGGATACTCCAATACTTAAGTTAGTATACAATATGATGGGGAAAAATATATTAGTTATTTTCTGTGAAAAAACATACCTTGTCCATATTATCTAAGGGTATTTATAGCAGGAGATTTAGAGAACAAGTTCTTGAAATTCGGGCTAGTCAAGTCATGAGAAGTGGAGAATGTGTACTCTATAATTCCGGGAGTGGAGGTCGTGGCAGTGGAGACGTAGTTTCGTGCCAATGGATCGCTATGAAGGGTCGAGATTCGTCCGTCAACTTTGGGAATTAGAACATCTAGGAGAAAGATTCAGCCTTATTCAAAAAAGAAGGGCGAGCTATAACTCGATTTGGGTGGGTGTCTTTAGGATGATTTGTATCAATATCTTCTTATAAATTTTATGGAGAAAAGTTAAATTAATATATAAGGATAAAATAAGTATAAAGAGTAAAAAAAATATTAAAAATAGAAATGCAACATATTTTTTAGAAAAATAAAAATGCAACATATTTTTTAAAATACATCAAAAAAAATAATATACCAAATAAAATAAAATAGAAAGAGTAATAGAAAATAAAATTAAAAGCATTATTGAAAATATTATAATAATGTCAAATTAATAAATTAGAAGCAAATATGTAATTTGCCCTATTTATTCTGAAAAAATAGCTAATAAGTAAAAATTATTATTTTTAAGATAATAATAATTTTGTTATAAATTGTCAAAAATTTTTTTATTAATTGTAACATAAATTTAAAAAATATATCCTATATTTAAAAAAATAAGAGGATAAACTCACTAATTTATTATATTTTTTTATTAAATTATTTTATGATCATTTATTTATTAATAAAATTTATTTTTTTTAACAATCACTTAAAAACAAAAAGAGTATTAATTTGACATCATTAAAACATTTTCCACAATATTCATAATTTCATTCTATCAATAAAAAGCAAATTACAAATTTGTAGCTTTGGTATTTGGGCAAAAAAAAATTAATAGCTTTGGTGCGGTACAAAAACAAAGTCTCATCTTCAAAGCAACAAGGCCCCACAAAACCGGACGCGCTACCACGTGTAGTCACATGTTAGACGCCCCAAAAAAATTCAACTCTAGTATTCTTTAACCGACACGTGTACACATAATCTAATCTAAATAGAAAATGGACCCACAATAAGTTCGACAAAGACAATTGTCTTCATAATACAGCGAGTACAATTTCCACTTCTACTCGCGACAGTAACTCCCATTACTTCTCTTCTTACATTAAATGATTCTAAAAGCCAAAACTGCCAACTCAGACTAACCTGGACCCATCTCAAACCTCAACCAACCACAAAGATAATGCAATAACTTTTCTTAACCACTAAATTCATGCCACGTGTCAATCCTTGGATTCCCTCCTTTTTTCCCACTAGTGTTTACCTACAGTTACACCCCTTCCCCCCCTCTCCTCCTCACTTCTTCACTCATAGCTCAAACCCAAACGCTTACACTCCAAAAAAAAAAGGAAAAAAAGAAAGAAAGAAAGAAAGAAAAAACCATGTTGAAAAATGAAACCACCGGTGACGGTGGAGGCCACTGCGGAAATAGTGGAGGCAACAACTGGGCACGCGTATGTGACACATGTCATGCAGCTCCTTGCACCGTTTACTGTAAAGCTGACTCAGCTTACTTATGCAGCAGTTGTGATGCACGCGTCCATGCTGCTAACCGGGTAGCTTCGCGCCATGAGCGCGTGTGGGTGTGTGACGCATGTGAACGCGCTCCGGCTGCCTTCTTATGCAAGGCAGACGCGGCGTCTCTCTGTACAGCATGTGATGCTGACATTCATTCAGCCAATCCGTTGGCGCGTCGCCACCAACGCGTCCCAATTTTGCCCATCTCCGGCTTTCTGTACGGTCCTCAAGGAGGACCAGCCGGCAGGGAGACCACGGAAGACATGTTCATTAGTACACAAGATGGGGAAGAAGGAGTTGGTGAGGAGGAAGAAGATGAAGCGGCTTCATGGTTACTATTAAATCCTGTGAAGGACAGTAATACTAATTGCCAAAACAATAATAACAATAATGGTTTTTTGTTTGGTGGTGGAGAAGTGGTCGATGAGTATTTGGATCTTGTTGAATATAATTCAAATTCTTGTGGTGATCAGAATAATAAGAATCAATATTCTGATCAAAACAATAATTTTCTTGATCTTCATCATCAGAAGAATTGTTATGGAGGTGATAGTGTTGTTCCAGTTCAGTCATGTGGAGAAGCTGGAGGAAAAGATCAACTCATTAATCATCGTCATCATCAACAATACCATAGTTTTCAATTAGGGTTGGAATTTGATCAATCTTCACCAAAACCTACTTACAGCTACAGTGGATCAATCAACCACAGTGTAAGCTTTTCTTTTTCTATGCCAGTTTAGTTAATTAATTCTATTTGTTTAATTAATTGGTCAGTTAGTTAGATAGCTAGTTTCTCTTAAACTTGTTTTATTGAATATTTAATTATTATATTATGTGTGTTATATGAATATTCTTATCCATGTAAAAATCCATATGGATAAGTATAACTTTCTGTTTTTTTTTTTTTTTTTTTGCACTTTATAGCATCTTTTTTTCCCTTTTCTTGTTCTAAAGTATGGAATCTGAAGGCAAAAGTGTTTTAGCATTTTTATTTCTTTTTACATTTGAAATTTGGATTCTACATTCTCAAAATTAAGAAAAAAGTTAAATGTATTTGGATACTACTTTATTTCTTTTCTTCTTTGATTATGATTAAGATAGAAATTAAGAAGAATCAATATGATGTTTTAAGGAGATCTTTGTGAGAGCATACAGCTAAAAGATAAATTTATCTCAATTCAATTTTAATCTGTTAATTAATTGTAGCCGACTATATAGATTAAATACTGTTCCATTGACATGTAGATATCTAGCCAGTGAGTTTATATACAACAATAAATATACAAAAATATTGGAAAATATTACAAATAATTCCTAAAAATTTCATGTCTTAATTAATTCTTGTATATTTTTGTTTCTATAATTAGGTCTCAATTTCATCAATGGATGTTGGAGTGGTGCCTGATTCAATAATGAGTGAAGTCTCAATCTCACACCCAAGACCTCCAAAAGGGACTATTGACCTTTTCTCTGGTCCTCCTATTCAGATGCCATCCCAGCTTAGTCCAAGGGACAGGGAAGCAAGGGTCCTAAGATACAGAGAGAAAAAGAAGACCAGGAAGTTTGAGAAGACAATCAGGTATGCTTCAAGGAAAGCATATGCAGAAACCAGACGTCGGATCAAAGGCCGGTTTGCAAAAAGAACAGACGTAGAAGTTGAGGTTGACCAGATGTTCTCCACAGCGCTAATGGCCGAAACTGGATATGGAATTGTCCCATCATTCTAAGTCCTGCATCAAAAAGAGAGTTAAAAAAGATTTAACTCCTGTTTAGAAAAGGGTTCTGCTAGTTATTACTGATGCTGCATTACTAATACTGTTATGTTTCTGAATCTAATTATCTCGTTCAGAGAGATTATATGTTTGGTTTTGTCACTTGTCTTATTGATAATTATTTTATTTTGTACAGGCCTGTATATTTATAATTCTGAAATCCATAAGCAAAAGAAATATTAAGTACTGTCAATTTCTTATACAGCATATACAAATCGAATATTGAGTTCAATAGGAAAACTAAACACAAATTGAAGTACTGGCCAGAAGAAATCAGTAATCACGAGTGATGTTAAGAAAAGAAGATTCAGAATCACACCTTCCTGGAAAGGAAAAGGGACAAAGTATAGCCATGATGTAAAGAACGATATAGAGGGTCCAAATGCAGTTATTTTATATAGAAAAAGATATCAATCGATACTTTCTTGTCCGTTGTAATTATTGGAGGTTACAGGAGCTTTCCAGCTTTTATCTAAACCAATGCTCTGCCACTTAAAATTTGCTCTTTTTGCTCGAGACAACAAGTTCTGTACCATCAATCTGTGTACATTCCCAATTCTTTTGTCCACTCAAGTATACTGGTTCAAGATTCTAATCACACCAACAAGATAGACAGTGGATGTACAAGTCTGCAAAAGGAAAAAGAAGCTTAGGTTGAGACAGTTTTCAGTAGAGGTCTACTCCTGACAATGTCACACAAAGAATAGTCAGAAATTGGAAACATCAAATTCAATTTATTTGTGGTATAATCTTGCAATTATGCAACTATATACAATTAGATAGACAAAATAAATAAGAACTAATAAAATGAACGAAATCTAACTGTGAACTGATGGTAAAATTAAGCGCAGAAAAGAAAAAGAGAAACTGAAGCCAAACTATTTCAATGGTAAGCTTCTGAAAACCAGCATTTAATGCTTGTACAGTCATTTCAAGTTAATAGCAGCTATCCACATCAAATTAAATTTCCAGTAGAGAACCTTTAACTCGACTCCTGGAAAACTAAAGGAAAGATTGATTAAGAAAGGTCCTCCAAGGTTCAGGCTATAAAGACAAAAATGTACCCTATAACAATTAGGCGATTACAACATGTTTTCAAAATAACCAAGCTTTATACAAGGATGATATCAAGTCTAGGAGTACATATAGGCATTTGACAAGGAAAGTTTCACAACTTGTTTTATACGGTGCTCAGATTGCTCAAACAGGTTGACCATAATTCTCCCTTGATACATGCCGTTCATCTTATGACTGAATCTCGTTGCATTTCTCAGTAATGATGCAAGATTTATATAATCAAGTAATTTTACCTTCCTTTGAAGAAAGTAGATATTTGTAGTTCCCATTTGTAGAATATCTACGTGGAACCAGATATGATACAACAAGCATAGGGACCCTGAATTTCCATTTGCTGTTCCATACTTTGGGATTACAAGCACTCTGTCTCCTTAAAAATTAGGTCCTTTTATTTATTTCATTACCCTAACGGTTGATTCACTGTAGAATTATTTTTTTATTTACTGTAGAATTTATATTTTAAAATCAATAATGGATTATAGGAAAAAAGGCAAAAGTGACCAGGGAGCAAACAGGAGAAAATTGTAATTTAGTTCTATGATTCTAACTTCTAACCAACATTCAAGGAAAGATAATGCAGGCAATCATTCTAGAAAGCAAGATATTGCCCATATTGCCTGTGTCTCGTTCATCTAAGAAAACACTTCAATAATAAAGCATACAAATCATAGCCCTATCAGAAGGGTATCAACCAACAGAAGCCACAGATCCACGTCCACCAAGTAGCTGACAAATTATCATCATGACATTATATTTCCAATTTCCATTGCAGCATTTCGAGGTTCAACCAAAAGCAGATTGCACCTTTTGCGGTTACTTGAAAAATGGTGAATACAAAATTATAAAGCAGAGAGGAGTAATTGAGGTTTTTTGTGGAGGAAATCAATTCATAGCTCTGATACCCAAATCAATTGCATGCTATGAATGCGATCTGAGTCAGCTATGCTTCCCACTTTAAAATTGAGGCCCGTAGCTTAGAGACCTTCAAGTATCCATTTCTGCTATAGTATTTGTCAGGCATAAAAGTTTCATATCCACTCAATAAGCACTTGACACTAAGATGCTTATTTTAATTGATGTTGTGATACTGCCAACCACAGACCATATGGCAACAAATATTGAAGTACCGATCAATATACAGAGACAAGTTAGGTATCAATTATCCCTTAACGTGAGGGAATTTTGGCACTGTGTAATGAGAGCTCAGGTCATGGAGGTTCCAAACAGGTGAAGGGCAGAGACTCTCACTTATCTTTAAAGCAAGCTGCACTTTTTCGCTTTTTCTATTGGATGCTCACGTGTAAAACAAAGTTCAGCCACATGGAAATGAGCCCCTCACATAAGATGCAGAAAACTATAACATTAGAAAACTATAATATCCACTTGTCAGCAACTGTAGTACTCAAATTGGCCTCCAAGCTTTAGAGCGATTTGTTGGAGTCACAATTCCACTCTAATGCTGCCAATCAGTCAGCTTTGGTCAATTTCTCCACTAAAGTAAGCACTGGCTTTAGATTCTAGCTTTACTGCATGGGTACTTTTCTACCAAAGATATGCAAAATATCCATGTTATCTTTGCTAAATTGACAACTTGGTACCTGTGTAACTCAAGTGAGTCAGTTTCCACATATACAACTCGCTGGTGTTTAAGAAAGCTCATTGAACTTAAGGTTCTTAGCTCAAGGATATGTTTAGAGGATTCCCCACAAATTTGGTGTCCAAGGGAGGAAAATACTAAAAAAAGGGCAAGTCTGGGTAGCTAGTGCAACTATAAGGTTACTCTATGTCACAGTTTGATAGGGTTCTAAAATGGAATAATCTTTGCTAGAATTAACTGAAAAACTCCCTCAATCAACAAGTAGATAGGGTTCAGTGGATAATAAATTTGGGAAACTAAGATGGCATAACATCACAGCTTTAACATTATAGAAATTCATTCAATTGCATGATTCTAAATGATCAAATTTCCTTCAGCATCTCAATGAAATTAAAATAAACTAAATTCGAGAATAATAGTTGCTAGTTTTTAGAAGTTGAGATGCTAAAAAGCTAAAAAGCATGAAAGTACATAAAGGAAAAAACAAGGGTGACGTAGCAGTGATTTTTAAGGAAAGTGGATTGCACTTTGCACTTTTAGGACATAAAAAGTATAAGAGAAAACAAAGTTCAGCCACAGAAAGTGGAGAGAATCAAGAGGCTTATTGTCAAGTAGCTCAAATGCTTGATACCTTGCCAGGGCTCTAAATATCGCCTAAGTCTGGTCGAGTTTACCTTTCTATGAGCTCCTGAGAGATTCTTGGGTCCTCCAAATATCAAATTCTAATCTATCATTTGTTGAGCATCTTTGCTTTTCCTTCAATTATACAGGCCAAGATTCATACTTCATAATCTAAATAGAAAGTATAGAAACAATTTGGACCAGACATTTTACAAAAAATGGCCTCTTGCTCTGTTGGATGATCAGGAGCATTCTGCGCTAAAACAGAAGCTTTTCAAGTTTATGCTATTTAATCAACTTCAGTATTCATTAAGGTTTGTTTGGTATTAGCTTATTTTTGAAGTGAAAAGAAAATCAACAGCTGAGGCCTAAAGCTCTATACAGGTTACACGTGAAGAATTGAATGGTTTGTCTCACAAGCTAATTTTCAAAAGGCATAGTGCCAGTTAAAAAATAACAAATCTCAACCACTTAGATAAGCAAATGCAGAGGCCTTGCTCTCAATAACTTAAAGCTTATTGCGTATAAAATTTTGTTCAATTCATTTACAAGTGCACATTCATAAAGTTTGATATAAATGAAACTTAAAATATGTTTCATTTAGAATTCTATGAAATTTGTTATATTTAAGCTTAACTCTATCAAATTTGATAGAATTTGCAAATGAATTCTAAACTTACCATGGGTATAAGTTAGTAAACTGATAAAATTTAAACTAACAAAGGTATATGCTAGTAAGGCTACAAATTCAAAATGAATTCCACTTTTAATAATGCACATTCCCAAAATGAAAAGTCATTTACAAACAGAAGCAGACACAGGATGGCAATTTAGAGAGGCGGGGTGGAGGGGTAGGGTGCGGGTGGGGGGGGGGGGGGGGGGGGGGAGAGATGGGGGGGAGACTTGGAGGGTTAATTATAAAATATCTCATGAGGTTTATTTTAATATACATTTCAGTCTTTATGTTATTTTATTTTTTGGCATATTGGAATCTAACTATTGAGCTGCACAATAAAGGGTATCACTCCCCTTTTCATGAATCCCTCCCACTCAATTTAGGATTTGAACTCAAAACCTCTTAACAAAGATGCCAAGTTTTTACCATTGTAGTGTAAATTTAGGGACTTAACTTTTATTTCAAAATGAATAATTTTAATTCCTGAAATTAGTTAATAACTCAATTTTTTTTAGTCTCTAAATTATTGAATACAGGATTTAATTATAAAAAAGTCTAAAATGTCTACCAATTATTACAGATGGGGGACCGTAGTTGGGAAAGAGGGTAGTGGAGTGAAGGCTAGGGCCACTCGTACTCCTCTGTTTACATTAATTCATTTGCAGATAAAATGAAATCTATGTTCATTTATTTCAAACACAATGTTAACATATTGGTCATAGGGGTGCCATTGTGAATTTGGAAGGCATATTCAAATTGAACAGACCATATTAGTTTGAAAATAAAAGATTAAGCTAAACTAAACCAACAAGAATATCTAAACCATCATAACAAAATTTTTAATAATTTTGAAATACTTAATAATAACATCATATTTTTTTTTTTTATCGAAAATCTATTTTTAATTAATCAATCATAAAATCTAACAAATTTGATATATAAAATATCAAAACAATATAATTTTATGTATATAGCATATGGGGGTTCAATTTGATGATTTTGAAAGGCAAAACCATAAAGCAAATCAAATTTTTTATTTTTAAAATTATTCAAATTGAAGTAAACTGTCACCTGATAAGATTGTGGTTTATGGTTTGGTTTGACTTCATACAGAAAATATATATATTCTAAGAGGGCCATAAGTTTAAGATGAATTTATCCCATTTAAGATTGAGGTGAAAAGAGAAGCAGGGGTGAAATATTAAAAAGGGAAACAGAGCATGTGTACAGCAGTCATCCTTAGAAAAGGGAAAGTGCACTTTTCCACTTTCTGTAGTAGATACTTTGCCAGGAGGAAAGCAAGTTAAACCAAAAGGAATAGATACAAGGGTATTCTAAAAGCTACCTTTGGTTGGCCAAAAATGCATGATACCATCATCTTTAATTGAAACCACTCAAGCATGAAAATCTTTCCAGTTTTTGCTCACTTTTCAAGCTGATGTAGAAACCCTTGGAATACAGGCTCATTTGACAGGCTCCCAAGCAATATCTGCCAAGTACCAAGTTCCACAGTAACTAAACTTTCCAATTCAGCATTCAAATCAGGTGTACCAGAAGAGGAATTGAAAGAGATCAGAATAAAATTTTTATGAAGTTTGATTTCAAGTCCCCTCTTCAACTTGCACATGACCCAAATTGATTTTCCAATTCGCTTTATTAGGTAAATGGACCAAAAAGAAAGATGCTTGTCTCAAGCCTAAAACATGGTTTCTAACACAGTGACAGCTAACTTGGATTTCCAACAAAATAACTGGTCCAAAGTAAAATATCCAACATCTTTCCTAACATGTAATCAAATTATTTGAAAAAATCCAGAATACAGAGTAGGTCATTTAACCTTTCAATTTGGATGGACAAACATCGTTTGACTATTTAATTAATCTAAGATCAATTCTTGTTTTCTTTTCGGTTTCTAAAAGTTAGATTCATCAGACTAAAATTCATCCAGATTGTAGAGAGTGTCTAAACTATTTGTCCAATTTTTATAGCATTAAACATATTTTTATTTAGACCTATCAATTACTAGTAGTTTATTTAGATAAAAGCTTGTAGAGACAAGTATCACATATTAAGGCGTTCAGTTCATCAGAAAATCCAACAAACTTCTTAAATCATGGAAGCTACTACAAGCCTTTTTTTTAGACTGTTCAGCATCTACATATTTTTTCCAGGGGTGAAGGGAAGCAAGAGGGCTTTTACTCCTAAATGATGAAGCTACTTAGTCGATAGTTAAAAAAACTCCAGGCAGATCAATGAACAGTCAAGAAAATTTCATTCATCTAGGAGGTCCACTGCCCTTGTGATAAATGGAAGAGATGGAAGAGAATAAGCATAGTTTGCTAATCAGTCTACTATCAAATTCCCTAACCATTTTGTGATTATTATCAATTTTATTTGTTTTTATGTTATCCTCTAAGCGTCTCCAGAGAAATTGAGAAACATTCCAAAATTCATCAATGTTGTCATCGTCGCTGTAAGCACGATTATGGCTGGATTACTACGCATATCATCAACCCATGATTGGGTCTAACAAAACCATATTCCACAATTGAGTAGCAAGACCATATTTTTTCTTTTCATCTCCCAAGTCGTAATACACTAGCCTAAAGCATTGAACATCTATCTCACTAAAGCAATTGCAAGAATCTGGAGACATCAGTGGATCTTTTACCCGAAGAACAACATCATACCCTTAATTTACAGTCCTGACTTGCAGCCTCTTCTCTAGAATGGAGACAAAGTATCACGTGCTGCATAATAACCAGAATCCGAATTCTACATTTTCTTACAAGATATTTAATTAAACTCCGAAAAGGAACCCAAGTCCAGCATACAGGAAGCATATGAGAGTTATCCCATTAAAAGTAAGAATGAAAACTATCTAAGAAATCCAAAAAGAAGCAGAATATTAAGAGGACTAGGATTCATCAAATAAAAATAAATATCAGAAACAAAAGCTTTTCCCTTGAACTGTAAGTTAGACACGTTTGAGCGCTAGTATATTCCTATCCTCTTAAATCTATCACACTAGACAATAGTACAATGAGACTCTAGTTGCCATGAATTCCTTTATCATGAAAACATCAGTTTGACAAATCACCCTTCACCATTCACAGTCCCAACTCCAGTACATGTGGCTGAACAATGCATTGACTAGTCATTCTAAAAAACACTAAACATATCATTATCAACGCCTAAATTTGACTATTACTATTCCTAGTTAATGAGTGATGCAATAACATATATTTCAAGAATGTAGATTACCAAATCAATATGAAAATTGCTCTTTTTTTTTTTTTTTTTTTTTTTTTTTTGGCATCCACACCTGACTATACTTCAATTTTGCATTCTCCTTGGCTGTCTTGACCAAATAAAAACAGTACCAAATTCTTCTACCTATGAGGGGGAAAAAAAATGGAAGACCCATGTGATTTCCCACTCTACTTAAATCTACATGCCTTGAACTAAAAAGCTAGCTAGGTTAAATCAAATGTGGTTAGAAAGAGAACTAGAGAAGCACACAATTGTTCACTTTCAGTGTAAATCATAACCAAAACAACAATAAAAGAAAAAACCACATTTGATTCTCAAAAATGGAATATGGGTCTAACTTAAAAAGAATCAAAATTTCAAGCAAATCAAACAATTTAAAATAGTGAAATACAACAATAACAAACAATAAACAAATAATAACAATCATCTTAAGTAATTTGCATTAAAAAAAAAAAAAGGTCCAAAGAATCCAAGAGGCCTACCATAACAGAATCTCTGAGATTCCCAGAATCCAAGTCTCTGCAGATTATTAGAGAAAGGCACAGAAAAAAAAAAATCTTAAAATCTGCCCACTTCTTTAGTGGGTAAACTTCACTGAACATGCAAAGCCCTTTAATCCTTGGGCTATGACAAATGAAAAAAACCCAAATGAGTGAGCCCAGCATGAATTGAGCACCAATGAAAATGATGTATTGGGAAAGAAAGGGTTTTTATTTTTAAATCTATTATTATTATTATTATTATATGAATAAATTCTCCTGTATTACTCTTTTTGTAGTCTTCTTTTATTAATCTTCCTTTATATATATATATATTAAAATAATGTTTTTTAAATATGAGATTAAAGTGGTGTTTGATAATTCAGTAATTTCATAGCACAAAACTCTCAATTTTACATTTTAGGGTTATAAGTACCATTCAACATACACTACTAATTTAAATGAAATAATTAATTAATATGTTCCTTATTCATTAAATTTGTTGGAAATAAAATAATATAATATAATAAGAATCATTAGAAATAGATAGTGAAGGTTGAGGAATTTTTGTTGGGTGACATCAACTTCTTCTTTTCTGGGTCATAATCACCCATCATCTACTTACATGTATGTGTGATAGTAATGATGTATTTGAACAGCTAATTTTTCAAAGTTTCACATTGTCTCACTTGGATTTTGTTGATTATTTAATTTTAATTATATTTTTTAAATAACTATTTCTTTTAAAAATTAATTTAAATATAAATATTTTTAAATTTTTTATTAATTTAATTTAGACCATATTGAATCCAATTTAGATGAGTTACTCTCAAACTTATAGTTACTTTTTCATATGATTATATTATTTTGGTGGTAATACATTTAGCACTTGAAATTAAAATTTTTAAGTGTTTAATCATTTTAAATTGTTTAGCAATGTAAATTTTAAAATGACGTAAGATAAGTGAATATTTTAATTAAATAAAAAACTACTTAAAATTTATATTGAATAAAATAAGTGAATTAAATAGTTTATATTTTAAAAATTATATTATTTATGTTATGAAATACTTAATATTCAGTATTTAATTTTCTATTTTATTAAATATCATTCTATTTTAAAGTAAATTTTTTTTTTTTTTCAGTTTGATAAAGTACTTTAAATCAATTTATGAATTAAGTCAAAATTGATCATTTTTGTCTAACAATATTAAATATTTAGGTTTGTCAACAAAAAAAATGATTTGGTTTATTTTGTCATCATAATCTTTATTGACTTGGGGGATAGAAACTTGAAAGAAACAACTAAAATTGCTTAATAATTCATAAATATAAATGGCCCCCCATATCAAAAAGCAGATTAATTAAATGAATTCCATCATTTCATGCTCCACTTATATTATACATATATATAACTCATTTTTCACACTAGAGAGCCTTAATATATATGGCTGATATTCATTTTAATTTCTCCTATGAAACTTGTTAATTGAGGTATATTAGACCCAAAACCCAAAAAAGTCTAAACAAGTTTAAACATTATAAATAAAAAATAAAAAATAAAAAAACAACAATTTTAGACCCTTTAATGTGATTAATGCAAACTTTAAATATATTAAACCTAAAACCTTTGTTATATTCGCTTAATCAAACCTAAAAGTATTAAAAAAGAAAAAAAAAAGGATACAGATGCCACTCCCTAAAATAAAATTAAAAAAAGAAAAAAAAAAAACAATGCCACAATAATAAACCATAAGTGAAGTGATGACTACCAACAATATGTTTGATAAGATTTAAAACGTTCATTGAAGAACAAAGAGAATCCACTCTTAATATTATTAATCCATGAGCAAAACGATTTTTGTCTCTAAAGAGATGTGCCGATATATTGAGAAAATAATTAAATCTTAAAACAAATCAGAATAAAAATACAGTAAAATCTTTATAAATTAATAATGTTGGAACCATGAAATTTTATTAATTCAAAAAGATATTAATTAATCGATAAATTAATAATTTATTAATTTATAAAGTGATTTTAAATTCAGCAAAAATAAATTTAAAATCACAAAATTTTGCCACCTAACATGAAAAAATCCAACCATGTGATGCTGGGATAATAAAAGTTTTCAAGATGCATTATCGCAGGAGATTTTATTGTAAATTATTGGA
Organism: Reutealis trisperma; assembly: GCA_947687605.1. NCBI lineage: Eukaryota > Viridiplantae > Streptophyta > Magnoliopsida > Malpighiales > Euphorbiaceae > Reutealis > Reutealis trisperma. The sequence continues at coordinate 459,497 of CANTUT010000095.1, read as the reverse complement.
AGGATATGAGTTGGAACAATATGAAGCTAATGTTTTAGATGCTATTAATATTGCAATCTCATCTTGGACAATAGATGTTAAACAATAGATAATAGCAAATTATTTCAGACATTGCAAAATTCATTCGGAAGATAAAATTGTCTCAAATAATTTAAATCAAGCAACCTCTGAAGAAAACATTCATGAACTTGAGAGAATGATTGATCATCTTGATTACCGCAATAAAATGAATGTCAATCAACTGTTGGATTATCCAAATAAAAATAATAAATGTTCACAAGTCTAAAACTTAGAAGAAATTATGGCTAGTGCTATGAAAAATTCAATTGAGAATGAAGTTGAAAATGATTCAGTACATTTGGAACCAATCATAAGAAAAAAAGCAATTATAGCATTAACTACTTTTCACAATTTTTTATTACAATTTGAAAAGATTAGACTATAACTTTTGAATGCAATGAAAAAAATTAGAAATAAAATTCACTTATATTTAAATTTCAAGAAAAAACAAAATAATATAGATTTATATTTTATCAAATTGTCCTAAGTATATCTATATGTACTAGACATATTTGAAAAATTATTAATTTATAGATGGGATAAATCAATGTATTTATATAAGATTGTAATGAAAAATTATTATTTTATTAATTTATTAAAATTATTTATTTTTTAAGCTTGTCCGAGTTAGAACCGAAGAAAATTATTATTTTAAAAAGATTATTAATTTATCGAGTATTAATTTATAGAGGTTTTACTGTAAGAGTAATAATTCCTAGTAAGGAAAACAACTAATCCAAGTCAAACTTGGAGATTAACTACTAAAATTAAATCTACACAAAATCTAAATGAATTTGGGCTTATAAATAATATAAATAAAGGCTAATAATATGAGTTTATTAATAATAAACATTCCAGCCCATTACATAACAAAAAGAAAAGCCCAAATAAACGTAAGTTGAAATTTTATTCAAAATTCAGATTTCCAGCAACAGCAGATTTTATCCCAATTTTGGCCTTAGTAACCGCAAAATTAGCTCAAGCCCAAAACATAAAAGCTGTAGCTCATGATGTTAGTTTTTCAATGCATTTTGAATCACCTCAATTTAAGAGGTGTATTAAATTAAAAATTTTAAAGACTTTGATGGATTTAAAAAGTTAGGTAGTATTTTATAAAATCTTTTAAATTCTCTATAAAAGTGAGAGGGTATTTAATAATGACTTTTAAATACTTTAAAAAAGTTTTCAAAATTCAGTAAATATTCAATTATAATTTTGACAGAATCTATAAAAATAAGATACTATTCAAAAAGTCATAAACTTTTATAGATAATAAATTTTTGAATACTTTTAATGACTTTTTATGTGATAATATAAATACAAAGCCTTCAATATTTTCTTTCATTTCCTCTCAAGATTTCAATGGACTTTCTTTTTTAGATGTTGAACCTTCAATCACAGAGGAAAAAAAAAAAAAAAAAGCAACATTGAATCTTAAAGAGTAACGATTGGTATTTCTCTAACCTAATATTGTCTTCTTGATTAGTTTTTCTTACAACAATAAATGTCTGGTGTTTTAGGTTTTCTATTATTGAATTTTACAATTTTTTTTTTTTACATATTGTGATACTCGATGATTAAATTTGCTTAAAAATAAAACTATGTGTCATCAATTCTTTGAAAAAAATCATTATACACAAAGTAGAAAAAAAAAACAAAAATATTGTTAAGATTTTATATCCACTGTATAATATTTAATGAAGGTAATATTTCTAAATATTACCTAAAGTCAATCTCTATTGCATATTTAATGAATATCAAAGTTACTTTTACATATAGTGTAAGAATTTATTATTCTAAAAATTAATTTTATCATATAATAAATGTAAATTTATTATATCAACATATGTATTTATTAATTAAATCAAAATTAATAAAAGTTTATCAATATCTATAAAAGTTCACAAATGTCTATAAAAGTATTTTAAAATAAAATTTATGAAAATCATTGAAAAATTTATAAACTCTATAAAAATCATTAAAAGTTTACAAATTCTGCAAAAGTCATTCACTTAAAAAAAATCTATAAATATTTTTAAAAATCCTAATTGAATACACCCCTATAAGTCTTATAGAGAATATTATGTAAAAAAAATACGGACTACTTCTTAGGTGTGAACTGAAATCCTAGTGCTACCTTAATTCTCATAAGAAGTGTTCAAATTTGATTAGTTTGCATTAATTTTTTTACACAATTTGTATTATCTAGTATTATCTTAAAAAATTCAAAGGATGAGCATTATATATATATATATATATATATATATATATATAAAATCTTAAATTCCTCTTTCTTGTTATTAGTTAATTAATCATGATAATTAGACAGATGCAATGCAAGTGATTTAGAATATTTCTTGCCTTATAATTAACATTGTGAAAAAGTTGCATGTTAGATTCAGTACAAATGGTATACATTGTTTTACGCTATATACGTTTTTTAATTAATAAGCAGCGTACTACTTTAATTATTAGTTAGTAAAGTTCAGACGTTCTAATCCCACTTAAAATGTCATTAAAATAAAAAGAAGCAATAAGCCTTCTTGTTAATTCCCTTCCTCCTCTCACTAAATAATTAATAAGTGGTGGACGAATATTGCCAGAAGAGTGTAGTTTACAGATGTAATTAAATAAAACTTCATACTTTATGTGGAAGTTTTTTTCACCCATGAATATCATATGGTTTAATTTTGGAATTAATTAAGTTGGCAATGAATTAAGGACATGTGCCATGAGGCCCATAAACAATAAAAATCATATAGTTTAAATTTGCTTTGTTGCCAAATGGTAACCCCAACACTTATCCTTTTCCTTTTATCCTAATCTTCTTTTAATACCATCATTATTCCATTCCATTCCACCACTTAATTAAACCGTGTTAGACAACAACAATATTCCCTTCATACCTTGGATACCACCTAGTTTTGCCACCTTCATCCATTATGCAAGTTTAGCACATATTTTTATTTTAAAATAATATCACTAAGCTAATTTTCATATATTATATTAATTTCATTTTTTTATTCGGTAAATGATATTTTTAGGTTAGTATGTCTGGAACCAAACGGGCGATTTCAATTCAATATTTTAATGGAACCATAGCCAAATCATAAATAGACGATTTTTTGTAACAGTTCTGATTATATTTTGAACAAGAACCAGTTTAGGTTTGTTATTATTATTTTTTTTTTGCAAAAATTACACAAATAAAACTTAATTTTATATCTCATTAAGATTTTTTTTTTTAAATTTATCTCTATTCTTTTCAATTTTTTTAATTCTAAGGAGGACCGAAATCAAATTGGTCCTTTTTATGAATTGAGATTAGACCGAAATCAAAACTACTAATTCAGTTTGGTTTGGGTCTAGTTCTGAACCGGTCTGTGGCCATGTCTAAATATAGACATTTATTGAAATTAAATTCTTTTCTCAGACTAATTTAAGGGTCTACCCTCGTGCTCCACCTACATATTTTAGAATTATTTCTTATGTGCTAATCAATAAAATTAAGAGCAAATGATTAGATGAAATAAATCATTCTCATTGAATTCCAACTCTATGCTGAATGGTTAAATGAAAAACCCGACCATAAAATTGATTAAGTTTGTCCAGTTATTTATTAATTTATTCATATTTTTCTTTTATTTAAAAATAACTAATGTATTAAATTTTATAAATTAATGCGTGCCAGTTTTTTAATGACAATATTTTGAACTAGTTGAATAGATAACTCTTTTTAATTAACTGTATTTAATTGATAATCCTTTTTTTTTTTTTTTTTTTATAATTTTCAATTGAGAATCTTTTAAAAAAGAAGAAGGCGGTTAGTATTCAAACTTCCAATTATTTGCACTACTGAGAAAGGAAAAAAAAAGTACATCTAATAATTGAATTATTTTTCTTTTTTCTTTTAAATTGGAAATCTTTAAAAAAAAAAAAAAAGGTTTTTAATTAGAGATGTAAACGAGCATGTTCGACTCAATAAATATCTATTTGCATTTGGTTCGTTTTATAAATAAGTCAAAGTTAAACCTTACTTTAAGTTTCGATAAATAAATGAATTGATTTTAAGCAAAATTAAGCTTAAACCAATTAGATTTATGAGCAACTTGAATATAAACTTGTGAACATACTTATAAATAGTTTGATTGATAGGCTCTTAAATAGTTATTATTATTATTATTATTATTGAAACACTAAAAAATATATTTTAACACTCCTTTAAACTTTTTAGTAATATAATTTGGCTAAAATATATATACTATTGATTAATATAGTATAATATTTTCTTATTATATAATCTAATATTCTAATTTTTAAAATATCTTTTTTATTAATAAATATCTTTGTAATACAATAATACATGTAATGTTTAATTTTATAATTAATTTTTTTGCTCTTAGTGTTCCTAACCATCCACTCATTTTTGCTCTATCACCTGTTAGCATTATGGTAATACATATAAATGATAGTGACAACTCAACGCGGTTAATCTTTTGAGCTCGCTTCAAGTCAGGATAACTAATCCACCAATATTGTCGCAAACGGTCTTTTTTTCTTATGTTTATTTCTATTTTACTCTTGAACTTGAGCTTGAGCTGAAATTTAAAAAAAAAAATGGAAAGGAGTTTTAACAAGTTAAAATTCAGTTCGACTCAATTGCATTAAAACTCAATTTTTCAATGTCTCAAATATTTTACTATTACGCGAAACAATACTATTAGTAAGTTACTAACCAAATCAATGACTATATGATTGAATTACTAGCTAATAATTCAATAATTATAATTAAGGTAGGCTTTGAAAGCACAGTTGTTATGGATCTGTTTAGCATTATGATAATAGCTTATGATGAACTGCTTTTAAAGTATGATTTAGAGTTTAGCAAATTGTAGGTTTGAAAAATTATTTTAAATTTTTTTTATAATATAGTTTATAAAAAAGTCAAAATACAATTTTGAAAAGCAAATTAAATTCAATGTTGTCCAGACTTTTTAAATATCTAGCAAAAAAGATTTTCTCAAATTCCCATTTGCTTCATTTATCAGATTTAATTAATTAATAAATTTTAACTAAATTATTTATACATATAAGCACAATTAAAATTTTAAGATAATATTTTTCAAAAAAAAAATTATATAGGATAATATGCCTTTTTTTTTTTTTGGGTAAAAGAAAAGGTGTTTTTGTTCCCACTCAACCACATAACAAGAAACTTCCATGTCCCTCCCAGCCTTATTAGTATAAGTAGAGTCCAAGAAAGAATCATCATTATCAATAATCATCCTTTATCTTTATTCACACAAAACCAACGGCAATCAAGTAACTTCCCAAAACCATTTGTTTAACCCTCGACTATACTATATATACAGGTTTTCCATTATCAAACTCTCATAGATCGTCTTGCACTATAAAAATCAAAACCCATAAAAAGAAAGATTATAAAGATACCTGTAGAAAGAGAGAGAGAGAGAGAGAGAGAGAGAAAGAAATGAGGCCTGCAAGCTATAACTCCATAGCACCCTCTGCAGCTGCTGCTTCTATTGATGGTGGATTCAAGCACTGGAATTCTCCAATTCCTTTTCTTTTTGGTGGGTTAGGTCTGATGTTAGGTCTTATTGCCATGGCATTACTTATTTTAGCATGCTCGTACAAGAAACCATCGCCTACTGATCAGCAAGAAGAAAATAAGTCTCAACATGTGGAGCTTGAGATGGAAATGGAGCCTAAGATTGTTGTTATTATGGCCGGTCATCATAACCCTACTTATCTTGCCAAGCCAAAGCCTGTGACTTGCACTTGCCAACCTACTGCTGATCAACAAGTTTAGCTAATAAATATTTCTCTTAGGCCTCAGAAAATTTTCACGCCCTCTTTTGTTTTGTTTATCTGTTTTTTTTTTTTTTTTTCTTCCTTTCTTGATTATGCTTCGACTGCTATTCGAATTCATAATCTCACATGTCTGAAAATTTTTCTTTTTACTTTCTAGAATTTAGAGTTTTGTTTGTTGTTGGAGTTTGCTGCGGAATATTTATGTAAATTGATGAGTCTCCTTAATTGATTAATTAAGGATTTGCTGTTGTTAAATTTTCTGATAAGACTGTAAATCCTCTCATTTTCTTTTTTCTATGTCTTTTTTTTTTTTAAATTCTTTCCGCTTCCATATTGTCTTGGTTGATTGATAACTAATATCATTACATCTATTTAATCATATTCACATATCCAGTCAAATATTATTTAGTGCATATATCAATCTAATGAGATAACACGTGGAATAAAATAAAATATCAATGTTTTTTCACTGAATAAAAAAAAGACAAAAAAATAATATTAACTAAAATATATCACTTATTGATTTGAATATAAAATAAAACTTATAGATAAAAAAAATTTCCAATTATCCATAGACTAGGCATGAAGAATGAAAATAAGTGCATTTTGTGATATTAATATATAAATATATTTTCTAATTTTAATAGCTAACTTTTAAAATTGTTTTTCTAGTTTCAATATACAAAATTTCCTGTTAATTCATGAGATGAGAGGATTGAGTTAATATAGAGAACTCTCAACCTTAAGAGGATTGGTTTTTTGCTTTTTTTTTTTATTTTTTTATTTTTGTAATGAGGGAATGTTTCCACTACTCGAATAGGTGATATTTTAGTTACAAAATAGCAACCTAAATATAGATTGTGAAGGGCAAAATCACTCCCCTTAATTTTTTTAAAAATCTCAAATAATTTTCTGAGATACTTTTTGGCTAATATAAATACACAAACACACGTATTTTGATTTTCTGTCAATTTAATTCTTTTTTGCCTATATTGAAATATGAAAGTTACAATTGCCCTTTTATTAAATAAAATAATATAATAATATTATTAATATTAGAGTTAAAGATCATACATAAAAAAATAATAAAAAATATTAAGATTTAGTATAATATTAAGTTCTCACCACTTAATAATTTAAATTTTTTAGTTGAATTTGAGATTTCTAATAATTAATATAATCAATTGAAAAAATGCGAATAAACCAATTACCAAATACACCTATCATTGCTGGGCGAATCATATCGAGTGAAAAAACCTTTACCTTGCTGTTGTATCAAAGCGATCAAGGAAAAGGGCTTATTCTAGTCAAGATGAAATTGGGGGAAGTCACAGCAACAAAAAGAAGTAAAAGGATTGAATAAAGGAGCGGTCAGAGGCAACCAACGGTGTAAATTTCAAAGAAAACACTAGAGATTTCGCCGGAGATGCTCGCTGGTTTGGATGGAACTAGTTAACATCATGACAATATTGTTGGCTTTTATTGAATTTGGACCTTCCTCCTCCTTTTAATCCATGTGACGTTCTTTTTGATGGTGAGAATGGTTTTGAGTAACATTAGAAGCTTCATCAACACCTTTAAGGTTTGTGTAAAATAAAATATGGTTGTATCTTGAAATTTGCATTGAAATTGTATATGTAAATTAATAAAGTCGAATTAACTTGTGAATGCATATATAGGTATTGTGGAGGAATTAAGACATCCATAATTAATTAAGCTGCAATACAAGTGAATTAACAGGTCTACTGTTAAGTCCAACATGTTGGAAAAAAATGACAAGGAATCATTTTTTATTTATTTTATGCCACTTTAATAAGAATTATTAGGAATAGACATAAAAAAATGAAGGTTGAGAAATTTCTGATGGCTGACATCAACATCATCTTTTTCCTTAGTCATAATCAGCCACATCATTTATGATAATTATGATTTGTATTGCACAATTGCAATTGTAAATAATTTTCATAATCTAATAAAATTATTTGGTTTTTTTTTTTTTCTTTTTTTACCTTAAGATTAAAGTGCGACTATATTAATTACCTTAATTAATTAATAATTTCGTGTCATCCGGTAATGAAGTTCCTAATGGTAGACTATGACATCGATTTAGCGTTCCAAGACCCTTTAGTTTACTCTTAATCAATTTGATACCACATATATGCAATTGAATTTCATGAGTGCTTTACATATACATTTTTTATATTATTTTATTATTATTTATCATGAGGTTATTTTTTAATAATGTCAACTTAGGAAGGGTAAAAATTCTAGCTGTCTTCTCTCTTAGCTTTTTTCTTGGTTTTTTTTTCTAAAGTTTATTATTTGAGCTACCATCAACGCTAATTCAGTTAGTAGTGATTTATTTTTCTTTATTTTATTTAGTTTTTTGTATTCAATAAGAGATATCTATTAATCTATATCTTTTTAGACACGAGTCTAATTTTATTTTTCATTTATTTTATGTGTTTTATCATCCCTTTTATGAGATTTAATAATTCTATTTTTCATAGGAATTTTTAGTGAGTCTTATTTTATAGAAATATTATGTTTTCTTGAGTTTACAATAATAGTTTGCTGGTCGTTATAATATAATTGTAATCAGTTAGTGTGAAAGAATAAATTTCAGTCTGTCTCTAAAATTTTAAATATCTTAAAGATTCAAATAAGATAGACGTGGATTATGTAGTTAGAGATTTTGAAAGCTATTTGCCAGTATTTTTGCAAAATTATGAGCTATTAATAGTTTAAAAAAAGTTAAACTGTTTTTTTTTTTATTTGATTATTAAGGATTGTTGGAAATAAAAGAAACAAATTTCTAATTTAGTTATTAAATTTGTAAAGAGAAATGCCAATCAAGCAGTTCATATTTTAGCAAGAGCAATTGATTCTCGTTGAAACTCAATAGTTGAGGCTATGCTTTCCTTATGTTCTAGTTTCTAATATTTATTAAAAATAAGATAAATAATATTATCTTATTTAAAAAAAAAAATAATAATAATTTCAACTCAAAACTTTAAATAAGAAATTTATGAATTATATATTTTCGCTCTTATGTCATTTATTTCACCGCAACTTTTTTAATGTGAATATTGTAACATATATAAAAACTTAACTCCTGTCTTAGCTTTTGGCTTAATATATATATATAGTATACAGATATATATATGAAATGCAGTTTCATCAGAATCTTTACTGACTTAGAGACCTATAATGGCTAAAAAAAGTCATAAAGGATAGAAACTTGAGAGAAACAACTGAAATTGTTTAATGCATAATTCATACATGTAAATGGTCCACATTTAAATGCAAATTCAATCAATTCCATCATTGCATTTGCACATGTTCACATTCACTTTAGGGAATCTGATGCCTGATATTCATTTTAAAATCTCTGATGAGCTTATTAACAAAAACAATTTGAAATCTGTCTAACTAAAACATGTCAAATTGACACTCATTGAAATCAATTTATAACTCTAGTTATTAGACCCTTATTTAATTATATAGACTTATTGACCATTATCACTAATCATTAAAAATAAAGATAAAAAAAATTGAAGCAAAAACCTATTTAAACATAAAATAAGCTGACTTAGTCATTCTTAGGTCTATGATCATATCCAAAATAGTGACTAAATGGGTCTCCCATGTAGAAAATTTACTTATATTGTTAGGTGGCTAGCCAACAATTCTTTGACAAAAATGGAGAAATTAATTAATTAAATGAATGTAGCTTCATTACTGGATTAGGTTACTCAATTATAAAAATAGATGTGGCCACTCGAAAATGTATATATTTTTCTAAATGTACTGTTAGTATTGGGAGACAGAGAAATTTGAAGGGTTTAAGTGTGGGAATAGACAAAGGAGTAAGTAAAAAGGCATGTGGTTTTCATAAACATGGAAAATAAGTCTTATGAAGAAGAAAAGAAGAAGTGCATTTGTACATCATCAATGATTGCAACTTCCACTACCATATAGCCATTTATATATATATATATATATATATATATATATATATATTTTTAAGAAAAAAAATCACTTTAAATTTTTTAATATTTATTTTTTTATTATTATTTTTTTAAGTTGATTGCATTGAGATTTAAACAGGCTCTAACCAATTTGAGGTCTTGGACATGCTTTTTTTTTTTATTAGGCCTTTTAATATTAGACAACATAGATTGATATATAAGAATACTCCATCTATTTTAAAAATCACAATTTTTAAGATAATAATAACTTTGTCATAAATTACTAAAAAGACCTTTATTAATTGCAGTATAAATTTAGGAAATATCTTTCATATTTAAGAAATAGAATACTAAATTAGTCATTTTATCATTTTTTTATTGGGTTACTAAATGGCTACTTATTTATAAACAAAACTTACCTTTTTAGTGGCCACTTTTTTAAGAATGGAGAGAGTATTAAATAGCTCAAAATTCAACTATTTTTAATAAAATTTTGAATTCTAACAATTATCAACAAAATCTCAAAAAAATAGTAAAAAAGATATTTATTTATTTCCACAAGAACATTAAATAGCTTTGACTTCCATAAATACCACCTCTTAAAATACTTTAAATCTTGGTCGATCAGCCATAATTAATATAATCTTTCTCGTTTATGAATTTTAAATTATTGTTGCTACCTAATGTGATCCTTGTTGTAATCATTGATCCAAATTACTAATTCATTAGATTTTTATTCTTGTTGCTTTTTGAGATGCAAAATTATTAAATAAAACTTTGTATTCTAATCTAGCTAACAAATATTTTTCAATAACTAATATAAATAATCCAATTAATATTTCTTGTAACATTATTATTCTTAAATAAGATTTTATTAACTTTAATTTTGAAAAACTTCTCTCAGCAAAGCAACAGTTGCTTGTACTATCAATAATATGCTATAAACAACAAATGCATTTGGAAAATAATCTAGTTTTTAATATAATAAGAATACAAAGTGGAGTATTTTTCTCTTAATATGAAAAAATTCTTTTAAAATTTTTAACTCTGAAATAGTAATAAAATAAAGAAGTAATCTTATAATAATAATTATATTATAAAAATATTTCTTAATTTTAAGATGAAAATTATTAAATATAGAGAAATAATTATGAATGGAAGTAATAATAAGATAAAGCCTAAAATTCTGCTTTCCTACAATATGTACGTAACTTAAAATAATTTTTTAGAATCTTTAAAAAATTAATAATTACATCCTTGAAAATTAGACCCTTTTGATGCCACGGCATATCCATGTGAACCCATTAATATATAAATTGTGTGTGTGGTGTTGTCCTTTACCTTGTATATGGATAAAACGTATCTGAAAATAAAATTTAACTTTAATAGATGTATAAATTAATTAAATTGTTACATAAGAGAATATTTCAGATAACAATAAATTAACAAAAAAATCTCTGTTGTGTATAATATTTTCAAACATGGAGATAATTTAATATATATATATATAAAGCAAGTTTAAAATATTTTAAGATTTACCACGTGGCATATATTTGTTATGTGTTTATTTTCTATTAGTCCACATGTAATTTTTTTTCTTTTTATTTATATATAAAATAAGTTTTAAAAATAATTAATATTACTTAATGAAATTTATAACTTAAATCATTATGACAATTTAATATATTATAAATATATGATTTTATACTTTTATGAGTATTAAAATATTAATAATAAAATGTGTACTTATATTAAAAGAAAATTAAAATATTATTATTACAAAATGTATCATTAAAATAATAATTTTTAATTAAATATTTTGATGTTTAGTTATATTTATTTATTTTTATATTTATGTAAATTTTCTTTTCAATACTTCTTAATTTTTTTTAAATGTATTGGTAAAATTGATAAAAAAATTATATTATATAATATAATATTATAACAAATTAATAATTAAATATAAATATAAATAAACCGTGTAATGGACTAGCATGAAGCTAGTTTGTTATATATAGGAAGGGCAAAAACCATTAATTAGAAATAAAAATAAACTCGATTACACTCATTTTCGGATAGGATACTCCACAAATGTCATACATAAGAAGATTATAAATGCCCCCGAAGGCTCCATTAGCACATGTGACCCTACTCATCTGAAAAATACTCTTATAATCTTCTTATGAGAAGATTATAAAATTAAAAGTATACTTTTAATAGTAATAAAATAAAAACTATATATATATATATATATATATATATATATATATATATATATATATATATATATATATATATATATATATATATATAATTTAAAACATAATTTAATAATTAGGCTTAGTTCCACTCTTCTTTAATAAATTAATTAATGATACTGTTAATTAGGAATATGCATTGCAAGTGTCAAGTGATTGAGAATATATCTTGCTGTGTTTTTAATTAATTCTTTGCAATCTTATTAGCTATTAAGGAAAGTATAAAGCATCTTTTAGTTTTTATAATTTCTGCTTCTTTTTCAGCAAAAAAAAAAAAAAAAAAGATTCTTGTATATATATATATGAAACCTAGAAAGATTGAACTATTATTAATTAACTAGCCCTTCAAACGAATAAATAGCCAAAACTTAGTTACTCATTATTGTTGGTATCACCATCCAAGGTCTTGATTAATATTCCAACTGAAACATTCTCATTTCAGGATATCCAATAAATAAAAGTAGTTTGTTTGGAAAGAATGGGGATTAATTCTTTGATTTTTTTTTATACTACGTTAATTCCTTAAATTATTAAATTATCATTCACACATGCATTTAGTGATTATAACGAGATATAATATAATATAATCAAATAAATTTCTAATGTAAATTTATATTAGAAATTCATTTAATTATATTATATTATATCTCAGTACGACTTATCAAATGCATCCTAAATAAATATTCTAATAGCTAGGCTATTAATTAACCCAATAACTTGTAGTTGTTTATTTTTTTTGGCACCAACTTTAGTTAACTTTTTAGTTAAAGTACTAATTATAAAAAACCTAATGATAAACAGAATTTTGGTAGGGCTATAAATAATCCTGATTGGAAGTTTTTGTCAACATATATATATGTAGGTGTTTTTTATGGTTACTTTATTTTTAAACAAAATAACTTATTTTTTTTGCAAAAAAAAAAAATAGTTTTTTAGGAAAAATTATAATTTTATTTATATTTTTTTGCAAATTAAACAATTTTTTCGCAATTTTACTTAATTGCGAAAAAAATTCTAATTTTACGAAAATATAATTTGTTTTATAATATAATTTATTTTATACAAAAAAATAATTTTATGAGAAAAATAATTTTATAACTATAAAAAAATATTACTCTTTTTTAAAAAATCACAATTTTCTTATAAAATATATCATATAGACAAAATTTTATATTACTTTGTTTTAAAACAAAGTATAAAATTTTATTTTTTACAGTTAATAAGATAGTTACAAATAATAAATATAATTAAAATATTTAAAATATTATAATTAAATTAATCTGTTATTACATTTCACTAATGAAAAATTAAAAATATTAGAATAAGTAAGGTAATATTTTAAATTTATATATCCATAAACTTTATAAAAAATAGTTTAATTTATGAAAAAATATAAGAAAATTATGATTTTTTATAAGATAGCCTTTTTTTTATAATTGCAAAATTATTTTTTTTCATAAAATTATTATTTTGCAAAAAAAAAAGTCATATTTTCATAAAATTAAAAGTTTTTTCATAACTAAAAAAATATAAAAAAATAGTTTAATTTTTAAAAAAATATGAATAAAATTATTATTTTTCAAAAAAAATATTTTTTTTTTTCACAAATCAAAATTAAGGTTGACATCCGTAACATATATTTTGACACTAGGTATTTTGTCACCTCTCCAACACAACCACAATCATGATGTGACCAAAACTTTTTTTTTTTTTTTTTACATTGAATAAAATCTCTTTATATTTACAGAATACTTTGACAATGTCCATGGACATTTGTTATACAAAATTAAATTTACAATATAAACCAATAATTAATCATATATATATATATATATATATATATATATATATATATATATATATATATATATATATATATAAATGAAATTAATGGAAGTATCAGCTTGACAACCTAAAAAGCAATGGAAACATAATCTAACACATGTACCATTTTTTTTAGTTGAATCAATTTTATTTTAATCATATATATATATATATATATATATATATATATATATATATATATATATTAAAACAGGCACAAAATAGATATGGAAAATGTGTTTATAGTGTTGATATTGGGTTGGTGATTATTGGGGGTGGGGCGGTTGTGTGTGTGCGTGTGCGTGTGTGTGTGTGTGTGTGTGTGTGGTGGGAATTAATTAAGCTGCAAGAGATCACTACATACCTATAAAGTTGAATCTTGAATGTATTGGGAAAGTTAGTGCAATATAATTTTTTTGTTTGTTTAGTAATAAACAATAAGATCCTGCCAATAGAAAGTATTAGATTAACTTTGAAATAATTATGGAAAAATTATATAATTAGTGGCTGAATTTTTTAAAATAATATATTTTCATGTCTGAATAATTTTTTTTAGTCCAATAAATTTCTCGATTTTTAAAAATAATCTAATATAAATACTTTTAGCCATTTTCCGATCACCATACTCAAAATTAAGAAGAAGAAATATAAGATGATAAAGAATTATTTTTTATTGTGTGTTATATTATGATATTTTAGTATAAAAATAAACTGATATATTTATATAAAATAAAAATTATAGAATAGAAAGATTAAAAAATCCTAAAAAGATAGACTAATTAAGAATATATCGCTAATTATCCTAAATAGATAGATTAATATATTAATTAAAAATATATATTAACATCCCCTTAAATTTAAAAGTGTTGCCTCTAAATAATTTTAAGTTTGTATATTGATTTTTGAAAATCTACCAGGAAAATTGAATGCATCTTCAAGAAGTGACTTCAATGCATCTTCAACAGTTAACAATACAAAAATTGCACAGAAAAAGAACAAAAAAAAAACTGCGATTTCTCACGGAGGAGAAAAAGAGAGAGAACGGCGCAGAGACATATGCGAGTAGGAATAGTAAGAGGATTAATATTATAGGCAAGGGTATTTAAAGCGGCGTCGTTTTGCATAAGATTTTCCAATGAGAAAGGAGACAAATTGGACGTTTCACTAAAAGCGGATAGCGTCGTTTTACCACATGATATATAGGGGTGTCAAAACGTATTAGTAGGTCAGTGTTCATATCGAATTAATTTACTGTGCAATCATGCAACAATATTTTCATCATAACACGATACACAAATTAAATAAATTACATAAATACGACACACGTAACTTATTTATTTAAATGGATTATATGCGGGTCATAAATCTGACACAACTCATTTAACCTAATAATATTTATAACTTAAAAATCAAGAAATAAAAACATAATTAAAATTATAAATTCAGTAAAAATTCATATTTTATATTTTTTTAAACATTCAAGCAAATAACATAAAAAAAACTTAAATAATATTCTTAATGCAATACAAATTTGCAAATAAATACTGGCTTATAAATGAGTTAAGTCGGGTTGATACGATCCAACACAACATATAAAATTAAATAGGTTGTGACGAATTAGCAAAATCCAAAAACGTAATCTCTCATTCTTCCATCCTATTCTATCATTCAACATTATATTTGGCTCCTTGATATTTAGAGGACAAACAATTTGTTGAAACTTTTGGAGAAAATGAATGTAAGAGTGGCTGAAAAGTATAAAGGTTTTGGTGGTGTGGCTTCGAGGTTGAGGGTCTTTGTGGACACATTAAAGTCATCAAAAGAGGTAGTTTCGATGTGGGGTTTTCATTTCCCAACATCGATGAGTACGTTCAGCAAATTTATTTAATAGAGCAACAAAGTAATTTCAATGCTTGATAAATATGTTTCTTTGTTAGAATCAAAAGTGCAATCTGTACATCAATTGCTTCTGTTTGTTTCTTTGAAATAATTTCAACTTTACCGATCACTGAGATACTGTATAATATTCTTAGAAATTTTTTTGTGCAATTAAGAATATGACTAATGAATCTTTATCTATTTCATTGGTACTGGAGTCGTTCTTATTTGATAATGACATCCTCTAAATAATCAAACATTATGCAAAACCCGAGGGTCGAGTATGGGTATGGGCAGCAAACACAAGATTCTGATGGCATGCCAATGTCTGGATTCAACTAGGATAAGCTGTCTAAATTTTTACATCCTTGATAATGTACCTTCTGAGTTGTCCAAAGAAAATGATGTTTCTGCGTGGCCTGTGTGGGCCTACATAACATGGCTGGTAGGTAATGTCTCCGCATATTCTTGACATAGTTATTGGTTTCTTTCTCTAATTTTTCTCACCCATCTTCAATCTTTTCCCATTCAAAATCAAATAATTCTGACTATTGCATGATAATGGCTTCTTTTCAATACTCAATTCAATTTAGCATTTATTCTTTGCCATTAAATTTCTTGAATTGAAAAATCTTAAATTGCTATTTCTTAGTAAACTCCAATCCGTTTTCGTGGCGGAATGGAGGACTAGAGGTGGTGGAAAATGTCTGTAATGCCATTTAATCGTGTTAAAAAAAAAATTAATTATACTGTTGTTTTTCTTTTTTTTTTTTTTAGATTTAAGTTTTGTTCATTTAATTGTATTTCGTTGAAATTTTTATTAAAATATTAACTTATATCATTTTTGCTTTATTCTATATAGATTTGATTATTTTATTTTAATTCGATTCATAAATTTATACAATTGAACATAAATATAATAATTTTAAAAATTAATTAGATTTCAATTAACATTTAATTTTATGATCTTACATGATTTAATGATTTCAATATCATTATGTTAAAATTTACTAATAAAAATAGATTATCTTTATATTATTATTTTTTTAGTAAACAGTAATATATTTTGAATATTTGCTTTTTGGAGAAAGTTTTTTATTTCAATTTATTTATTTATTTATTATTATCTCCATCTCAAAAAATTATTCACTAATTTTTTTTAAATGTCCCAAATTACTTGAACCAATTTCACAATAGATGAGTAATGCTATTTAGATCAATTGGATCCAAATCAATAACAATAAATGCACACTAATAAAAGTTAAATTACAAAATTAGCCTCACTAAAAAGTTAAATAACAAAATTAGCCACACCAAAAAAAAAAGCTCCTTATTCAACGAAAAAAGATGGAAAAATTGGAGCAAATTTGGCTCCAAGAATTATTTTTTTTTATACTAACGAGGTCTGATAGATAAAGATAACATTGTAAGCTACACAATAAGGAGTAGTTTATCCCTTTTAATATCTCTCATAAAGTTAATGATAACTCTTTATAATTTGAGAGACTCGAATTTGAGATCTCTCACTTTGCACTCCTTTAAAAAGAATGAGAGGATCAATCAGACTACATTTAATTCGCTAGCCCCGAGAATTTTCCACCTCCCCAATCAATATTCTATTAAATTTGTAATTTTTAGAATCTCCCAACTATTATGACTAAAATTTAAATTCTTGGAAATAATAAAAAATCAAATCAAATTAAATTTGAAGGAAATTGTACAAAATTATATTATATCAATTGTCCACTCATAAAAACACTACTTTATATTAATCGTTGTATTATTTTATGTTTAATATATTATAGTACAAATTATTTAAGTTCAGTGTTATTTTGTTATCATATAATAAATTTTGATTAGTTAAACTATCATTTTGCAAATTTTTTTTGGGATCAAATTGAATAGTCTTACCTTAATCAATTTCAATTCAAATTAACTCTTACTTTAATTAATTGAACTATCATATTGTAATTTTTTTTTCAAATCAAACCATAGAGTCTTTCTTTGATAAAAAACCATAGAGTCATACTTTGAACTATCATATTATTTAATTATTTATAAATTTTTATATTAAAATAAGTGAAATTAAATTATATATATTAAAATAATTCTTAAGTTAAAAGTAGTTGTAAAAAAATTCTAAGATTTACACAACTATTCGCAAGAGATCTTGCAGCACATAAAATCAAATCAATTTAAATCTTTCACTAAATTAATAACTAATTCAATTTGATAAAAAATTAATTCATTATCACAATATATATATATATATATAAAATGTGATAATTATACATTAAAATTTAAGTATTATTTAATGAACTAGTATCAGTAGTACTGCCACATAATATTTTATGTTAATTAAGTTTTAATTTTTTATCAATTGGATTTTGATTCAATTGAATTAATAGTAATGTTGTCACATCATGTTCTGTGCTATCAAGCCACAATTTTTCATCAATTGGACTTTGATTTTATTAAACTAATATTAATAATCTCACATTATATTGTATATAAATAAAATCTCAATTTTTCACTAATTAGATTTTGATTCAATTAAACTAATAGTAATAGTGTCACATCATTTTCTAGTTAATCAAGCTACAATTTTTCATCAATTAGATTTGATTGATATTTCATATTAATATCAAATCTTATATATTTTTATGAATTTTGATTATAATCAAACTTAAATTAGTGGTACTACATCATTTACTAAACTTAATTTTTTATTAATCAAATAAATTGTGATTAAGCTAAAATTATATCAATTTTACTATTTCATGGTCAATACTCACTATGATTTAAACTTTCATTATATTTTATCAATTATACTTTGATTAAGTTGAACTTATATCAATCAATAGTGTACTATATGCTATTTAATAAATCATATTTGTTTTTCACATTTTTTTTAACTTTATTTTTTTAGCTTTATTTACTTTGATGAAATAAAATTTTTTTGCTATCATTCTTGATTTTATTTACAGAGGAAGTAAAATATTTATCTCTTATTCTTCATTTATAATAGAAATTGTTCTTTTCATTATATTGTCCAATGGAGTTAGGCTTAATTGAAGTCGATAGATTTTATTTTTAATTAATCTAAATAATTTTTAATTTTCAAAATATTTTAATGAAAAAAGAACTAAAATTCAAATTTGAAATATGAAAATCCTAGTTTTTATCATAGTGTAATATAGGCAAAAAAATTTTCCTACAACATGGAAATTACAACACTATCCTTCATTAAATAACAAAAATATCTAATATACTCCTATTGATCATGATCAAATTGATCCAAAAAGCATTATTGAAAATAAATACAAATATTTTTCTATTTTATTCTTATAATTAAAATGTGTAATATTTGTGTGTTTTCAAAATTAATAAAAAAAATAGTAATAAATGAGTATAAATGAAAAAATATAATAAAATTTATGAGTTAACAAGTAATTAATAATATTTTCTTAAGCTATATAAAAAAAGAAAATAGACTACTTTTTTAGGGAGGAAACAATTTTTTTTTTTAACTTTACCCTCGATTTATTTTTTCACTAAATATTTGTATTAATTACTTTTATTTCTCTATATCAAATTAAAAAAAAAGATATTTTAGTTTTTAATTTAAAATTATGATAATTTAATATTTTTTTAATTTATGTGACGAAATTTTAAACAATTAACATTTTAAAATGGAAGTAATAATATTAATTGATGTATAACACTTTGTAACTATAAACCAACCAAATGTAATTCAGTAACATTTAGATTAAAATTTATCACCATTATGTTCGAAGTTTTTAGTATTAATTTGACAAAAAATATTCAAGAAAAAAAATTACTCTCGAATTCACCCGCCATAAGAGTTTTTTAGTCAAAACATAAATTTGATTGAAATTTAGAAATTTTTACTCCATAGTATTAATGTATATTCCTAATTAGAATATAAATCTCCTTATTTAAGATAATTAGCAATAAATTCTTAATTAACTTACTTTTTAAAGATTTTTCAATTTTATAATTTTTAATTATGGATATACATTAAGACATGGAGTGTAAATTGGATGGATGGATGACAGAGCAGCAGAAGCTAAATGCGCGGCTTTGTTGCTGGAACTTCAGATATATATATACGTGTCTCTTACGTCAGAAATTGATTTATTTTCTTAACCTAAATTAAATGATAGTGGGACGCGGCGGCCTCGAAACGCATACAAGAAAACAACTAGAATCAGTGCAGCCCAAGAAAGAATCATCCCGGTTTCTCTAGTCTTCACTAATCTTTATCTTTTTTTTATTTTTTTTTTCTTTAAATCTTTTGCTATAAATACCCAATGAACTAGACACCCTTATTTCATTCCATAACCCACCAAGAAAAACCAAAACCTAGAAAAACACAGAGTTTATAATAATAAGAAAAGAAAACAGAGGAAAACAGGGGAGAAAACAGAGAGAATCAGGGAAAGAGAAAATTTGAAAATGAGGCCTGCGACTGCGAGCAATACCACTACAGGGGCTGGATTCTGGCACTGGAGTTCTCCCATGCCTTACCTGTTTGGTGGGCTAGCACTCATGTTGGGGGTTATCACTGTGGCTTTGATAATCCTTGCTTGTTCCTATAGGAAATCAGTTAAACAAGTTGAAATTGGAGTGGTGGATTCTGAGCCAAAGATTGTTGTTATCATGGCTGGTGATGAGAATCCTACTTACTTGGCTATGGCTAAGCCTATGCCCAAGATTATGCAAGAGCAAGTTCTTGATTCTTGCAATTGCCAGAATCAAGAACCAGTTTAATCTTTTTTTTTTCCTTTCTCTTTTTTGTAATCAATTTTGGTTCTTGTTTGCGGCAATATGTAAAATTATGAGTATGAAGATGATGGAAATTTTTGTAGGAATAATACAAAAAAAATTCATTAACTTTGCTATTTTTTTCAAATCTATCATAAACTTTAAAACTTATCAATCAAATACAATAACTTATAAATTTCTATTAATTTTAGTTTATAATAGAGATCCACAAAAGGGTTAGCTCTTCATATTGGAATGTCCCTGTTAAAAAAAAAAAAAAAGGAAATTGTTTTCCAGATACTGGAAGAAATATATTAATTGCAGTTGCAGAGGTATGGTTAAAAGAGGAATGAAGAAGTAGCCATTAAGAAATATTATTATGGAGGACCACTTTGAGTCAGTAATAAGAAGTACATATTAGATAGAGAAATTGTTTGAGGTGAAGTCAATATGCTGAGCTTTTTGGGTGATGACCAGATCAGCCATGCACCCATTAATGAGAGCTATATATGTTTAAATTCCAGAACGTTCAATGTTTCACCACCCTTGGATGGAAATGAAACCATGGTAAAATGGGAAACTACTGGATTGGGTTTTGCTTTGGTCTAAATTCTAAATATTAGCAACCATTTGTGCCTTGGTTATGCTCAACTGTTGAAGCCATCACTTGTCATGGGTCTATACACATTGAAGCAGATAGAATTTCATATTTGCATTAATATACAGCGGACAACATTGAAGGATATTTGTAAAACAAAGTCCAATTTAAGGTGATAACCTTCCATTAAAAAGTTACAGTACTCAACAACTCATTTATTAAATCTAAAAGCAGCACATTTTCCATCGGGAACTATTAGACATTGGCTGATATGGGCTAAGTAAATTAAAAAAATATAATTTCGTATAAAGTAAAAAATTTTGGTTTGTTTATTAGTTATTATTGAAAAAAGTTTTTAAAAAATAGGATGTCTACTTTCTAAGTTTTGGAAACTATACTTCTTTAGAAAGTTAAAAAAATTAGACTTTCTTAATTGAAATAAACATAAATTGACATATCTACACTTGATTAAATAGTATTAAATAGATAGGATAAATATTATTATTTTTTTTATTATTAAGTCAAATAAAAAAATACATTTCTTATGAAATTATATACAAATTAAATATACAATTATTTTTATGAAGTTTATTTCATAAGAAATAATTTTTTAAAAAGTCTACTTTTTTAAAAATATATTTCTCAGAAGATATATTAAATAATACTTTAATTTCTTCTTTGACAATTTGAGAGCTTGCTAAGTTGCTTCCTTGCCAGATTAATTCCCCCCTAAATCAACATAGGCTTACCTGATGGAAAAGTAGGTCAGTAGTTATCACTTCAAATGAATTAATTAAAGAAAAAAGACATTTAATTAAGTAAATATTTTCTCTATTCTGAAAAAAGTGGCCATTAAAAAAAAATTATCATTTTTAAGATGATAATAACTTTATCATAAATTATCAAAAAGACTCCTATTAATTGCAGTATAAATTAGGGAAACATTTTTCATATTTGAAAATTTTTTTTATTAATAGATTGCTAAATGGCTACTTATTTATGAATAAACTTAATTTTTTTAATGATCACTTTTTTCAAAATGAAAAGAATAAGCATTAGCCAAATACCTTATTAAGGATATAATTCATGCTAACTAATTAACTGGGTTTTTCATTAAATAATAATTACGGTATTTTTCAACTTTGTTATTGGATTAGGTTCAAGAGATGTGGCGGCTTGCAGCTGTAATCATCACACTGTTAATATTGGAAGAACAAGAAAAAAAAGAAATTTATCAAAGGTTCAGCACACAGAATATAAACACAATTAAGCCAATAGTCCACAAAGGATTTGAGTGCATTCCACATCATCTTTATAAAGTGGGGGACAAGATTATAAATTTTAGCTATTAAAATTTAGCTATTAAGCTATTAAAGTGGGTATTTATTTATTTAAAATTTACTATTAAGCTATTAATTTAATCATAAAATTTTTAATTATAATATACTCTCTCCATTTTTTATTAATTCACATTTCAAAGTTGAGAGGTTATTAATTAGAAATAAGTTTAATTTAAATAGACTAATGTACTATTAATTGTGAGATATTCCAACTTCAAAGATAAATATAACTATTATATTTACTGAGGGGTTGATAATAAGGGTAAATTTAGAAAAAACTTAATAAATAATGCATCGTTTTTCTAGAGAAACAAATATATTAAAAATAATTTTTTTTTAAAACGGAAGAAGTAAGAGATTAGTGATTTAAATCTTGATAATATTTTTTTAAAAAAATAATATATGATAAAAAAAACTATATTTAAAAGGTATGCTGATGCAAATAAAATTTCATTAAAAACAGTAAAATTTTATTAAAATTCTTAATAGTTTTATTTTTTCAAAAGATTTAATAGTTTAAATTTTAGATTAATTCTTACTTATTATTGTCATATATAACATGGAAAAAAAATTATTAAGTTTAATCGTATTTTAACATGTATGAAGATTACTGATTCATTTTTTCTTTTATCAAAATAGAGATTTTGTATTATTTGACCAAGCGAAAAAATAACTTTTTATTGATTACTAATATTGATTTGTTCTATTGGATTTGTTCATTAAAAAATATAAAATAATAATTTTATTTAAAGATAAACTTTCAAAATTGTTCACTAATTTTCCATTTCTTTGCTTTTGAAAAAAAATACATTGTTAATTAACATAGTATTATAAACATATTTGCAATAGATTATTAATTTTAATCACATAAATTAATGAAAACATTAATTTGTTATATTGTGACAACTTATATTTTTGCAACTATGATATTAAATAAGAAAATATAAGAAAATATAATATAATATTTTATCATAAAATAACAAATTAACTATCATATTTAGAAATTGAAATTGTATCTAAACAAAATAAATTGATCTACTGTTATTGTTAATAAAAAGCTAAATAATTTTTCTTATAAGAGAAAATAATTATACTATAATTATAAATTTTTAATTTTTTTCAATCTTAATCTTTTTCTCAGTAGTTGGGCTTTTTCATCATCTTCTTTATTTTTAATATTTATTACTTATACTTCTATCATTAATACATTTTGAATCTTTTTACAACGAAAATTTTAAATTTATTTTTTAGATGATCTTATTTAATTAATCTCGTAAAAAAATAATATTTTTTTACTTCATGCTAATCAATTTCTTATAAAATTTGTTATGATCTCTTTCTTTCTACAATAAATAAAAAATAAGATATATAAAATTTTAAAAATAAGAAGTGATATTATAAATATATAATTAACTAAACTTTTATTAACATAATGCGACATAAAACCATATCTTTATAGATTTTTTTTTATATTCGTCAACTGCACATCCCATCAATATTTAAATATTTTCATATAAAATTATACGAATATTCGTGTCTCTATTAAATATTTAAAATTTTAATATATTATTAAAAAATAATATTTAAATTTAATAAAACAGTAATAATAATAATAATAGTTTCTTATGAAAAATATTAAGTTGTGAATAAAAAGTATGATCAAAATTTGCGGAAGCACGAGCCTGCAACTCTATATTTGATATAAAAAAAAAAATAGTGAGACAAACAGTACTACCCTCAATTTTCTTTTATCAGGTGTTTTTATTTTTTTTATTGAAGTAGGCGGCAATTGGATTAGGACCTCTCTTTTAAGTGCAAATTCTAGCCTTGTCGGCAGTGCAGCCAAAATGAGGGAATTGAAATATGAAAAACACACAACGTTTATGTTTTTCGTCAAATTAGATATACTAACTGAAAAATTAAACAAAGAAATACTATTCTAAACTTAAGAGACTCCTAACTTTTCGAATTAAGGAACCAAACTCATAAATATCTAACTTTGTAGCATCAAGAGCTTGAACCACTTGTAAACAATCCATTTCAAACACCACCCATCGAAATTCCAATTATCGAACCCAAGAAATAGCTGAACACAAACAGTACTTTTTTTTTCTATCTTATAGGTAAAAAACTATTCTTTCCTTCTTTATTTATATAAAATTCTCAAATTAAGTCTTAGTTTCTTTCTCCATTGTTAGAATAATTACCACAAGTAGTAATAAGAAATTAAGAATAGTTTACAAAATTCGCAAATTTATAACATTAATTTTAAAATAATTTTTTTTCAATAAAAAAAATCAAAATAAATCAATAATTCTTTGCAGTTATTTTGCATCTCAAATTTTTATATAAATTTTAAGTTGAAATTTTTGTGTTGTTTAATTTAGTTGTTAACAACTCGATTACAAATTTGTTACAGTAGTTGGTTACAAGTTTGTTAAAGGTATATATAAACACTTGTACTCAGTTTGTTCAATAATGAGAGAAATAATATAGCCTTTAGTTTTTCGTCAAAATTTATCAATATTAAAATTTATTTAATTATTTAAAAAATGGAATAGAATTTGTGGATTTAGATTTCAATTTTTTTGTTCATTTAATTTCTAAGAATATCTAATAAATGTGCGTCCTTAATATAAATATAGGGGAAAAAAAAAATTTAGATCAAAGATAATTTGATTGCTTTAAATAAGTTAAGTTGATCTAAGAAGAAATCCCTTGTTAAAGCTTGGAATTTTCATTAAATTTAAAAAATGTTAAGCTTAATTAATTCATTTTTATTTTCCATTCTTTTGGTAATCCACACATCTCTCTAATAATCTTAATTAATTAGTTGATAGGAAACAAAATAATTGTGGAAAATATGATTTAGATGTTTTAATTGTGAAATATATATATAATTAGTGAGTATATTTTAAATGTAGAATATTGGTAGATGCATTCACATATATTTTATATTTAAAAATATACTTACTTTGTCCGCAAATTATAATTTACTTTTATTTTTGCACAAAAATTAATGATTTATATTTCTTTTATTATTTTACATTTATTATGATAACTAATAACATTAATTATTGTAAAATAATGTGATTAAATATAAATATAAATATAATGTGATTAATTTTAATTGATTTTACTTGCACTTCTTAGTGGGAGACATATATGGAAACATAGTATATAATGTCATGGGCATGTTTCGATATGACAGAATTGGGCTCTTCTCCTTAAGATTTAGAAAATTCATGCATGATGAATTATGATACACTTAGCCAATCAGAAAATTTTTTAAACAAAAAAATAAATAAATAAATAAACTCTATGATATGCTTTTAATAGTAAATGAAATACTTTTTTCATATTCATTTATTTTAGTGTCAGGTCACGCATTTTCTTAACTAGCTTAGCTTGCGAATTCTGCGTTATGTCTTTTTTAAAAGGACACTTTTAATTGATATGTGCACCTGAGATATACTTCTCTCGAATATTATTTATCATTTAATCTAAAGATCGAAACTTTTTCTGAGCAAAAAATTAAAAAAAGAAAAATGGATATGTTTTATCTAATTAGTCGGACCATCGATTTAATCTGATTGACCGATTAAACTGCAAATCGAAAATTTGAGCAGTTCGCTCTCCAGCTGACTTTTAAAATACTGCTCGCACTGGGTAAATTCATCCAAAAATTGATAATGGTCAGCTCATGAAAAGGACTCAGTTGATGAATTAACCCATGTTCCTCTCCTCTAAGCGAGACTGCACATCACACAAGTCTAAGGTCTATCAATACGAGGCTCTAGCCTTATCCTTGTACGCCTGTCTTTGTGCTCGACAAGAGTGAACAGGGGGCTGATCTGGGCTTCTAGGTCAACCCCCTAAGCCCATGAGAGAACTCGTGCCGACTCCTAATAATTAATTGCAGGCTTGGACCCAATTGTTCCAATAATTAATGAAAATCTATCTACACGCAAGACTAATTAAGCACGTGTAAAATACAGTAGTCTTAAATGGAAATTATATTTCTAATCAAATTGAAATTTTCATTGACATGTAATTCAAAACATTCAACAAGAATATAATAAGAATTAGAACATGTTTGAACTTTCGGAATAATAGAATAAGTTAATATTCAAATTCAAATAAGTGCATTCCAAATTTATTTTTTAAATAATCAAATAGAATCATTTTCAATGTAACAAAAAAATAATTAAATAGATTGTACTAGTTATATTAAGAATTAAACTTAAAAATATGTCATTTGACTAACATAAATTCAAGCTATTTAAATATAAAAATACATGTAAAAAAATAAATTTCCCGTGCATTAAACAAAACGATTAAAAATATTTGCAATTATATTGTACTGTCCAAATCAAATACTTGTAAAATCTAAATTCAGCCACTTCATTTGCAATTAAGAGAACTTGCTTTTAAGTTAGTTATACTATGTACACATTACTTTTTTATTTATACGTGACTCTCACATAACCACATCTTAATTGCTTGCCAATTGCCAAAAGATTGCATACGGCACCCTTCCTAGCTCACCCCATATCTAAATTCTGCGTCAATCCTTGGTCTTCGAAGCACATCCTCGTAAGCACAAGATAGCATATAACTTGCTCACTCACATATCAAATTAAAGAGGTATTATTCTCTTCTTATAATTTAGTTTTAGGGTAAGGATTAGTTTTGAAATATTAAAATGTTAGTATTTTTGGGTAAATGTTAATTTTGAAATATTAAAATGTTAGTATGAGTAATTTTGAAATATAAATTTTTTACTAGAATTCATCATTTGCTCAAATCCATAAATTTAGTCAAAATTCAACTCTTACGTAGGTTTTCAAAATTCTAAAAAATGAAGGATTTGGAGTACAATATATTTTAATAAATCAATGGAACGTAGCTCAAATTTTCAAATAAAAAAAAGACTAAAGTTATAATTTATAGATTTTGCAAAATCCATCATTGAAATCTATCACTCTATTTTGATTATTTGCTTAAATTTTATTTAAAAATTTTTAATTTCATTAATACTTACTAAAAAATTTGTTAACATTTCTCATTTTGCTAATATTTGGTTAAATTTAATAAAAAATCTTGATTGAAAGAAACAATTATTTTATACTTATCTTTATTTTTAAAAAATTTTATAATATAATTTAATACTCATTTATTATATGTATATTATTAGAATTTTATTTTTTATTATTAAATTATTAAAGTTTACCATTCAATAAAAATATAATTGTTACACTTTTTACAATTCACATGAGAATATAATTGAAATTTTTAATACAAAGTCCATGAATTCTAACATTTTATCTAACTATAATTATTATAATTTTCAATTCAAAATTCATATATTTTAAAATCATATCAAATCAGATATTTTAAACACTCCCTGTATTCTTTGCATTTCACATTTCTTCAATCCAATCATAATCCTAATGTACTTAATTAAGAAAGCTTAGCTCATGTTGACTCTATGCATCAACCAAAAGCCCAAAAGCACACACAAAAGAAAAAAAAAAAAAAAAAAGGTAAGATATCTAAAGTAATGATTACTGAAAGTGTGCAAGTTATCTTCTCCATTTTATTTGATTCCAAGAAAATGAATTGACACCATTAATACAAGTCCTCAACACTTAATCTTAATTTGAAGCATATTATAAAGGCACAACGAATCTTCCTCTCTCAATATTCCAATATAAATATCTCACCCTTATTACACTTGCAAGATCAAAGACACCACAAAATAGCTATATATATATATATATATATATATATATATATATATATATATATATATATATATATATATATATATATTAAAAATTAAAGAGAATTGGAGAGAGAGATGAGCCCAACAATCTCTAGACCAAGCAACCATGTACGGCATTGTCCAATTCCTTTTCTTTTTGGTGGGTTAGCTATAATGTTAGCTCTGATTTCTACTGCTTTAATTATCCTTGCTTTCTCCCATAGAAAGTATAATTCTTCAAATTTGTCAAGTGATGATGAGCAAGAACAAGAAAAAAAAGTATAACGCATAAAATCAGACTGGGCTCAAATCGGATCAAAAACAGATAAGAACGGGCTAAAAAATAAACTGTTGCAGCCCATGGGTTAACTGCGGTAACTCGCAGCCGGCTGCGATTACCGCAGTAGTCCCTGCGGTAGCCAATTGGCTACCTCAATCGGCCCTGCAGTAATCTCAAAGGGCTCTGCGGTTATTACAGCTGACGTTTCAGTTACCGCAATGGGCTTCTTTCAGAATCCTACCTAAAAACTATGAATTTTTAGCCCCAAACTCCTGCTATAAATATCTTGCACCTCATAACAGCTAGAGACACATAATTACATACTTCTATACTCTCCATAAAGCTTTTTAAACCCTATTTCTAAGCTTTTCAAACCCTATTTCTAAGCTTTCCAACCATCAAAACCCTCTTCCCAAACCTCCAAATCTCTAAAATCTCATTCCAAAAACCTCCTCCATCACATAAAACCCCATTCATAAGTTTCCTAACCATCTCAAAACCCCATTCACAAACCTCCTAATCACCTCAAGTTCTATTTTTAAGCTTCCTAATAAAGAAATGTTCAATTCAAGCCATTTCTTTCAAAGAGAATTCGTGTTTCTCAAGCAAGATGTTATCTGAGAGTTTCCACTATTTAAGAGTCCTTCTTCCAAAAGGAGTGCTTGTAATATCTAGAGGCCAAGGTGGAACTTAGATCCGGTGTTAAGCTTGCCCCCTATGTTCCTCGCCGACGAAAATCAAAGATAAAAGTTCTTTCCTTTTTCTTTTCAATTTCAATTTCAAGATCTAAATCTGAAAAAATCTAATTTTTGCTAATTAAAATTTAACCTAATTAACAAATCTCTAAGCTTTTTAAAATCAATTAAAACATGATAACAAAGGCAATGATTTAAAAAACCCTTCTTTGGCAAAAAGGAAAAACTATGTGGGGTTTGATTCTCATTCAAAGGAATACGCATGCTTGCTGTCTCTAAGGCATTCAACTCCGCTAAAATTAACAACTTTTTTCTATTAACTTCTTCACATAGTTTAGGATTGAAAATACTTTTCTTAAATAAAAGTCGAAATTTTAATTCTTTTTATTATAATTATTTCAATACTCTTTTTCGTGTTTCAGTTACTTAGATTATGTTTGGGGAATATGTGCTTTTCCTACAATCTATAAGGGCTAGAAGAAAGATCTCCTGATTTTAATATTTTGGATTGTAATAGTTTTAAGTAGTTTCTCCCTTATCTTTTTACATTTTGTAATTGTCATTATTTCATACTTGCCATACATTTCACGAGTGGTATCGTTTCATGCATTATGTTATATCTATTCATGCATACATAAAAAAAACTTCTTTTTACAAAAGTTATTTTGTATTTAAGCCAAATTAATTTTTTTATATTATTTTAATCAAAATCTAGTACATGAGCCCTCTTTGATCATTCGAGAACTAATGCTTTTCTTTGGGATAAATATTATAATTTTAAAATCAATCAAATTGAATTTTTTTCCTTTAATTTTTTCAATTAAAATAAACAAAATTAAAGTGGTAACTCCTTTTGCAAATTACAACTTACAAAATATAATTTTTTGAACTCATAGCAGGTTCCAATCGTGATATTTCTCCCAAATGAGCATTTTCGATTCCCCTTCAGTGAATTGGACCGGGTGCTTGGACGAGACCCCACAGAAAGATTTGAGATAAAAGTTGTTGATGATCATGATGAACCAAAGATTGTTGTTATAATGGCTGGTGATGACAATCCAACTTACATGGCCACAGTACCTTCATCTGTCACTTCTTCAACTTCAACTACATCTTGTTATTCAGAACAAGTCTAGTAATTGAGAAGCAAAATTTTGTATGTTACTTTATCAAATATTATTATATAATGCATTTGATTGACTATCACAAATTGATATTTATTTTAATCAGCTTGCTGTAAAATATTTAAATTAATGAGTATCAGTGAATTTATCACAAGTCAATTAATTTATAAAATTAATAAGATTTCATTCACCCACTTGTCAAATTTACGTCATTAAATGTAATTTTATTTTGTGCTATATATAAAATTAGGGGTGAACAAAGTCAAACGAAACCAACTGGTTCGGTTCGGTTTTAGTTAAAAAATTTTGGTTTACACTGAACTGACCAAATTTAATATATATATATATATATATATATATATATATATATAAAATGTATTGCCGCTAAATATTGTATATTATTCTATAAATAATAAATATATATAAAATAAAAATGTCTAAACCGATTAACTGAACAAAATCGAACCAATCTTTTTCTGTTCGATTTTATATAAAGTTCAGTTTCAGTTCAGTTATTACAGAACATAAATTTGGATTTTTTGGTTTTTTGGTTCAATTTGGTTTTGAATCGAACATATTGTTTGCACATAATGTAGAATTTTTTTTTCCTTTATTTTTCTTGTTCATATTCACTTTTTTTTTTCTTAAATATGTTCATATACATGGTCAACTTCCACACCAATATTTAAAAAAAAAAAAAAGGGATAAAAATGTTTTTCTTGTTTATTCTTGTTTTTCTTCTATTAATGTTCCATAGAAATAGATCCCTGTGCATATTGGTATTTTGCCGGCAGAAAATTAAACTAATTGCTTCTATTAAATTGATTTAATTTTGAATGATTAATTTAAATTAATTAGGCAAAAAATTAATTAGTTAAAGATCTAATTCTGATTGAAATTTCACATCAGTTTAATTTCCATTATCTACCATTCTGAAAATAGAGTGAAATAGCCTAGAGAGCTTTCCAATTCTTTGAAAGATGGTGGCCACGTAAAAGCTGGCCTTTTATTAGGCACCGGAGGTGGTAAAACTTCCTCCTTTATATTTGATTTAATTATATTATATTATTAGTGAAATAGAAAATTTAAAAGTAAATGGATGGCATTTTAATCTTTTAATAAGTATTTAATAGTAATAATTAGATTTATTAGTTGCCAGATTACAGTCTCAATTAATGAAAAAAATTATGGATAGAATAAATCATATTTTTATAAAATTAAATATTTTATAAATTTAAGCCTAACCCATAAATATGTGTCGATGAAATTAAAACACATAATCTAACGAGTTAATTTTTCAAAAAGTAAAAGCTAATTAATTAATTAGACCAAACTTAAGAAATTATATTGTAATTTGACAATAAAATAATTTTAAAAGGGCAAAAGGCCTTTTTTAAGAGATAGTGGAAGCGGCGGCTTGGAAACGCGGGAACTGGAATTATTGTAGAATTGAACTATTAGTAGAATTGTAGTTGGGAAAATGACCTTGGCACTAACTATAACTATAAGACTTTTTTTTTTTTTTTTGCCAAACAATTCTCTGTGGAATTGGAGACCATATCCTTACGATATTCCTCTTTTTTTTTTAAATTTATGTATACCATAAACTTTAATTACCATTGATATTCCTATATATAAACTTGTTCCCTTAATTTTTTTTAAAGGATAAAAGTTGCTAAAATTTGAATATCAATCTTATGTGGTGAGATAAACAGTCAATCACTGAATTATTAATTCAAAGGTTTTTGTTATTTTTTATTTTTAATAATAAAAAATAAAAATTATGGGACTATGATACTGAAAATGAGTACTTGTCGTGCCGATATTATAATAATCATTATCAAGATTTTTTCTTTTATTTGTATATATGAAAAAAAAATTTAAAAGTCTATTTAGTTAAAATTAAACATTTAATCTCCCACGTTACAAAGTGAGCATTTACCAATCTCCTTATTAAGTATTAATATTATTGGGCATCTAGTGAAGGCACAAAGAATCTTCTTCTATAAAACACAAAGGAGCAGTATAATAATCCAATTAAAGTGATCAAAACAAGTTCCAAGTGAGACATATTTTTCCCTATAAATACATTAACACACTAGCCTCATTTCATTGCATTTGAAAAAAACCAAATATATATCATCAAAACTTGATAAAAAGAAAGGGGAATGAAGCCAACAAAATCCCCTTCAGCAGTCAATAACCTATGGCATTCTCCACTACCTTACCTGTTTGGAAGCATAGGCCTAACGTTAATGGTGATTGTAGTGGCATTGATCATCTTGGCATTTTCCTACTATAAAGACTCTACAAATTCATCCTCAAGGAATGAACAAGAAAAATCCCTAAATTTTATGGGAATTTCAGAGCTTGACGCTGAGCCAAAGATTGTTGTCATCATGGCTGGAGATGTAAAACCAACATATATAGCAACACCAGTCATCACCACTACTTCAAGTACTACTTCCTGCTTTGAACAAGTATAGAGCTCTATGTACCTTTCTTCAATATTTTTCTGCTGTTTTTTTTTTTCTTGGAAAAAATAAAGGTTTACTAGAATGTACAACAATGAGCATCAATGACTGCAGATGCATACTGGTTGTGTAAAATGGCGGTTTATGCAAGAACAATGAATGTTCTATTTTTATTAGTGCAGTTATTCAAGATTTTACATACATATTGACCCAAGTGTATATATAATTATTGTATCCAACCATAGCAAAGTGATTCATTTTTTCGTCAATGGTTCAATGATCGAGTACTTATCTCATAACTTAATATGCAGAATATCAAAGGTTCAAATCTTAATATTTTCTTAATTTCCCTTATAAAGTTTTATCTTCTAATCAATAATCAATAATAATGGAACTCCAAAATCCTCCACCCACATGTTTAAAAGGGAGAAATTATTAAATAGTATAGCACATATCATTCTATTGACACGAAATTCAGATTTTTATGAGTAAAATATAAAAAGAAGCAAAACGATTTTATTTTATATAGCTGATAATTAATTTCTCAAAAGATATTAAGAGATAATTAAATTTAATTAAGTACATAGAATCCAATCGCATGATATAAAAACTTGCATAGAAATTATATTAAATTAGCAATTCAATAATGATTAATTAAGTGTTTTGTCTCTTAGGAAAAATATTAAAAATTCAAATTTTAATTATCCATTTTTTTCAAAATTTTCAATGCATAGAAAAATAGATTGCAATATATATATGTATAGAACTTCCACTATAGTTTTAAAAACAGTATCAACTAAAACATTCTGAGAATTATGCTCTTTAAACTATTTAGTTAGCTAGCAAAAAGGACGGACGACCCATGTTAGTGAAATATGTCGTTAGAATGTCAATTGACATGGCATATATATATATATATATATATATATATATAGCCATGTGAACATAATTATATATATATAAAAGTTCATCTCACAAGAAAAGTTGTTTCTTGAAGTTGCTTGTAAATGTTAGCAAATGCAAATAGAGAGTGATGATTGTGTATTTGACTAGCTTTCAGAAAAAGGGCAAAAACAAAGGTGGTGGTATTTGTAACTTTGCATGATGGGAGACACATCTTTAGCCACCTTTTCTACAAATTTTATCATCTCTTCTCTCATGGATAAATATTCTCAGGATATTCCAAACCTCTCTACTGTAAAAGTTACATTGACTGAATGTATATTTATATATGTCTGTGAAAAACGCTAGTATTTTTTCTAAGTGAGAAGCACTCACAAAGTCACAAAATCACAACACTGCCACAAAGATGTATATGCCGTTAAAAATAATATAATTTAGTACAGTAGATTGAATTTACCATCTCATCTTATCATTTAATATAAAAAATTCAGTAACTAATTTTAAATATTAATACAGATACAATATATATATATATATATATATTATTGATTGTGGTTGTTATAGACTCATTCTTTCTTGTAAACCAAAATTAAAAAATAAAATGATACTGACTACTTGTTTTATTAGAGTATCACTAAAAGTCTCTCTAAATAGCCTCTTTACTTAAAATAGATAGTCATATCATATTTTTTTTTTTTTTTAACAAACTCCTCATTTATCCTCATTCTTTAAATAATTTTAAGAGTTTATTTCTCTCTCCTTAAATTCGAGGAGAGAGATTGGCTCCCTAAACCAATATTTTAATCCATAAACTAATATTTTAATATTTTTTCTTCTTGTTTCCTTTCTTTCATTTTTTAAATTATTATTATTATTATTATTATTAATCAAAATTTATTATTAAATTGCTATATTATTATTAAAATATTATTTTAATAATAGTTTAAATTAGATTATTCTTTATTTTTAATGTAAAGTAAAAAAATAAAATTATAATAATAATAATAATAATAATAATAATAAAAATTTGTTATAATATTTTATATTAAGTTACATTTTTTAGTAGTAAAAATTTTATGTAAATTTAAAGAAATGAAATTATAAATTTTATGTATAAAGAAATTGAATTGTAGATTTATTAATAAAAAAATAAACTAGGAAGTGAAATAGAGAGTGTTGTTGGAGTATGCACAATTTTTTAGATAAGTTAAAATAAAGAGTTAAATTATTTATAATATAATAAAGAGGAAGATAGAAATGATTGTTGGAGATGCTCTTAGGAGTTTGTTTGAAAGAGCTATTAAGGTTACTAGAAGGTTAAGGATCTATATTTGGCATTTGGATTTCCAATTACTAGTAAAGGTGTTTAGTAAATATAATAAGTGTTTTTTATGGTTATTTTATTTTTAAATAAAGTAACATATTTTATTTGTGAAAAAGAAATGGTTTTTTATGAAAAATAATAATTTTATTTATATTTTTTTGTAAATTAAATTAATTTTTTGTAATTTTTTTAGTTACAAAAAAATTTTTAATTTTATGAAAATATGACTTATTTTTTTTTAAAATAATAATTTTACGAAAAAGAAAAATAATTTTTTAATTTAAAAAAAAGGCTCTCTTATAAAAAATCATAATCTTCTTATATTTTTTCATAAATTAAACTTTTTTTATAAAGTTTATAAATATACAAATTTAAAATATTATCTTAATTATTTTAATATTTTTAATTTTTAATTAGTGAAATATAATAGCAAATTAATTTAACTATAATACTTTAAATATTTTAATTATATTTATTATTTATAACTACCCTATTGGCTATAAAAATAAAATTTTATACTTTATTTTAAAACAGAGTAATATAAAAATTTACCTATACGATGCATTTTATAAAAAGATTATGATTTTTTTAAAAAAAGTAATATTTTTTCATAATTATAATATTATTTTTAATCATAAAACTATTTTGTATAAAATTAATCATATTATAAAATAAATTATATTTTCATAAAATTAGAACTTTTTTTTGTAATTAAGTAAAATTGAGAAAAAATAGTTTAATTTATCAAAAAATATAAATAAAATTATAATTTTTCTTAAAAAAATTATTTTTTTCACAAAA
This sequence comes from Reutealis trisperma, assembly GCA_947687605.1. Classification (NCBI taxonomy): domain Eukaryota; kingdom Viridiplantae; phylum Streptophyta; class Magnoliopsida; order Malpighiales; family Euphorbiaceae; genus Reutealis; species Reutealis trisperma. The sequence goes on along the minus strand of CANTUT010000095.1, from coordinate 423,580 downwards.
AAATAAATTATTTTATTTAAAAATAAAATAACCATAGAAAATACCAAATATAATAATAATAGCTGGAGAAATAATTTAAAATTAGCAGTTAAAAATTATAATTGAAAATAAACAAGACTTTCTACGCTAAAATTGAAATTTTTAAATGTTAAATTTGACCCACCAACCAATCACTAATGAATAATGATTATTATTAACAGCTAATAGTTAATCACAATTTACAAAAAAAAAAAAAAAAAGGTTAATCACAACCATTCAATCTAATAGATATATTTAATCTAAATAAATGGACCGCTTTAGTATTATTCCGTACTCAGATCCTTTTGAATTATATTATCAGCTGGGTAAATGACTCCAGCCTCTGTAGCATAACTCCCCTAAAACTGCGCCAATGACAGGCTTTGGGGCACTGTAATATTTTCTTATGGATAATATGATATAGTTAAATGCATTTTAGTATAAACACTGTATTAAAAATATGTTTAATTATAGGGATAAGTCTAAAACAATGCCACGTGATTTTGTATATTTGTATAAACGGGGTATATAATTCATTTTGTTAATAAATTTATAGTATGCACTTGATGCATCATTAATCTTTTATATATGTAGTATTTGTTGATTGATGTAGCATATGTCAATGTCACATTGTGCACTAATGTACATTAAATTAATTTTTTAATAATTAATTAACTTTTTAATTAATTTTTTAATTACTTTTTATTATGTCAATCAATAAGTATCACATGTGCAAAAAATAACAGTACATTAACAGCAAATCTCAAATTTGCTAACGAAATGAACCACAAGCCTTATTTTACAAAAAAAAAAAAAAAAAAAAATTCATAAGCTTCTATTTACAAATACACGAAACCACGATACTTTTTAAAATCTATCCCTTAATTATACTATATAATATCTCATTACAATCTATAAAATATATCTTAAGTAACTTATCGCAACAATATAATATAGTAAAATTAATAGCCGCAAACAGAAGAAAACATGCATTTTCTTTATTATATATATTTACTTCGATAGCTGAAACCTGAAACACATTCCATTCATCTTCTATGAAGCATTTTTAAGGCTACAGACTTTCATCGTGTTGTTGAAATCACTGTAGAGGCATCCAAGTAAGGAGCAACATAGACATTTCTAGTGACAGAATACTGGTTACATATAAAACTCAGTTATGCAGACATGGGGTGCAAGTGTAACAGCTGGGCAACTACAAAGTATGGGCTGTACATCAAAATAATAAATAATTATTATACCATACACATTATAATTTCTAGAGTTGCTGATCAGAAAATAGAAATCACATGCTAGAAAACCTTTATTTCTTTTCCTAAAGAAAACAATAAAATAACAGAGCATGCTTTATTGAGGCGGACAAGAACAAGAAGAAAAACAAAGAAAGTTAAAGAGAGATTTACTTCCTCAAGAGGTAATTTTTTTAAAAGACAAGGGAAGAGAGAGGAGAGTAAAGTGAATTATGCATCTGTTCAAGATCGAGCCTTCTCAATCCACAAATTGGAGGGTTTGGGCAGATTTTTGAGGGTTAGGACATAGGACTGGGCTTCCCAAAACCATGACAATTACCATGAGTCTCCCAAACAAGGATAGTTCCCAAATCTTCCTTTACCTCAGAAAACCCCACTACCGATTATGTAAAGAGAAGAACAAAATGCCACAAAATGAGAAAATTTTGCTGCTCAAGAAATTTCACAATACTACACCGCAAAGAGGCTACAGAGTGTCTCCTTAAACTAGAAAAAGAGCTACCAATTTCTATGGTACAAATCTAAACAGAAAGTAAAAGCAGTAGAACTGCCATAGCACAGACACAACATACAAAACACAAAGTCTAGTTATGAACAGGAATCGATGGATTTGACCAAGACAAATTTTGACCAAAGAGGATTTGTGCAACTTCTACTCAGCATAGAGCTATGAGCAGTAATTATTAAGCAAAGGTACCATGACAAGATGTTTTAATTCTTCAACTGTCTCGCTATCTTGAACCATTCCGTATGGAAAGATCCTTCAATATCAACCCTTTCTTATGTATGAGCACCAAAATAATCTCTTTGAGCTTGGACCAAATTAGCTGGCAACCTTTCCCTTTGGCAAGAGTCAAAATAAGCAAGACTAGAAGACATACCAGGAGTGCTAATACCAGACTTGATAACAAGATATGCAACCCTCCGCCAGGCAGATTGACACTCAATCATTTCCTTCTGCAAACTATGGATCAACAAGAAGGTTAGCCAGATCAGCGTTCCTATCATATGCCTTCTTGATTCTGTCTAAAAACACAGCTCGGATAATGCAGCCTCCAGCTTCAAATCCCATCCTTTCTCAATGCTCTTTGCACGAATCAAATTCATCCCCTGTGCATAACTACAAATCTTGGATGCATAAAGAGTTTGTCTCACATCATCAATCTTCTTCTCCTTGTCCACAACTCGATCCGTTAAAACATCTCCAAAGCCACCTGCTTTGAAGACTTTGGCAGCTTGAACTTGTTCCTCCTTCAAACCACTGAGGAATCTTGCATCCAAAGAAGATACTATTATAGGAGCTGCAGCTGATAGATCAGCAGCTTGTTGTACAGTCCATTTAACTGTACCCATGATTCCAGTTTTGTCCAAAACCTTGTCAACCAGATGTCCATCTCCTTTGTCATCTTTAATTCCAAATATATCTGCAGTGATCTCAATCAAGAAGCTCAGAAGCTCACCGTTGTTCCATTCCGAGAAAACACTCTGCAGTTCCTCATTTGACAACTTTCCAACTGATTTTAGTACATCATAAACCTCTGCAATCAATGCATATCACCATATTCAAATCCATGATGCACAATCTTGACAAAATTACCAGATCCACCTTTGCCAACATAATTCACACAGGCCACTGTCAGGAACACGAGCTGCCACTTTAAGAAGAATGTCTTCAATGTACTTGTAGGCCTCAAAGAACTGCCAGGCATCATTCCTTGCACCTTCTTTCCAAGATAGAGCAAACCCAACTGAGCCATGGCCTTTTCAATCCTCTCAGTGTTCTCATACCACCAATTCCCACCATCAATGATACAATCACCTTTCTCCATGTAAGCAGAGAGGGTCTTTATGGTTTGGTCAACATGTGCCCTAGCCTTAACAAGCATAATTATCACTTGAGGCTTTTGGATTGACTGAACAAAAGCTTCAGGATTATGGAAGCCATATAAAGGAAGATCTCCCTCCCTTTTAGCTCTTTCAACAGTCTCATCAACTTTGGAGGCAGTTCGATTATAAACAGAAATGGGAAAGCCTTTTTCTGCAATATTGAGGGCCAGATTCTGGCCCATGACAGCTATACCTGCAAGGCCAATTCCTGTTGGTTGTGAGGGCAGCCATACTTTGTCCTGTCCAATAAGGTCTCAATAAGATAAACTTCCAAAAAACAATGCAAAAGGCACAAGTGACATAAGGACCTAATTGGAAAAATTTTATGAATTCTTCAACTATAAACATTTTCGAGTTTTCTCAAATAACAAAGAGGAAACTTCACCTGATTCAAAAACAGAACATATTACAAGGAAACAGGCTTTAAAACAAAATTACAACAATTTTCATTTACAAAAAATAACAATGATGAATAACTTTGTTGGCTACTAATTCTAGAATTCTAACTGGCTGTCATGGTCCCTGTTTGGTTTCCCATCTCATCTGGCCCCCATCAAGGGAATGGTTCTCCATGGGCTCAACATACCACCAAAGATTTCTGCTTTTATTACATTTTATGATCTTTTTTGAGTAAAAAACTTCAGAGTCAAATGTGCATTGTGATTTTACAATATTACAAAAAAATGTATCATTCCTTATGAACTATTATTTCTGATAAAGTTAGTATTGACATAAAATACCAAAGTCAGGGAGGAGAAAAGAAGAAAAAGAAACCAAGATAGCCTCATGGACAGGATAACCACTAGAAAATGGGGGCACATTTGCCCGACTGCCAGCGTACCATGCTCATAGTATGAGCAGTTTTTTGAAATTGTCAATATAGAACCCATAGGCTTTCGTTTTCGCGTCTTTCTAAAATTGCAGTCATGGTAAAATCTTTGTTTATTTAATCATCAGGGACTCCCAAGCACACGAATTCTCTATAAATAAAAATAGAAATAATTGAGGGCTTGTTACTCAACAATATAACATGACCTATATACTCGTATCAACCAATATTAACATTCGTGGATATATCTTTATGATTTATCTATTTAGATTCATGTATGAGCTTTTAGTTTAATGTTCCTATTCAGTGGTCGTCATTATTGGCAAGAACTTATTGAATCAATCATTTGGATTCATAATAAATTAAAAGTTGCTCATGCTACTCAGTGCTTATTTTGTATAGGCTTTTAGTTTAATGTTTCTAGCTGTGGTTATTGGCAAGAGCTTATTGAATCAATTTTTGGGCTCATAATAAATTAGAAGTTGCTCCTACTACTCAGCCTAAAACCTTGAGCATTATACAAGGACGTGCTGTAGAAGTAGCCCATTACCTTTTGGGTGGAATTGCCACAACATGGGCATTCTTCTTAACAAGAATTATTGTAGTAGGATAATGGCTAGGAGGATTTGAAAGGCATTATGAAATTAAGATTTCCAAGGTTTAGCCAAAACTTTAGCTTAGAACCCCACTAATTGTTGTATTTGGTTTAGTATTGCTACCACGCATGACTTTGAGAGTCGCGATGATATTATGGAGGAACGTCTTTATCAAAATATTTTTGCTTCTCACTTCGGGATCTCGTTGGCTCGAATGGTTACGATCGGTATTTTTTAATTTTCTTTTTTTTGGAAAAAAAAAATATGCCTACAATACAAGGACTAATCCGTTATTTCTTTTGTCGCCGGTTTAAAAAAAATCATAAGAATATGTATGTTATACACGTTATTGAAGTTCCCGGGGATTGTAGTTCAATTGGCCAAAGCACCGTCCTGTCAAGGCGGAAGCTATGGGTTTGAGACCCTGTCAGTCCCAACGAATCCAAATCCAACAATCTGATAAAAAAATACATCAATTCATCTCTTTTTTTTCCCTTTTCTACGAAAGGAGACAACTAGCACAATTTCATTCCAAAATGAATGAAATCTTTAAAAGATTTGAGATTACCCCCACCCACTGCAGTGGCAGTATGATGGAAGCCCATTTTCAGGAGAAAAACCCATCTCCTTGTCTAACACTACAAGAAACCTTCTTGCATTTAGCCATGCAAAGCTCTCACATAAAGCTGTTGATAAAATTTGAGGGATTTGGTGGATTAACTCCGTTTAGTTAGATTTAGTTGAACAACTTTATGACACAGATGCACAAATACATATAAGCACCCATGCAAGACAGGGAAAGAAAATTTGTGAATATCAAAAGCTAATTATTAAGGCCAGAATCAAGTACCCAATTGTAATCAACTTTCAATACTATATTCATCAAAAAAAAAAATTTAAATCAAAGTAGAATCTCAAGTTTAAAGTTTAAACACATATAGGAATATGCCATTCTTCCTAACAAAACAAATGGTCGAATAAAGCTCAAAAGCAAGCAATCGAATCACATAAATGGAAAGAGAACAACCTAGTAATTCAACAAGAATCTAATATGAAACCTCTTAACTTCATCAGTCAAAATCTATTGTTATCTAACACACACCAGATTGACCAACAAGATGATAAAAGATGCATCAACGGATTCTAGAAAAGACTGAAAATTAAGGAATAACCAAAACTGCGAGAAAACATCTGGTATCAAAATAAAATGTACCGTTAAACTCACTAGGCAAGCTTGCAAATGTCCTCATACTCGACAGCTTTTAGCACTCTTCCATCATAAATCCCCTTCTCTATTTGCACCTTGGCACAAAATTTGTGTGTATCCACTCCCTGCAATCTTGCATTTGATCCTCTGTATGCTCCATTAACTATCCTCACAAGACCCCCAAGCTGTGGAATCACGGTCTCAAGCTCTTCCTGATCAACTCTCAATACATGTTTACTCTCAAGCATTTCAATTTCTCCAACATATTTATCAATCACTTTCCTCACAACCCCTTTCTGTTTATAATAACCTTTCTCTGCCAATGTCTTACTCATCACTTTAACAATAATCCCTTCACAAAGCCAATAATCTTTTCGATTGCTTCTCTCCTTCGCCGTCTCTTCTTCCTTCATCAACTCCTCCAATGCTGATTTTCCACTCTTACCCACATTACCATTTTCTTTATTTTTCACTTTCTTCCTTTCTTTCTCCTCACTTTCCTCAAAAACCAGTCTAGTGGAACTCTCTCCTTTTTCTTTACCAACATTATTTTTCGAACCAAGAGCAAATCCAATCTTTACCCCACCTTCCAATTCAATTCCGTTTGTGCAGGCTCCACTAATTCAGTACTTTCCTTCCCAGGATCCCCATTTTCAACAGTTGTCAATAATTGCTCAGCCTTCTCAATCTGCTTCTGTATTTCTCTTTCTTGCTTCTCCTCCTCAGCTAAATCAGCTCTAAGTCTCTTATTCTTCATTTTTTCCTTAAACATAGTCTCTGAATCTCTATCAATATAAGTAATAAACCATCCTTTCGGTGTCTCCTCAACTTTGCACTTACCTGTTCGACCCAAGTACTTAACGAATTCAGTCAAAGTAGCCCACTGGGTAGAGTTCATATGAACATGATGTCGATCGTGAATATATTCATTGTAAACGACGGTAGCGGCGACACGGGAGAAACGATGGCTCCGCCGCATGAGATCGAGGAAAGTGTTCTCTAACTCCTCGGAGTAACCTTCGACAATTCGGTGTGGGTTTTGGCCGAAGATTTGCATCTGACGTTGGTGGCTCTCGCTCATACAATGGCATTTAAAGCCGTTCTCGTCGCGGCACTGCTTCTGGCACATCTGACAGTACCATCTGAGCTTTTGGAGACCTTTGGCTTTGATTCTGTTCGCGATTGCTTTTGGTGTAAGAAAATCGTTTTTGCCCATTTGGGATTTAGAGATAATTGAAGCTCAAAGGTAGAAAATTCTTGAATTTCTTTGCTTAATTTGAGAATGAATTCAGCAAAGAAGAAAGATTTGATTTTTACTGCGAAGAAAAGGGAAGAGGATTTAGGGATTCAATAAAGAGGGAATTCTGAATATTATTTTCAATCATCTATTATAATAAAGATAAAATGCATATTTTTCACCGTTAACTAGGCACGGTTTGTCATTTTGGTAATGGCTGTTTATTTTAACCATTTTAACTCTTCAATTTAGCAAATGTATAAATAACCCATCCTTTATCGTACTGTCATTCAGCTCTCCCCTACCTCTATTACCATTCTCTCAAAAACACCCATCTCTCTCACCGGGAAGCTCTCTCAAAAACCCAAACTCATCCATCTCAACTCACCATTTCCTTTCCCTCTTTCAAAGACCCAAACACCCATTCCCGGTAACCTGACTCTTTCATCACCTCTGCTATTCGCCTATTCTTCCTCACCAACGGCCTCTCATTCACATACAGAGATCCAAATTGAGCCACCTCACTCCCTCACTGACTCTCTGTGTCCTTATCTATTTTGAACCCGCACAGCCATCCACTCGAATTTGTTTTATTGGTGTTGAGATGGAGAAGATAGTAAAAATTTATAGCCTGAATCTCTTCATTATGGAGGAGAGGCAAGATATCGGATAACGACAATGGTAAATAGCGTGGCATGGTAACTCTTCTACTTCCACTACTCTAAAATCCTCTGATCATGCAATTCACCATTTTCAATTGATCAATTTTGCTGCTACTATTAGCGATAGAAATTATAAAAATTATATAAATTGAGTTAATGATGCGTCGGTGGGAGTTATACCAATATTATTAGAGAGAGAGAGAGAGAGAGAAATTTTTTGGAGAGGGATTTGTTTGCTATATTGTAGGATGATGATGATCTCTTTTTGATTGATAACTTGCAAAAATATTTGAGAAAAGCTGGAAAATTATAGATTTAGAATTTAAAAGATTATTAACAATTCATTTATACTTCATTTTTCATAAAAGATTATTTGCAAAAACATTTGAGAAAAAGTATTTGAAGATGTATTTAGAATTGCCGTTAGAAGTTAAAAATGTGCTTTTAAAATTTTTTTGATTTTATTATTTATTTTTATTATTTTTATAATTTTTTTTAAATCTGTTTCTATAAAAAATATTAATTTATTTGCTTTTGTTTAAAAATAATTTTTAAAAAATATAAAATTTTTTATTGAAAAACGTTTTTTTCAAAAGCAAAAACGGGGTTTAAGTCTTTTGTTGGAATGAATGAAATTAAAGGAACCTACATGCCAAATCAACAAAATAGAGAAGGCAAAACCCTATTTGTCCCGATAGGAAACCCGTCTTCACCTCAAATCTAATGAAAAATTTTCACCTTGCCTATGGTAATGGGGCGAGAATGAAATTGTATCATCCTGTCTCAATTTTCACCTCGATTGCATAAAATTAATATATATATATATATATAATTTCATATTTCATATATATAAAAATTTATTAATTTTCTTTAAAATTATATTATTAAGTATTTAATTATATTATTATTTTTAAGTATTAATTAATAATATATAAAATTTAATATAAATATATATAATATTTTACTAAAATATATAAATAATAAAATTTTAATATTAATAAAATTATAAAAAATTATAAATAGAGATCTCTATGTCCGCTTCACGCAATTATTCCAAACTCGATTTATCCCGTCTTATCTATACCCTGATTATTTATAAGATAAAATAAAAATTTCAAAACTTGCTCGTCCTGTCCTATCGCCACTCCTACAACAGAGCAAAAAAGTCAACATCATTTATATTTTGTTCGCCTCTGCATGCATGGCCAATATAATTTGGCAAGTTGAGCAGTTAAAGTAGTCATTTTAAAAGGTCAAGGTGTTAGATTATCAACGGTGTTAAATTCAGGGAAAAGATTTGCATTTGGCTAATAATAAATAATATAATTTGTAAGAATTTAAGAAATTTAAAAAAAAAAAAAAACCAGAGTTATATATATCGGACTAAATTGTTCGAATCTTCTCAACTATATATATATATATATATATATATATATATATATATATATATATATATATATATATATATATATGGAATCTCTATCAAAACCTAATTAATTAAAAATTCTAAATGTAAAAAATAAGTCCAAGCTTTTTTTAGTTCATTGCTAAAAATAATTAGTTATTATAAAAAAAATTGCAAATAGCCTTTATTTTTTTTCTTTTTAATTAAACTAATTGCAGTCTTAAATTATTCAATTAATATATTATAAATTATATTATTTTATATATATTAAAATAATTATTTTCAAATTAGCTCAAAACTCAAAAGAATTTAAAATTTTAATAATACATTAATATTTTAATCTTTTAAATAAAAATAATTTGAACTTCACAATTCTTTATATTTATTTCTGTAATTTTTTAAATTATTCGAATATGAATCAAAACCGTATAGAATTTTAACTATAACTTTATTCAAACTGAAACTGAAGTCGTATGAATCATGAACCAAGACTAGAACGTAGATTTTAAAGACTAGTTAAAAATTGATATTTAGAGAGTTAAAACTGTACCGGACCTTATCAAAACTGAAACCGACAATTTCGAATTGTTGACCATGTGTAGGAGTTGAGAAGCTGTTTAAAACAAGAGAAAAGGGGAACCCTTTCTAGTCAACAGCAGGCACCGATTTTGTTTTACAGAAAAAGTTTGTCCATATAGTTGTTATATATCCCGCAGATGAAGAATAATGAAAATAAGAAGTTCTCTCTACTCTTTATTTCTCATATCTATATTATTCTTTCCCTGCCTCTCTTTCTTTCCCGGCTAACAGGCATCTACTTGTGAAGTAAGATCTCTTGCCAGTAGCAAGAGCACAAAAGGAAAGCGTCTGAAGCTTTCATAGGCCTTCATAAAAATCCATGAATTTACCAAAATCCTTCATACCAACGCCACTTTTATATATATATATATATATATGAAAGACATTAGTATTTTTCATGGGAGAAACACTTGCAAAATCACAATTGCACAAACTTTTCGGTCTATCTATTTAATTGCACTATTAATAGTGCTTTTATGTGGTGCACTTTGTTTATAAATAAATCTAGACTTATAATTGTCAAATCATCCTAACCATAAGATTAAATAACTGATAACATGTTAAACTAGTCATCTAATTTAAATAAGTTATGAAATACCCTGAATTTCAATTATTTTCTAAAATCTTTTTTTTTTTTTTACGGAAATGTATTATTCTATTATTTTATTTATTTAAGTAAATATTAAAGTTATATTTTATTAAAATATATTTATACCATTTGAATATGTATTATTAATAGTAATTCTATTATAATATTATATATGTATATTATTATGAAATATTATTATGGTTATTGGAGAAATTGTATTTTGATATTTGAATATAAATATTATGTTCGATTAATCTAAATTATATTACTATGTATATATATTACCGGAAGTTCGGGAATTTATTATAATTATTATTATTGTAAATAAGTTTATTAATTGTATTATTAGTATGTAAATTATAAATTATTCTTCTTATCATTAGTATATATAACTATGGGTTAATATTATTATTATTATTATTATTGTTGTTAGTATTATTGTTATTATTATTATTATTACTATTATTATTATTATTAGTGTTATATATATATAAATATATGTGTTGGTGTGGAAAGAAAAGAAAAAGGAAAAGAAAATGGTGATTGGCCACGTGGGGAACGGGGAAGAATAGAAAAAGGAAAGAAGAACAGAAAGAGAAGGAGCGAGAGAGAGAGAGAGAGAAAGAGTGAGCTGGGAGGCGGTGAGCCGCTCTTCGGTCGGAGGTGGGTTGCATTGCCACCTCAAAGCGGCAACCCACCTGCCGACGATTACTTGGGAGTTAGCAGCGGTGGAGATCGTCGACGAGAGGCAGCAGACGCGCTGGAAGAAACTCCGCCGGCGCTGAGACTTCAATCGCATTTTTCAGCCGATTCCGGCAGCCAAATCAAGCGAGGTTGGTTTCGTTCGACTTCTGAGGATGAGAGCTTTGTTTTGGTACCAACCACGCCTCCGATCAACTACTAGAGGAAGAGATCGAAAAATGCAAAGCCGAAACTTCCAAGGCATTTTCTGGCGACTTGTGGGCTAGTAACAGCGGGTAGAGGTGATTTTTTAGTTTCTGGAGTCGAGGTGACCCTGCTGGTATGGAGATCACCTAGATCCGCCACCGGCAGCGGCAGCGTGTGGCCAGTCGGCGGCGGCGCATGAGGCAGTCAAGCAGCTTCGTTTTGTCGTTCCGGCGCAACTATCGACATCCGTATGATCGAAATTCGTGAAGGTTAATCCGAAACTCTTATATTTTAATTGTTAAATAAGTTATATTATGTTTAGCAGACTCTAGTTGGTAGTTGTTATGAGTTTGTCGAGTCTGTTGTTGAGTCTAGTGTGGTTCTGTCAAGATCTCAATCAGAATCTCAATAGTCTTTAAGTATGTCTGGCTATATGAGTTATTCATATCCTAATGATATCCTTTGTTGTGAGGTATCGGTGTTCTAGCGTCTTCCTGGTTCCAAAGGCTGCACTTTCGAGGGAAGCCAGTAAGAAGCGTCATCAGTTAGGTAAGTGATAGTCCCTAATATGTTATCCTGTTTCCATATACATCTGCATTTATATATATATATATATATATATATATATATATATATATATATATATATATATATATATATATATATATATATATATATATATATATATATATATATATATATATATATATATATATATATATATATATATATATATATATATATATTATGCACTATTATTGCATATATGCATGTAACATTTGATTGTGAATGAGGAATCGATATTCTCTGTTCTGTGCTGTATTGTGATTGTGATTGACGGATAGAGGTCAGGAGGATATAGTACCACCTAGGATTATGAGTTTGGTTATGATTGCGGTTATGATTATGATTTTGGTGATGTTGAGAAGATGAGCTATGACTGGTGTATACTGGCCGAGCCTGCTCATCGCCAGAGCCGCTATCAGTCGGGTCAGGGCTGCATGGTACAAACTAGTGCTGGACGGATCCATTGGATATAAGAGACAGATTAATGGATTCAAAGAGTCAGGATAGGAGGATTAGCTCCCCATATTGAGTATTAGTGTGATACTGTGAACCGTATCTCATCCTTACTTGATGATGTAAATTGTTTGTTTTTATGATATAGTACATAGCATGAGCATTAGAATCTGTCTGTAAGACACCAGTTTAATATATTAGCTGGTATTATTCACTGAGTCGGACGCTCATGCCTATTCATTTTGTTATTTTCAGGTCAGAGAATAAGCCTGTGAAGAAATTGTAAACTGAGTAAACTGCTAATTTTCTTTCGGTAGTAGTTTGTATTATTGAGTATTAAGAAATATATATAATATATGTATAATTGTAAATATAGCATTAGAACTCCGCAATGTTACACCTTGTACATGTATATTGTTTAATATTCAATTATGTATTTGATGAGTTGAAATACTGTTGTTAAGTAGGATCCTCTTGTATAATATTACTTTTATGAGATAATTGAGATAAGCGAGTTGTTGGTCCAACGTGACTTTGTTTTATATTGAGATTGATTGGATCTGCGTAACTTGTAGGGGTCCATAGCCCTTTACAATTTTGGATTTCTTGTTGTGTTTCTGTTAGGCTTACTACGGTCACTGTTAGTCACGTGCATTTCCCGTATCCTAGTGCTGCTCATGTGCCATCGGGTTCAGAGCGTGACAGGTTAATTTTTCCGTGTAAAACAGGTTACTTTTAAGTTTAATATTACTATTTGGAGATTTTTTATACTTGATTTTAATAAACAGTCAAATATTAGATTAAGTGAGACTCCCAACTAAAAAAACCTAAAACAACCCAAGTAAGAGCATTTTCAATAATATTTTTTATTTTAAAAAATATATTTTGTTCAATAAAAAGTATTTTAGTTAATAAGAGTAGAAAATGTTACTTAAATCTAATAGACCTTCATATTTTGTAATTCATTTTATTTTATATCATAAATATTAATGATTTTAATATTTTGATTTTTCTTTTTTAAATTCGTCCAATAGAAAAATAGCATTAAAATTATATATAACAAAGTGTTTGAAAATTTATATTGCATTAAGTATAATTAAAATAAAAAATAATTTTTGTCTCGCTAAATATAAAAAATCAAATCAACTATCTTATTTATTGTAAAAGATGAATAGTTGATTTTGAATTTTATTTTTTTATATGACTTTTTATATAAAGAGTTCGAAATGCAATTAAAGACCCATGTCTGATATTTGGATTTCCATCTACTAGTAAAGGTGTTTAGTAAATCTAACGGCGGGGAAACGTTTTAAAATCTAATGATTAACAGTTAAAAATTATAACTGAGAAATAAAAAACTGAAATTTTTAAATATTAAAATTTGACCCACCAACCACTAATAAATAAACCATTAAGAAATAATGATCATGACTAACAGCTCTAACAGTTAATCACAACTATTGAATCAAATAGCTGTTTAATCTAAATAAATGGACCATTTTAGGATTATTCAATAAACAATACCAAAGTCAATCCTTTTGAATTGTATTCTCACGTTCCATAATATTTATCATTTAATATTTTAGTATATAAATTAATAAAGCTATTAAATTATCATAATTCTAAGATAAAAATACTAAAATATCATTTATTAATTTTGATATAGAGAAATAAAAATAATTAATACTAAATATTTAGTGGATAATAAATGAAAGGTAAAATTAAAAAAAATAATAAATACCTTCTTAAATTCTAAAACGACATGTAAATTAAAACAAAAAAAATTCTCTAAAATGACAAATATTATAGAACGAAAGGAATAGTATCATATGGGTAAATGAGTAGAAATTTTTAAGTGACGTAAATTCATTACGAATTTACGTTAGATTATGAATTATTAATGATGGCTTGATACGTTAATTATAATACACATTTCGTAATTCAAGTAATTAATTATTATATTCATTTTATAAAAAAGATATTATTTAACATGAAATATTATAATTAAACAGTACAAAATATACTCTCTTATTTCTGAAAAAAAGTGGCCATTAAAAAAATTAGTTTTTTTCATAAATAAGTAGCTATTTAGCAATTCAATAAAAAAAACGGTAAAATTGTTAATTTACCTTTTCATTTCTCAAGTATAAAAAATATTTTTCTAATTTATATTACAATTAATAGGAGTTTTTTTGACAATTTATGATAAAGTTATTATTATCTTAAAAATAGTGATTTTTTTTAATAACCACTTTTTTTAGAATAGAGGAAGTAATACAGTGAATTAGACTCACCAAACTTTGATAAAAAAAAAAAAAAAAAGACACGCCAAAAAAAATTTTCGAAAATCAGTCCAGCATTTATGGCATAACTCCATTTAATTTAAGTTTAAAAAACTTATTTCTTTTAGACTCCTAAAACTGGTCAATTACAGGCTTTGGCGCCTTGCTATAGTTGCATTTCGGTAATGAAATAATTAAATACATTTTAGCAAAAATATTATATTAAAAATATATTTAATTATATTATATAATCTATCAAATAAACCTCGAGTAAATTAGTATTGGAATTTCATTGATCAACTATAAAATACGCATTTGTTGTACATTCACTTTGAATTCAATTGTTAGGTTCAATGCTAAAAAAACAGAAATCAAGACTTAGGAAAAATCTCGTTGTTTATTTATTTTATTAATTTTATTAAGGTTAGATTTACGAAAATCTTAAATAAATTGATTTTCAAGTTAAAAAAAAAAATCATGAATAATATTTGTGATAGATTACATTTTCAATTTTTAAATATATGATAGATGTTATTGAAAAAAATTAAATTCATACATGAAATCCAAAGGTTATTTTATTATTATTTTTAAAGGTCACCATTAAATTTGTATATGATTATTTCCACAAAATATATATATATATATATATATATATATATATATATATATATATATATATATATGTTTAATGCTACATATATATATATTATAGTAGCTTAAGTTGTACGTACACTTACCTTTAGTTAAAATAAAAAAATAAAAAAAGAAAAAGGGAAATTGTCAAGAATGGGATTCGAACCCATGCCCTTTCGGACCAGTACCTGAAACTGGCGCCTTAGACCAACTCGGCCATCTTGACTTCTGACCTTTCATTGCTAAGTCAAATTATTAAATAGTGAAAGAATTGCCTAAATAACAAAGTGAGATTTTTTTTTTAGCTGCAAGTGAAATCATTCAATTAGAAGGACAATGTAATAGGCCTAATAATTAATTATGATGTATCTTATGCGGTTAAGTTAATAGCATAGTGAATAATTGAGTATTTGTCTCATAATATTAAAAATCAGATATTTAAATTCTGATAACTTTAATCTTTTTTAATAAATTTTTGATATATTAAAATAGTGTATCGTGCTTTTATATACCTATTGTAATAGAAAGGTTACTTCAAATGTATATAATATAAAGTAAATGCTGAATTAAGATCATTTTCTCATATTTTAAACTAGGATTATATTATATTATATAATTCGATAACAAATAAAATATTGTATTATATTTATACAGTGTGATACTGTAATTGTTTTTAAAATTGTGAGATATCGAGTTCGAACTCTAATAGAAGTCAATTTTTTTTTTTAAATGTCACATTGTGATCCCAGTTAACTAGAAGACACAATCCAGCTTTATCAGTATTACAAAAAACAGCAAACAAGGGAAAGAAGAGAACAAAAGCCAGCAGAAGTTAGGCAGTCTCCATTTTGCAACACTCACAAATTTATAATCCTAAAATATCAAATTTTACCAGTTGGCTTCTCTGCACTTTTTGTCCACAAAAGCTGACCTATGTTTCTGACAATACAGAGAAATAAAGGCTTTGAAAGATAAGCAAGAAGTGGGAGGCTGTGCTCTCCAACATGGTTATGGTCATGGGTTCAATATTCTTCCAAGATTCAGGAATGGGTTCTTCTGCAATTCTTGTTACCAGACACTGATTTCATTTTCTAGAAATATATATATATATATATATATATATATATATATATATATATATATATATATATATATATATATATATATATATATATATATATATATATGTTTGGCAGATAGTTGATGGGGACAGAACTATAGAATAATTTAATTTTAATTTTTTAGGTTCAACTGAGAAGTTATATTTCCAAAAAAAAAAAAAAAATGAAAGTGGGTTTGCTCTAATTTGAAATTCTAACTTATTAGGCATTCAAGTTAATTAGGCTGCTCTAATTTAGGGTTAGCCTTTTTGCTATTTTCATTAATGCCTAGTGACAATTTTAATAATGATAAAAAATATATATATATTATGTTTAAACATATAATCTTCTGTATTATAAGACAGACCAATTGGCTTATATCAATAATAATTTAAGTCACATTTAATTGAAATCTTTGTGATGAAATATTATAATACTTCCAGTTTGTTGACAAATACCTTTTTCTTCTGTTAATTGAAGAGCAAGATAGAACGTTATTTTATTTGTTTTGCTTTTAAGGTTCTTTCCATTTTTTATATTTCCTTGCACTTCTTATTGGTTATGATAAGCTGTATTATACTTTGTTTAACCAAAGGTAGTGTTAGCATAAATAGGATAATATCCTGATGTGAAAGATCATTCTTGCTGTCCTTACAGAGGGGCTTTTATACATTTCTCAAACAACTCTGACCAAAAAAAAAGTCTACTTCTTATTGTAGCCTTCTGGGGAATAAATACAATAGCATCATCCCCCCACCAAGGAACTTCTCTTTACCTTCACTAATGGATTCATCAAAACACCATTTGAGCACTGAAGGGTGTAGCAGCAGTGAATCTGGGTGGACAATGTACATTGCCTCTCCCATGCAAGAAGATGACAATGATTGCAGTGAACATGTTACTGATGAAAATGATCACAACCCTATTGCCAAAGATGGAAATTATGATGACGACGACAACGATGACAATGAACAAGACAGTGATGACTCAATGGCTTCGGATGCTTCCTCTGGTCCCCATCATCCGCATAAACAAGAGCATGGTCGAGGTAGCAGTGGAGTAGCAAGTTTTAAGCATGATAAGCACAACACTTTCAACCACTGTTCTTCAGCTACCAAACCAAATAAAAAGGAAAAGAACGATGGAAACAGCACTGAAAACAACAGAAGGTTAACAGCTAACAGAAAATACAGCAAATAGTCTCCATTCAAAATCGGCAAGGTTCGTAAAATTAATAGCCACAAACAGAAGAAAACATGCATTTTCTTTACTATATATATTTACTTCATGAACTGAAACCTGAAACACATTCCATTCATCTTTTATGAAATATTTTTAAGGTTCAAGACTTTCATTGTATTGTTGAAATCAATTTGGAGGCATCCAAGTAAGAGATTTATCGAATCAGTACACAGTATAGTCTAGAAATTTAAATGCTGTATCAATACCTAATTCTTGACATTGCAGTTGGAACCCGGAATATGGGTAGTTGTATAATATACAATATCAGAAGCAATCAGTTAGGTCACATCTGGTACAGAAAAATATACCTACTGCACAAACTCCTTAATGATAATTCATTTTATTTGTTCATGTGACCAAGTTTTAGTGAATCAAGTAGTATCAACCAACAATGTGTGCTCTGCTGGAAAGACAAAAGATCCAAAGATTAAAAAAAAAAAAAAAATCAGCATAGAAAGAAAATGGCAACATGATTTATGTGGATATTTTGAGTTTTATGGATATAATTATTTAACATCAAGTTAAAAGAAAATACTTTTTTTTTCCAGCGAAAGCATAATAATACTAAGAGCGCGTTTGGTAAACCGTAATGAAATATAATGTAATATAATCAAATGTATTTTTAATATAAATTTACATTAAGGTAGTATTTGTTTGACCATAATGAAATATAATATAATATAATCAAATATATTTTCAGCATTCACATTACACTAAAAATGTATTTAATTACATTATATTGCATTTTATTACGGTCTACTAAACATACTCTAAAAATATATTTGATTACATTACATTACATGTCATTACAGCATACCAAATAGTATCTAAGCGTATAATGTGTCTGTGTCCTCGTGTGCATGTGCAATGAATCAACAGAGTATTTCATGCTGGAAAGAAGATAGATCAACACAGAAAGACAAATGCCAACCATAAGGAGCAACATAAACATTTCTAGTGACAGAATATTACAGAATGTTGGTTACTTATATAACTCAGTTATGCAAACAAGGGGTGCAAATGTAACAGCTAGGCACCTAGAAAGTATGGGCTGTACATCAAAATAATAAATAATTAGTATACCACACACTATAATTTCTAGAGTTGTTGATCAGATAATAGAAAACACATGCTAGGAAACCTGTATTTCTTTTCCTAATGAAAACAAAAAGAAAACAATAAAATAACTGAGCATGCTTTATCAGAGGCAGACAAGAACAAGAAGAAAAACAAAGTTAAAAAGATATTTACTTCTTCAGAGTTAAAATTGTCGATTCCTTCAAGTTTTTAGCTCCTTAATGGCAATAAGGCTAACATTAAAGATTAAACTTTGCGTGTATGGATTTCACGTAATATAATCAGCTTTTTCCATAACAGAAACTAGTGTAACAGGGGAAAAGGACTTTAATTTCATGTTAGAGAAACTATGATATGATACATTGTCTCTCCATTTTTCTACAGAGTACTCCATATACTCTGTCTTTACCGCTCTTTGTATGACATAAATAATTCCCGTTTCCGCAAAAACAATAGAAAGAGAAAGTTTAATAAATTCAAGCTCCAGAAGTTGAATTCTAACCCCAAATTCCATTCCCCTTGAAACTTTCCTTTCCAATATTAATCCAAATTTCTGGCACATACAAAATAACTTTTGTTTTAAGAAGAAGAATATTAGAGTAAATTAAATATGTTTAGGCTTTACGATCCTGACCACATGTGCATATCCCAATTCAGTATTAATATTGGTTTTGTGCATACTTATGATGTATTTTCTCAGATTGATACACCAGATTGATTATACTTAAACCAACAAAAATACAATCCAGCACTGATATTAAAACAAGGCACAACATGAGACAGCTAAAAGAATTCAATGCATGTGATGCCAGAAGAAAGTCTATAAACCAAAAACTAAAGGATATCCCATGTTGGAAAGGAAAACAATAAAGCTAATTCTTTATTAGGGAGGAAAGAGGACAAGATAAGGTAATTTTTTTTAAAAGGTAAGGGAAGAAAAATGAGAGTAAAGTGAATTATGTATCTGTTCAAGGTCAAGCCTTCTCAATCCGCAAATTGGGGGGTTTGGAGAGATTTTTGCGGGTTATCACATAGGACTAGATTTCCCAAACCATGACAATTACTATGAGTCTCCCAAACAAGGATGGTCCCAAAATCTTCCTTCACCTCAGAAAACCCTACAGCCAATTATTTAAAGAGGAGAAGAACAAAATCCCACAAAATGAGACAATTTTGTTGCTCAAACATTTCCACAATATTACACCGCAAAGCGGCTATAGAGTCTCCTTAAACTAGAAAAAGTGCTACCAATTTCAATGGTACAAATCTAAACAGAAAGTAAAAGCAGTATAACTGCCATAGCACAGCCACAACATACAAAAGACAAAGTCTAGTTATAAATTGGAATTGATGAATTTGATTGAAACAAATTTTGACCAAAGAGGATTCGTGCAACTTCTACCCAGCATAGAGCTCAGAGCAGAAATTATTATGCTTATTTAGATGTTATTAAGCAAGGTACAGTGACAAGATGTGTTAATTCTTCAACTGTCTCGCAATCTTGAACCATTCAGTATGGAAAGATCCTTCAATGTCAACCCTTTCATATGTATGAGCACCAAAATAATCTCTTTGAGCTTGGACCAAATTAGCTGGCAACCTTTCCCTTCGGTAAGAGTCAAAATAAGCAAGACTAGAAGACATACCAGGAGTGCTAATACCAGAGTTGATAGCAAGACAGACAACCCTCCGCCAGGCAGATTGACGCTCAATCATTTCCTTTGCAAACTCTGGATCAACAAGAAGGTTAGACAGATCAGCATTCCTATCATATGCCTTCTTGATTCTGTCTAAAAACACAGCTCGGATAATGCAGCCTCCCTTCCAAATCCTTGCTAGTTCTCCCAACTTCAAGTCCCATCCCTTCTCAATACTCTTTGCACGTATCAAATTCATCCCCTGTGCATAACTACAAATCTTGGATGCATAAAGAGCTTGTCTCACATCATCAATCAACTTCTCCTTGTCCACAACTTGATCTGTCAAAATATCTCCAAAGCCACCTGCTTTGAAGACTTTGGCAGCTTTAACTCGTTCCTCCTTCAAACCACTGAGGAATCTTGCATCCAAAGAAGATGCAATTGTAGGAGCTGCAACTGATAGATCAGCAGCTTGTTGCACAGTCCATTTACCTGTACCCTTCATTCCAGTTTTGTCCAAAACCTTGTCAACAAGATGTCCATCTCCTTTGTCATCTTTAATTCCAAATATATCTGCAGTGATCTCAATCAAGAAGCTCAGAAGCTCACCCTTGTTCCATTCAGAGAAAACGCTTCGCAGTTCCTCATTTGACAAGTTTCCAACTGATTTTAGTACATCATAAGCCTCTGCAATCAACTGCATATCACCATACTCAATTCCATTATGCACCATCTTGACAAAATTACCAGATCCACCTTTGCCAACATAAGTCACACAGGGGCCACTGTCAGGAACTTGAGCTGCCACTTTAAGAAGAATGTCTTCAATGTACTTGAAGGCCTCAAAAGAACCTCCAGGCATCAAAGAGGGTCCATTCCTTGCACCTTCTTCACCACCTGAAACTCCCATTCCAAGATAGAGCAAACCCAACTCAGCCATGGCTTTTTCTCTCCTCTCAGTGTTCTCATACCACTCATTCCCACCATCAATGATACAATCACCTTTCTCCATGTAGGCAGAGAGGGTCTTTATGGTTTGGTCAACAGGTGCCCCAGCCTTTACAAGCATAATTATCACTCGAGGCTTTTGGATTGACTGAACAAAAGCTTCAGGATCATGGAAGCCATATAAAGGAAGATCTCCCTCCCTTTTAGCTCTTTCAACAGTCTCATCAACTTTGGAGGTAGTTCGATTATAAACAGAAATGGGAAAGCCTTTTTCTGCAATATTGAGTGCCAGATTCTGGCCCATGACAGCTAGACCTGCAAGGCCAATTCTTGTTGGTTGTGGGGGTGCAGCCATACTTTGTCCTGTCCAATAATATCTTCAATAAGATAAACTTCCAAAAAATAATGCAAAAGGCACAGGTGACACAAGGACCTAATAGGAAAAATTTTATGAATTCCTGAACCATAAATGTTTTCGAGTTTTCTCAAATAACAAAGAGGAAACTTCTTCAGATTCAACAACAGAACATATTACAAGGAAACAGGCTTTAAAACAAAATTACAACAATTTTCATTTATAAAAAATACCAATGATGGATAACTTTGTTGGCCACTAATTCCAGAATTCTAACCGGCTGTCAGGGTGCATGTTTGGTTCACCATGTCATCTAAACCCATCAAGGAATGGTTCCCCATAGGCTCAACATACCACCGAAGATTTCTGCTTTTATTACATTTTATGATCATTTTTTGATGTGCATCGTGATTTTACAATATTACAAGAAAAAATGTATTATTCCTGATAAAGTTAGTAATAGTATTGGCATAAAAATACCAAAGTCAGGAAGGAGAAAAGGAGAAAAAGAAACCAAGATAGCCTCACAGGATAAATAAGAAATCTTTAAAGGATTTGAGATCACCCTGTTAGAAAATTCCACATTAATTAAATACAAAAATATTAGGTGATTAATATAGAAATAAACACCCCAACCTTAACAAGCTAGCTTTTAAGATTAGTTCTCCTAAATCTATATTAAAAATTTAATAAGGTATCAGAGCGGGAGGATCCTATTCAATCAATTGTACTCTGTTTAATTAAGTACCAAGTAACGAATTATACTATTCAATCAAATACCCAAGTAAACCAAGTATAGTAAATCAAGTACAAAGTAACTAATTACCTTACCGATTATTCCAATTTATCCAAGTACCTAATTACGTAATTATTTCAAGTAATAACTTTGAATACTCCGTAAGTGTTAGAACATCCCACATTGATTAAATACAAAAATGTTAAGTAATTAATATAGAAATTGACACCCCAACCTTAACAAACTAGCTTTTAAGGTTGGTTCTCCCAAATCTATAATAAAAATTTAACACACCCCCACACACAGCAGTGACAGTATGATGGAAGCCCATTTTCCGGAGATAAAACCCATCCCCTTGTCTAACACTACAAGAAACCTTCTTGCATTTAGCCATGCAAAGCACTCATATGCAGCTGTTGATATAAATTTGTGGGATTTGGTGGATTAACTGTTAGATTCAATTGAACAACTTTGTGAACACAGACGCACATATACATATGAGCACCCATGCAAGACAGGAAAAGAAAAGTTGTGAATCTCAAAAGCTATTTGCTCAGGCCAGAATCAAGTACCCAATTAGAATCGACTTTCAATACTATATTCATCAAAAAAAAAATCAAAATAGAATCTCAAGTTTAAAGCTTAAACACATATAGGAATATGCCATAATTCCTAACAAAACAAATGGTTAAATAAAGCTCAAAAGCAATCGAATCACATAAATGGAAAGAAAACAACCAAGCAATTCAACAAGAAATCTAAAATCAAACCTCTTAAACTCATCAATCAAAATCTACTGTTATCTAACAAACACCAGATTGACCAACAAGATCGTGCAGAGACATGTAAATCGCAAATACCAATATCAAAGCAGAAAAACAAAAAACAAAATCCTTCATTGGCACATAAGATCAATAGCAAAGAGAAAAAAAAAAAAACAGATCAGCAAAATCCCAGACACACTTTCAGGGAGTTTATCAATTAAATCTCGATATGATCATCTCAAAGAAAAAAGACAGAGACTAATAACACGCCAACAAAATGCAAACAGAACCCATAGAATGTACGAAATTGTATAAAAAAAAAAAGGGTACCTTGAAATTGAAATCCCGAGAAAAAGAAGACGACCCAGAAAAATCAAAGATGTGGGTTTTGTAGAGAAGAAGAGAGAAAGTTGGCAGTTAGGTGAAAATGGTGATTGATGTGGAAAAGATGGGGAAGAAGGTGAGATTTATTGGTAGAGATGGCTATTGTTGAGTTGCTTACCGTGCTAGTGAGGACAGAGAATACAAATATTTGGGCACGTCGGACTTGACCACCTTTTTGGTAGGTAAACGTCCAAGACTGAGGTGGCAAACTATAATTGGACCTTCTGACATTTTGACTTGCCACCTCATCTAAGTCTGGCTGATATGGCAATTTTTTTTATGCTATATTTTCTATAATAACAATTTTTAAAGTTTAAACTTTTTTTTAATTGAAGTTTTTTTTGAAAAAAAAAAAAAACCCTTTAAATATAGTTTAAAAATATCAAAAATTGAATAACAAAACCACTTAATACTCATCATGAATGAATGCTATAATTTCACTCCCATTTTCATTTTCTTCAAAATTCACAAATTTGTCATTATAAATAATAAAAAAATCATTTTTTCTTATATTTTTTTCTTTTATAAATTTTTAAGATGGACACTTTTCCTACCATTTGTTTTATATTTACAATTTTGCCATTATAATATTGAATTTGAAAACGTGCTTACAGCACTACTTCATTATTGATTTTACAAATTTACCGTAAGGTATTATATAATTTTAAAATTAATAATTATATCCATAAATAAAATTGAAGTCTTTTTTAAGACTATATCTCAGCATGCAAATAAAATAAATATCTTAGTCTAGTGATTATATACTATTTTAAAAATAGATAGTAGGATTCGAACCCCATCAATATTAAATTTATCCTTCTCAATGCTTAAAAAAATTACTATATCCTTAAATAATAACTAATCATGCATTAATTTTTCTCCCTTAATTATCTTTTTTTTGAGTTTTGCTTATAATATAATTACATTATGATAATTGAATTTGATATATCGGTGATTCGACAAAAAATAAATTACTGCATACAGTTTTTGTTGAAAAATATAAATAAGATTGATGGGAAATGAAGTTTATTATTCATAATGAAATAGTAAATTTTTAAATATACCTTTCCTTTTTTTTCACACTTAAAAAAGAAAAAACTATGAAGTATTCACAATTCACAATAAATACTATTTTTTCACCCATTGTTCTTCCTATTTTTATTTTATTAATTTTTTCTTTTCTCATACTTTTTTATTTATAAACTTATTTATACATAAAATATTAATCCATATCCATATTTATATTTAGAGTAAATTACTATTTTATCCATGAAATTTGATATAATTTACTATTAAATTACTATTTTATCCATGAAATTTGATATAATTTACTAACTTATCTTTGCTTTTTAAAAAACTAAATAAAAAATTTCTCAGTTTTAATTTAGTCAAACAATTTATTCATTTTGTCATTTTTACCTTTAAAACTCTATAAAAAATAAATAAAAGCCCATCTTTTATTCGTAAATTTTTCATCCTAACTATAATTGAGGACTTTTATAAATAAAAATAAAATTGAATTATTTTTATTTTTTAAATACATAATAAAATCTAAACTAATTTTGAAAATATATAAATTCTGTAATATAGTTTAACAAAACTAAAAACTAAAATTATCAGTATCAAATTGAATATGTGAATTTAAAAGTAAAGAAAAGTGCAATAAATTTGAGCAAAGCAATCGGAATAAGTAAAGAAAAAGACAGAAACAAGATTATCAAAAAAGAGTTGTGAGCTCTAGCAATGGCGAGCCCTTAAGAATTGTAAAGACAAAACAGAATGACTGCCCCGGTGATAGCTTGGCCTTAGAAATAAGTTTAGTGATTTATTCAAGTATATAAAAAATTTAATCCCATGTGTGAGAAAATGTAAAGGAATTTTTCAATATGTCCTTAGAAATTTCGAGATGGGTCTATAAAGGTCAAATTAATTCAATAAATGTGAAATTTGAATATATGAACATAAGAGCTCCAAAATCAAATCAAATTTTGATTTTAAATTTGGTTTCATGAACCAACTTGTTCTTAACTAAACATATATATGAAGCTGGCCTGACCCGATCGAGCCGCCAATTCTCAATAATTTTACAATGTTTTTGAAAAATTAATGTCAACGTCCATTAAAAGTTATATTTATTTATTGACCAACCCTACTATCATAATTTATTTAAAATGGGTCATCATTCAACATCTAATTTTCTCTTAATGAAAAAAAATATAATTATGATGTTATAACAATTGTCAATCTTTCATATTGGTATATATATATAACGAGTTATTTATTGAAATTATCCGAATATCAATTAAATACTCGATTAAATACATTTTTATTATTATACCACCATGTTAAATACTGATTATTTTAATACCTAATTAAACCTTTGCTTATTAATTCTTTTTTTTTTCAAAATGAAATGACTATTTGAATATAAAATTAATCAAGAGTTGGAAAAATTAAGGGATTAAAAAATTGTGTGCTAAAAAAAAAAGAGAAAATAAAGTGTAATAAAAGCATTGAATTTTACATTTTCTTAGAAGCAGAAAATTATTTAATTCACACATATGAAAATAAAAAATGAAGTTTATATTTTGGTCTAAGTCAAAAGTTCTGTTTCTTTTCTTCTGTTTTTTTTATAGAACTTATTAAGACCAATCAAACGTTGACCCTCAGCTAATGCGTTTCCATGTGGTATTCACATGGATTCCATACATAGTTTATACGTTAATTAATTTAGAAGTTGGCCGTAATGCGGTTGTTTGGTAGACGGAGGGTATTTTCAGATAATTTTTTATTTTTTTATTATTTTTAAAAATTTTTAACGAGGAAAGTAAAAAAAAAAAAAAAAAAGAAGAAGAAGAAAATATTAAATAATTCAATGAATAGAAAATTATAAGACTAATTAGTTAATTTTTTAAAAAATAAAAATTATTTTATGAATTAAATCAATTTTCAAGGATAAAATAATATTTTTTTTTCAAGTTTATGGGGTAGGTGAAATAGTACAATGGTTGGTTGATTAGAGCTTAAATCATTAATTTCCTATATAATACCATACAAATATTTAATTATTTAATTATTAGCCAGATAATTATTAATTTCTTTTAATTAATTAATTCACGAGTTACATAATTTTACTTCAAACTAATGTCAAAACCATGAAAACTAATTTGAATCTTAAGCATTAAAAAAATGTGGTTTGATTTGTAATGAATTAAGACTATGTTTAGCTCGTAAAATATAATGCACAAAAAATAAAATAATTATTCTTAAGAAATAAAAGATGGCAGAGATAGAATAATTATTTAAATTTTATAATTTAGTTCATAATATAAAATAACTATTTCATTCACATAAATGATCATAATATTTTTATAAATTAATTTTATTATTAATATTAAAATTAAATATAATTTTATCAAATTTTATTTAAGAAATAATTTAAATGTATAATAAATAAAATTTTTATTTGACTTAAAAAGTAAAAAATAAAAATAAAAATATGAAAAGAAAAAAAAAGTAATAGTGGTGAGTTTGAACTTGTGAACTTTTTTTAAGGATAAAAAATAAAAATACTCTATTCTATAATTTAAAAATAATAATTATTTACTTGTTTTTAAATATGTATTTAATAAAAATTATGAAATTATTATTTAATAAAATTAATATCATTCCCTAAATTTTAAATTAAAATTTAAAATAATTATAGGATATGAAATAATTATTATATTATTTGAATATTGCGTAAAACATATAAAATAAAAAGAATTGGAGATTTGTCTTTTTCTTAATAATAACTCTGTCGTACCAAATTGTAGAAATATAATTGTTCCGAAGAAAAAACTATAGAATGTGAAATAGATATATCGGCTAATTGGCGTATGGTAGATTTTTTGAGTCGTAGTCAACGATTGTACATAGAAACTGAACAAGTCAAAGCTTCTCCGCAAGATAAATTTTTTTTTTTTTTTTTGGGAAAAAATCATTTTCAACCTAATTTTAGGTTTTTTTATTATTTTATTTTATATTTTCTAATGTGCATTATTAAAGTCAAATAAGCTTTTCAAAATAAAGATATTGGTAATTTATTTAATGGAAAATAAAGAAAAATAAGAAATTTGTTAATAATAATTTAAAGAGAATATAAATAACTAAGTTAGTTTTTATTAAAATAGAACATCAAATGGACCAGCGCACTGATTACTCTCTCTCTCTATTGACTCTCTCTTTTTCCTACGACTTTCTGTGTATATATATATATATATGCTTCTTTATCTTGCTCTTTCTTTATTTTTTTTAACTTATGTTTTACATTTTTTCATAAAATGTTGTATATTTGACTTTTCCATTTATTTTTTATTTACAAGTTTATATAATGATATTTATAATTATTAATAAAATTTAATTATATTATTAAAATATAGAATAAAAATAAAAATAATTATGATATTGAATAAATACACTCTAAAATTTTTTAAAAAATAACGACTTGTAGATAAATTAATGGGATAATTTGTTTTATTTAAAAAAATATTTGAAACATGATAAACAATTTCTAAATAAATTTTGAAAATTAGTGTTTATTAACTAGCTTTCAAAAGTTGTTTATTTTTATTTATTCATCATATTTTAATATCATAATTATTTTTTTTAATTTTTATCATATATTCTAATAATATATTAAATTTTATTAATAATTATAACTATTAGTATATAACTTATAAATAAAAAACTAAATGAAAAGTCATATATATATATATATATATATATATATATATATATATATATATATATATATATATATATATATATATATATATATATATATATATATATATATATATATATATATATATATATAACATCAACTATCAATAAAATTGCATTTTTATTATTAAATTTTAATTTTAGCAATTTGAATTATAAACTAATTTAATTTTGATAAATTAGGTCATTAAGCCAAAATCTGGTGATACGTCGGTCACCGGTGTTGACGTAGTGCTTATCGCTACGTAATATATACCTGGATTATAAAAAAAAAAGACAAAAAGAAAAAAATTAAAATTTAAAAAACTAAAATAAAATAAAGTACTACGGTTTTTCAAAAATAAAATCAAAACAATTTTAATTTTATTTTATTTTATTTCATTTTGCTAATGAGGGTTCGTTTTAGTTTTTTAAAATTTAGTTCATTTTATTTTAGCTTTGTTTTATTTTAGTTTTGATTTTATTTAAGTTAAATTATTTTGATTTTCTTTTTGTAAAAAGGCAGTATTTTATTTTATTTTAGTTTTTTAAATTTTAGTTTCTTTTTTTTTTATCCTTTTTTTGTAATCCAAATGTATATTATGTGGCAAATAGTTTGTATTTTTTGTATTTTAAGTGGTCCTAATTAGTGCCACATTAGTACTGGTGGCTAACGTGTTAATAGATTATGGCTTCATGACCCAATATATCAAAATTAAATAATTCATGACCTAAATTGCTAAAATTAAAATTTGTAATAAAAATACAATTTTCTAGATAGTTAATGATTTTTTTTTATAATTAACCCTTTATTAAAATTATATTATTCCATTGACAAAAATCAGTAAGCTAGAAAGTATGAAAATGAGTTTTTCTATTTTAAATTTTAAATATATAATTTCAATGATATAAATGTAATGTAATTTTTTAAATATTTTCAAATTATTAGGTCTCAATTTAGTCGAGAATTATCAAATTTGTGGATGTAATAAAATATGTGAATTGTAAAATTTACAAATTTTAAAAATTTTACTTTTTGAATTGATTATAAAATTAATAGATTGATAGTTTATATCTAAATATAGTTTTGAAATATTATAAATTTATTAAAGAAAATCTTAAAATAAAAGAAATAATTATAGTTCCTCATTAATAACAAACAGTGATTTTGGACTTAAAAAGCGAGAAATTAAAATATTTAAAATGAAAAATTTAGGAGAGTGACTTTTTAAAATCCATTAATTGTCTTCTTAAACAGTAAATTTAGTTTAAATTTATAAATTTTATAAAATATCTCTTTTGAAATCTTTTGCAACAGTGAATTGCTTACCTTTAACAAGGAAATGGGCTGGGCTGGACTGACTGCACTGGTTTACATTTGATAAAATTATAAATCCGGCCAATTGGCCATAGGAAATTTTTATTTTATTTTTTTATTTTTATCAAAGGCCACTAGCAATTGCAATCGCCAAGAATAATATAAAGCCATTGCCAATTTGGCCGTCACTTTCATGTCTCTCTCTTCTCACCGAACAATGTTTCATCAATAGCCAGAAAATTGTTTTGTAGAGCCAAATTTTTTATAATATAATTTATATTAAAATGGTATATACAAGTAACCTAACTTTTATGCGTTTAAGAAAATTTTTCATATAAGATAAGAGGCTAAATCAGTATATAACCAAATTTTAATAATTTTACCCTAATAAATTTTGGTTTTTGGTAGATATAGCAAAATCTAATTCGCCCTGATTAGAAATTCGGCTTTGCTTCAAATTTGATAGGAATCTCCATCCCCTCCATAATAATGGGGCAGAAATAAGAATGAGTTTCCCCTTATTACATAAAATTAACATATATATATATATATATATATATATATTAATTTTCTTTAATATTATATTATTGAATATTTAATTATATTATTATTTTTTAAATATTAATAATATATAAAACTTAATATAAATATGTATAATATTTTATCAAAATATATAAATTATGAAATTTTAATATTAATAAAATTATAAAAATATATTCTATCTCTACCTTGCATTTTTTGTTAATCTAATTTACCCTATCTCATTTTTAATCCGATCATTCACGAGATAGGAATAAAAATTTCAAAATCCTTCTTGTTCGGTTCCATTGCATTCATGAGACGGGAGTCCCCCTCTCTCCATCAATGGGTTCCATACAATGAACTCTGAGAAGATGTGACATTCACATTTTTCCCATTTTCGAAAATTAAACATAATAATAATAAAACTCTAGTTGAAAACGAAAGACAATAATTTAGATGTTGATGCATATTATACTACTCTTGATTTATAATAATAATGATGTATGTACGTAAATGGCTTCCTACCTCAAATTTTGAAGATTATGCCAAAATTAACATCAGTCAATAATGTGGAGGTTAAACTTTAAGGTATATACAGGAATAATCATATTTCTCATCTTGAAATTAATACAAATAAAAAATAAAATATTTTAATCAACTATACCACAGCTACCCACTCATTCCATTCATCTCTCTTAGTCTTACTTCGTCTTTGACACTGATTATTATTAGAGTAAATTATTATTTAATTTATTATATTTGATTTAATTAATTAATTCCTTTATATTTTTTTAAAAATTAATTAATTAGTTACTCAATTTTAATTCTGTCAGATCATTTAATCATTCGCTCTAATTATTATATTTTTTTTATTAAATTTTTTAAAAAATGATGAAAATACCCTTTTATATAAATAATAAATATAATTTTATTTTTAAAAATAAAAATTTAAATAATAAAAGTAAATAATATTTATATATTTATGTAATAATTATATGTAATATCATCAAATTATAAAATTATTTATTATTTTATATAACAAAAAATAAAAAAATATATATGTCAATAAAATTAAATAATCATTAAATAATTAAATGATTATTAATAATTATCATTGACTTTTATTAATTTCAATTTCAATTTTTTATTTTTAAATAATAAATTTATATTTATATTTATTACATTTACAAAGATATTTTAATCATTTTACATAAATTTAATAAAAAAAAATACAACAATTATACAAAAGGAGTAGATAATTTGACGAACCAAAACTCAGAAACTAATTACTTAGTTTCTTAAAAAACATGAACGAGTTAATTACTTATATTAAACATAACTAAATAGTAATTTACCATTATTATTATTATTATTATTATATATCTCAAAATTTCCCCTTTTTTTTCTGTTTGGCAAAAAAAATTTCCTTTTTTTTTTTTTTTTTTTTTTCCATTTCTCAAGAAAAATTTCAATAAAAATGAGAGAAAATGTAATAAAAAGATAAAAGGGTGAAATGAATGAAGTGAGAATGCAAGATAATATGATGACTTCAATATTTCGGCAAGAAATTTCAGTCAAATGCACCTAATTGGAAAAATAAATAAAGTTGAATGCAGGAACCAGCAAAATTCAGATCAATGCAGGCACAACAGTACACACACAAGGGATCATATCACTCAATTTTCAACAAACAACATTTTTTATCATCATTTCGAGATTTTATGATCTAAAACTTGAAAGACAATACTTATTTTTTAGTTCAAGATCTTCCTCAAATATGTAAAAGCAGTGTTATCACAATAACATATTATCAGAAGCTCATAAGATATCTGGTTATCTACAAATCATCTAACAAGTTAATTAATATCCTCCTTAACTCAATGCAATGAATTAATATTATTACTGCATCTCCTAGAAATATCAAATCATGTAAAATGATTTTATATTTGAAACAGGAAAGCCTAGTAATAATAGATCTCCAAATAGCTAAAATTAAGAGGTTCTAAGATGAACTATGCAGAAACAGATATTAGTCTATAGTTCACCTCCAGTAACTGCTATCACTACCTACTAACACACTATAACATTAACTAGAATTCAATTCATTCAAGAGAATTTGATAACTCTGTTTCAGCAAAGACTATTACTGAAACCTGTGTGGCAATGTTCATATCACAGAATTAGTTCCTAAAACTACATTTGAATAATATTTGGAATAAAATTCACAGATAAAACCAGTTTTAGAGACAATATTAAAGAACAAAATTTGGTCAGAATACTTTTATCACTAACAAAATTTTTGTGTCACTGCATTTAAGGATAGAAAAAATTTCAATGAGAAGAATCATATCTCCGTGTACATAACCATTTTGGTTAAATACAATTGACTTTGAAAGTTACAACTAATGATGAAATCCAATATCCCAGTATGAACACTCGCAACTTGTCATTGTGTACCTGAAAAACAAGGCAGGAGCCATACTCATCTATAGGCCAAAATTGCACATCTGAACAAACTCCATATCATTGTCCACATATTTAGTCCAGAGATTCTTGTATTGGTTCATGGCAATGTCAAGCCAAGGTTTCATATTTCCGTTGTAATGGATGACTGCAGCGTTGTTGATCTCATCCATACTAATACTTGGATTATACCCAAGACCAAGCACGTGCCAAGATTTGTCCAGTGATTTTGTAGTCGAGTAAAAGGTGATCAAGCCAGGTGGTAGAGTACCTAATTTCCAGAGAGTACGATCCTCATTCTGATCACACCATATGCACAGAGTTAATTGAACAGATCTCTCAGTCCCAACAAAAGAGGGCAATTAATTCATTATCATTTTCAAAATAAACAATTTTTTGTTTGGATTAGTTATTTGGACATCAAAAGGCAAGAAATTTTTTAAAAGTCTGATAGATCAGTAGCTATATTAACATCAAAAGGCAGAAGAGTTCAAAAGGAAACATACCAAGCTCTGCCAGTAATGATACTGCTCGGTGGACTTTTCACGCCTCCAAGAATCAAGATCGAATATGTTCGTTCCATAAGCCCAAGCACAGGCCTTTGGATTAAATCTCTCCCTAATTAAAGGGTGCGAGAAGTTCAAATACTGCGCATAACGATGAAATGAGCCAAAGCACGTCTCAACAGCCCCATTCACCTTTCCATCTAAGTCAATCTTCCACAATCCTGTCAAGTCCTTTTGAACCACAACATCATCATCCAAAAACAAAATCTTATGCAACTTAGGATACATCTCTGGCAAATAAAACCGGAGATGATTCAACATAGACAAGTATTTGGGATTCCTGAACTTCATATTACTCACATCCTTGGTAGCATTCTCTGCCTGATTCTGAAAGTAAAACTTCTGCAGTTTCAGATTCTCAAGTTGCCTCAAAACCGGCACATACGAAGAATTCAGAAAACTAAAATCCTCCACACCCTTAACCTCCACATGGGCACCTCCTTCCACAGGCCGCATCCTAAACCACACCTTCATAGCTGCCACATTCATTCTATCAGTAACAACATGAAAAACATGTTTCCAAGGTTCATCTGCATTCTTCACCACAGACCTCACTACAACTGAAACAGCAATTACATTATCAGAAAATATAGCATAATGATACAAACTGGGATCCTCAAACTCTGGCTTGGGATCTTCCTCCCTATATTTCTCTGGATGTGAAATCCTCTCCTCCACAAGCCTCATTGCCAAGCAATGCAAACTCTTAGGTATCGATTTTGCAGCAATCAAGCTAGCGAAAGCCCCATTCTTTTTAGCCTTAATCAACAATTCATTCACAGCAAAAATAGTATCTTTAAGCTTCTGAATCTTGATCTGATTATCATAACTCTCTTTTGCCTCAGCTATCATCAATCTAGCAATTTTGACTCTTTCTTTCACCTCCTTCTCAAAAAGCCTCAAAATATCCTCATCAACTGCACCCTCTGATTCAAACAAGGAAGATTTGTAATTGGGTTTGGTTGTAATATCAGAAAAATTCTTAGCTAAGTCATCAAACATTCTCAATTGCCTAGAAATATCAAGCTTAAGCTTTCTAGCATAAGCAGCATAAGCATTCACTAAAGTCATATGATCACTAGCTTGTTTATAAATCAAATCCAGTCGGGTTTTCAACGGATCCGAATTCAATGCCAAAAACGTCCTCTGTACATATGCATTACCAGTACTTGGCAGTGACTGTTAAAACCCAAAAATCAAAAATCAAAAACCATGAGTTTGAAATTAAGTTTATACAAATTTTAATCAAGTAGAGAATGTACTTACAGAGTCGTGAGTAGAGGTGGTGGGGTGAGTAGTGAGAAGAACGGAGAGAGTAGCGAGGAACAGAAGAGTGAACATGGCGGAGACTAAGATCCGGTAAGAAAATAAACTACGGAAGCCGGCGTTAAATCCAGCGGATCCTCCTCCACCACGGCTGCCACGGACGGCGACGGCCATCGGAAAATTGAGGATTTGAATGTATTCTAACTCTTTATATCTCTGCTTATAGAAACGGAGAAATGGAGAGCAAAGCGGAGATGGAGAAGAAGCTGAAAATAAAGCTAAAATGGAGAGATCTAAAATGGATCCATTTGCCCGTCGGTGAGATTATTTAATTTTTATTTAATTTAGAGAAATGGATTTGGTCGTAAGAATGAATAAGTTGAGTGTCAAAGCTAAGTACATGACTATGTGTTACGAAAATCAGTGTTGACCATATGTTTTTTTTTTTTTTTTCTTGTTTTGCCATTTTAATCACTCTATATAAATTTAACGAAAAATTTATAAAATTTTGAATGAATAATTAAAAAGTTTAATATAAAAAAAAAAAAAAAGAAGTCAAGTTAAATATTATTTAATTAATTTTTTAAAATTACAAATCATTTTATTAATTAAATTAAAATTTAAGTACCAAGTAACAATTTATCCTAACCATGAAAGAAGTTAAAATTTTTAAGTGGAATTCCACTCCTTATTGGACTTCTCCACTTTCTTCAACGTTTTCTCTAAGAGCAGTCCATTGAACAAATCGTTGCTCAAAATTTAAATTCAAACTCAACTCATTTAAAATTTATTATATAAATTTTATTCAAAATCAACTCGAATCAAACTTGTTTACCATATGAACAAGCAAAGACTCGGTAAAGAAAATATTACAAACAAGTTTCAACTCGAGTTCAAACTCATTAAACTTGATAAATGAGTTCAAGATTAAAAATTTATTAGCAATAATATATATATATATATATATATATATATATATATATATATATATATATATATATATATATATATATATAAGAGGATCTATTTGACAGTGAGATATAATAATATGAAATAACTATCCTCTTGCAATTACCATAAAATTGAAATTTTACATAGTACAAATAAGAGAACTTTGAATAAAAAACTTTTCATTCTCAATAGCAAATACTCTTGCCAGTTTAATTGAATCTCAAATGTTTTTATTTCTATTTATAGCTTTTAAGAGTTATTATAAATTATACAAGAGTAAACTTGTTATGTTAATCTAGTATACAAAATTTTCAATCTATATAACTTTAAATTTATCATAAAAATTCAAATGATTTTACCTTGTATTATATAAGTATAAAAAAGTGCCATGTGATTTTCTGCTTTTACAAATAAAGTTTTGTGATTTTTTTTTTTTTATAAATTCAGACTTGTGGTTCAATTTGTTAGCATTTATAGGATTTAAATCCTGACACCATTATTTCCCTACACACGTGATGCACTCTGATGAATTATAAACTTTTCTCCTTTTATGTGGCAATTAATAATATAATAAAAAATGAATAAATTCAAAAAAGTATCACATAATTTCGCATTTTTGCAAATAGAGCCTATGTTTTTTTTTTTTTTATTTTTTGCAAATTTAGATATGTGGTTTACTCTATGTGTAAGAAGATAACGACGTCTTAATTTAAGCCCTCTATAAATACTAATGGAATGAATCTTGGATTTGCAAAAAAAATATAAAATAAATAAAAACACAAAACTTATTTACAAAAGCGCAAAATCACATTATATTTTTTTAAACTTATCCCTAAATTGTATTATTCATTAAGTTATAAAATGATTAATTTTTATATTGCCATTACCTATTTTTTAGTATACTAACATAGTTCATGAATTCAACCAAATCAATTTATTACTTATGTGATCAAACTATATTATTTAATTAGTCGTAATAAATTATGTAATTATATTATTGGCAAAAAAAAATTATGTAATTATATAATTTTATGTGTATTTTAGATGTCAAATCATATATTTAATTTTCGAATTAAATATTCATAAAAAACTGTCATAATAACCTACCACTTGCATAAGGTATTAAATAGAAAAGATTAAATAAAAAATTAAAAAATCAACTGTTTGAAAGTTTAAAAAGATAAATTTACATTAACTTACTTAAAAATCTCAATTTACACTTCATACCTAAAGTGTAATATTTTTATATTTTTTAATGTAATATGGCACTTTTTATTTAAAATCTTTTCATTAACTATTCCCTTACATAATGATCTAACATTTTATGTTTTAAGGAAAAAATTAAAAATATATTTAATTTTATCATAATTTTAAATAATAATTATATAGAATATTTCATAATTTAAATAAAAATAATGTATAATAAAATATCATTAATTAATATAAATAAATAAAATTTTAACTTAATAATAATTAACTTAATAATAATAAAAAAAATAATGTTTGTCATTTGACATGGGACAGATTTTGGCTTTTCTCTATCACTGTTTTCATTGTGGATGTGGCCCTTTACACCAGGCCTTGATCTTCGGCTCCAATGCCACTTGTTGATTGATTTGGGCACACGAGAACAAACCGTGTGGTGGACTTTGACTTTTAAACCTGGTCTTGTGCATGGGCCATTTAAATTGTACAAATGGGCTTATTTTGGTTTTTCGGCATAACCATTTCTAAAAGAGGTATGATCTTGATTGCTCTAAACCCTCTAATAATGAGGGGGAAATTTTCAAAGACTTAAAACCTTTTCATCAAGAATTTAATAAGTTTCTTTCCTGCTTTTTGCCTCAATACTTCACTGAGTTAATTCTCTAGTTTTATTAATTATACAAAATAAATCAGAAATTTGAAAATTACTACACTATAAATATAAATTAAGGATCAAATATCAAATCAATTACCCAATAAAGAAAAATAGCAGATTTTATTATCCATGAGCTCTGCTTCTTTAGCCATTCTTGAAGATGAAGGTGGATGGGTTCGGTTTGATTTAGGTGACAAATTGAAGTAGGTGAGAGAAGTGGACGTTAGAATCTTTGAAGAAGTGTAGCCTCCTAGCATTGCAATTGGCAACTTTGCAAGTGATTGATTCCACAGCTTAGGCAATTTGGTTAGACTTTAATGCTTGATTTTGTCTTCTTATTTTCACTTTACCTTACTTTATATTTATTTTTATAATAACAAAATAATAGTTCATGAAATATCATGTTTGGTAGTGACTTAGTTATGGTGATTATTTTTAATAAGTTTGGTTTTTAACTAGTCTTGAACTCAAGAATTCATTATCAACAATATATTTGACCACTTTGCAAATTTTATTTAAAAAAAAAAAAGAAAGAAAGAAAGAACTATATGAACAATTGAAAGAAAATGGGACATTGAAGGAATTTTTTTTTAATCTCAAACTGCAAATAGTGAAACGGATACTTGTTATATCCATCACATATACTTAATGTTTGTCATTTAATGTTAGTTTATTTTTTTTTTCAAATTTCAATATGTGTATATTAAATATTAAACATATATTAGATATAAATCAAATATATAAGTAACGTGCATGCATGTTACTTATATATATATATATATATATATACATATATAAACCAAACATATAATATTTTATGGGCTTGTTCTTTTTGTAAACGAACTTAAAAATCATATATCAAACATATACCATTTGTTCAAAAAAAATATACTAAATATATACCTAACATATGTTATATTTTCATATACATATACCATTTACTAATATTTTATCTTTTTTTTTTTTCAAATTTGCAATCTCCATATATTAAAGTAGTTGCACATATAGAATATAAACTTAATGTATACCTTTTTTTTGTATACGTATAGTATATTTTTTTAAATGTATACTATTTACTATTAGTTTATCTTTTTAATTTTTTAAATTTGCAATATCTATATATAAAATAGTTACAGATATTAAATTTATATCAAATTTTGGTCTACATATATCATTTACTATTAGTTTTTCTTTTTAATTTTTTCAAATTTACAATCTGTATATGTTAAAATAGTTGCAGATGACAAATATACACTTGGCATATACCAAATTTTGGTATACATATATTATCTATTGTTAGTTTATCTTTTTATTTTTTCAAATTTGCATTTTGTATATACAAAATAGTTGCAGATACCAAGTATATACTTAACATATACCAAATTTCAGTATATGTATATCATATATTGTTAATTTAAATTACAATGCTGCATTTTTGTACAAACCTAAAAATAAGTCTAATTATGGTTAGATTATGGAAATTAAGGGGATGCATGCAAGTAACAATAATCCAATTAATTAATCTTTTCTTCTTCTTCTCCTTTTTTTAAAATTAAATTGCAATTTTTTCTTCATCATGCTAAGTTCATTCATCTAGTTTGATAAAAAATATTAAGACTAAAAAATTCATAAATAAAAAAAATTATGATTAATGAATGAAACAAATTTTCTTATCAATTAAACTAATTTTTAGGATCAAAATAAATTGCATTCTTTTAATTGTTAATGAAAATTTCAATAATTTGCATTTTTAAATCATTATTTGACAATTAAGCGCTTGGGAAGCACATGACAGGCAAGTTACACCTCACAAGCAAATCTTATGTATAGAAAATGAAAAATTCCTCCAAACCAAAAAAGAGAGAGAAATTAAGGATAATTAGGGAGATCCTTTTAATTAAGGTGGGCCTTTGATTTGACACAATAAGAACCAAAACTCATCATTTTGGATCAAAGTAGGCATACCGAAGCATGGGGGTGGGTCTCTCTTTGGCTTCGACTGCATTATTACTTATTATCAAGTACTTGTTTTTATATTCCTAAAGAAATCAATCTTGATGGCTGTGGAATAGTGTTGTTAAGAATCAAAATCCCACATCGAATAAATACACTAAAAATATATGGGTATATAATGATTTGATTTTAACTAACTAATTGGTTAAGTCTAACCTTTTAACAATAGTTAATCCAAATTCATTAAACTCAATTCATTCGTAACTTAACCTACTCCCATTCAAATAATCTCTACCCTTTCAATTCAATTCAATTTCTATCATGATATCAGAGCAGGCCGGCCCGGTTCAATTTTATTCACCCGGTGTTTGCCAATATGGGTATATAATGATTTGGTTTTAACTATCTAATTGGTTAGGTCTAACTTTTTAGCAATAGTTAACCCAAATTTATTAAACCCAATTCATTTATGTCTTAACCTACTCCCATTCAAATCATCTCTACCCTTTCAATTCAATTCAATTTCTATCACAGAGCTAACCAAAGAGAGGAAGAGAAAGCAAGAATGAGGGAGCATTCACATTACAAGAAAGGCCATATAAAAGATATTTTTCTACGCAGAAAAGATATTTTTGAAATAAAAAAATTGACTTTCTACTTAGAAAGGATATTCTTGAAATAAAAAAATTGACATTGTATAAATAATATTTCTTTATGTTACGAGGTTATTTTTGAAATTTACCCTTTCTAAAATGGTTAATTAGCTGATCCATTAGTTTATAGGCACCATTCTTCCGTAAAAACAAATATATAGTGATCCTAAATAAGCTTTGTTTGGGAAGGAAAGGACAGGAAAAGAAAGGAAAATACATTGTATTTAATCTAAATAAGAGAAGATTAAATTAAGTTAAATTGGTTTTCAAACGTATCCCATAATAATTAAATGCTATCTTCATAAGCTAAAGTTGAATGATTAATTAAATTAGTAAATATTTTTAAAAGTGATTTTGTGGATAATTTCTACATGCAATTTTTGTTATATATATGTCTGTATGTTTCGTATAAACATTGGATATGAGATAAAGAAGAAATGATTTTAATGAAGAATGAGATTAAAATTTATTATATATATACACACACAACTCCACTGCTATTTAATTTTTTCATAACCCTTTACGCAATAAATTTTTATACATACTAATTGTCTATTTTATACTATAGATAAAAAAAAAAAATTAATTATTCTCTCTATTCACAAATTATAATTCATATCTTATTTTTGATATGTCTAAACTAAATAGTATACTTTCTTTTTTAAGTTAAATTTATTATTATGTTTCCAAATATTTAGTCTAGTTATAATCAATCATATTATTTTAAAATAATTAATATAATTTGTGATCATAATAAAAATAAAATAATAAAATAAAAATAGATCCTTAATTTTTGTGTCAAAATAAAAGTGGATTATAATTCGTGAATATAATAATTAAGAAACTAAGATTTTATTCCGAATTTTAATTGATTGATTGATGATTGTGCTAATGTGTCATTATTTTTAAATCTAGCACTCACAAACGCATATATATTCATACAATTCAATAAGTCTATTTATTTTTATTTCATTTTCATTAAGACTGAATTTTATTTAATTAAGTTAGTTTCTATATTATTGAGCTACCTATGTTATATTAAGTTTAAAACCCATTTGTAATAATTTATTTTCATATTTTAATTAGTTTTAGGCTGATTTTGTATTAGCATAAAACCCAATTCAAATTTCACTTATTTTTATTATAGAATTTAAATTTTCTAGTCTAGAAAGAATAATTCATATTTAATTCTTTGATTAGGAAAAATTTCTAACTTATGGCTTTTTGATTTGGCTCTTTGAGGAATCGCTTCTAAATATACTGTTATTGGGTCTCAAAACAAGTCGCTTGTGATTCGCATCAGGTTTGCGTATCCTATTTGTTATTTGTGTGTCATTTCTTTTTTGTCTTTTTTTTTTCTTTTTCTTGTTTCCACATCTTTTCGTTTGATTCCATTTCTGTTCATTTGTTTCCATTTTATGTTATCTTGTTAAATTAGGTTATATCTTATCTTTTTCTTTCTTAAATATTAAATTTGAAATTAAAAAATTAAAAAAAATATTTCAAAACTTTAGTTCTTGCATTCCTTTTGCTCAAAACTTACTCGTTATAATGCCAGTTTGATTCCACTGTTTTTGTTCCTTTTCATTTGGTCAAATTAGTTGTTTACATCATAAAAAAAAAATGAATCTTACCATTAAAATTCTTGTAGTTGTGTGTTCTTCAAATCGTTTTGTATTGGTCTCGATCTTCCTTTTTTTTTTTTCATCAATTTGTAATTGTTCCTTATTTCTTTATTTTAAATTTTGTAATATGTAATTATTGGTATTGGAAAAAAAAAGCCATACAAATTAACCGAAAACAAACATGAGTTTGAAACACGTGAGAGAATTTTGCTTTACTAACCTTTGTTTTTAAATTATATGAGCAGCTCACAAAGAAATCCATACGGAGATATTGATCTATATCAAGCTTTAGCCGAGATTATTCGAGCCATGAAGCAGAGGAATAATAATAAAATGGATTAACTAGAGGCTTCAATTATGTGGAGGCAGCCACCTAATAACCTGCCCATGCAACCTAGGGATTTCACAAAAGAGTTCACAAAGATGATGAAGATGAAAAAAAGTGGCATGACCATCATATGAGGAGATTTTATTGAAAATTAAGGCGATGTTTATTTGTTGATTAACTAAGTTTTGGCTAGAATATTGCTGAAAATTTTAAAGAAGTAAAAAAAAAAGTGTTTCTAATAATTAGTGTTTTCTTTTTATGTTTTAAGAGGTTGAGCGAGCAGGGAAATGTAGATTATGGTGCCTTTAGTTAACTAGAAGGAAAGCCTGCTGCTATTGATTATGTGATGATGCATAGTGCAAAGTGCATGCAGAAAGAAAGAGGGGGAAAGTATAGGAAATTTTGCACAAAATTTAAATAAATAGTGTCACTGTCGCTGATGACTCAAGCAATCATCTTGAAGAGTGTGTTCGTTGTGTAAATAGCTACGAAGGATTATGCTTACAATTCAAATTTGCAGACTACCTAAACACACTAAGTCACTAAGAACATGGGAATGCAAATAAAAAGCCAACTATGTCATAAGAAAGCATAAATACAAAAAGAAAACTAGATTGGCTGCAAACTAAGGCCAAACATCAAACACATAAATAAAATTAGATTGGCTGCAAAATAAGGCCAAATATTTACCAAGGAGACTTTTCCTTTGAGTAAAATATGTTTTGATTCAGCATGCAGCCAACAATTCTAGCCCCAGCTAGGCATCTAAATTGGATATCTCCTACCTAGTCAAGCAATGGAATGGTCCATCAGTGAATTTGGGCAACCTTGTGTTCTCTCATTTGATGTATCCCAAGGTACCCAATCCTGATTGTGATGGATATGGAAGAGAAGGTAGAACCTTTTTAGGGAAGTGGACATTATTATGGTGCATGGATTAAAAAAATTGTTTAATCAGGAGCCTTAATTTAATTGTTTGAGTCGGAAGTTGCCTACTAAAGTGTTCCCACTTTTTGGTTGTGGAATGCTTGGAAAAATTTTGCCTCGGTTTTTTCGTTTTGCATTCTCTTTTCGTCTTTAATGACGCATGTGCGCACGAATTGAACACTGTTTTTTTCCTTCTCATTTTATAAAGTAGAAAGGGAAAAAAAGTGATATGGGATTCATGTACATGGCAATGGATATATTTTAATTAACTGTGATAAAACTGGGAAAATGACTCATTAACTTTGCAAAGGTCAGCTTCTGATTATAGCAACAGTTTGAAAATGGAGTAGAAAACAGATTTATTGAGCCTGTCATGAGTTTGTTTGGGAGCTATAATCAAGTGTTTATGGAGGATTCTATAATCTGACACACATAGATTTAAGACGTTTGGAATAGTTATCTTATGAATAAAAAAGAATTTAAATCAAAGGCTTTTGATGAATCTTGTCCTAGAATAATTTGTTTTCTAGTTATAAGAGAAACAGTAGTAGGGATAACTAAGAAATGGGCTCTGCTGGACTGTAGGCAAAGCAGAGAAAGGATATGCACATTCCCAACAAAATTCAGTCAAAGCAGCTCTCAAAAGCTAGGAACAGCAATTGGGCTTTAGTGGAATAGCTTTTTCATATTTTTTTTTTGTTATAGCAATTTTACATATCAACCAACATCACCCATCACCCTGCTGTTGTGTTTCATGTCCAACTCTTCCACCCAATTGCATTTTTCCTCTCTGTGTTCTATAATACTTGAAGGAAATATTTCCTTTTATGCGAAAATGCATGGGAATTTGTTTCAGTATGATGCTTTACAGGAGCTTGTCGTGTTTCTTTTTCAGTTCCAAAATTTTGGCGGTTGCTCCATAGTTCAGGGCCAAGTTTCTTACAAATGATTTCGGGGACAGGACCAATATGGAGTCTTTTGTAAAATTTCTAACAGGTTCTGCAAACAAGATCCCAACACACACATATATGTCTCTGCGTGTTTTTCTTTATGAGCCATTTGTGTTTATAGAAAGGACACCTTTATGATGTGATCTTCTCAATTAACTCGGGAAAGAACCTAAGAACATGTAAATTATGAATATGCGACATCATAATTGAGCAGTGATT
This sequence comes from Reutealis trisperma, assembly GCA_947687605.1. Taxonomy (NCBI): domain Eukaryota; kingdom Viridiplantae; phylum Streptophyta; class Magnoliopsida; order Malpighiales; family Euphorbiaceae; genus Reutealis; species Reutealis trisperma. Next base: position 379,889 of record CANTUT010000095.1, on the reverse strand, counting down.
TAAACGATATGCTCAAATTATGTTATTCCTACTCTTGTTCAATCTCTTACACTTAAGAAGTGAGGCTAGAAGACTAGGACAGATCGACCTCCACACAAACAGGAAAAAAAAAAAAATAGGGAAAAGGTAGAGAATAAAAATAAATATGTTGCCTCCACCTTAGCCAAGCAAATCTGTAGAACTTGTGATAGACTGGTTTGAGGATTCAGCTCTGAGATAACCGGTATTACAGGGGATGTCTTCCAGGTCCCTCAGAGTATCATAAGGGCTATTTAGTTGCATGTCACTAAGCATTTGTCGTAGTTCAGAGGCTTCTTCTTTGAGTTGAGTATTTTCTTGAACAACTCGGTCATGAGACTCAGAAAAATGGTTAAGCTTATCTATAAGTTGGTGATTCTCATTTCGAAGCCAAACCACCTGTGACCAGAGCTCATCTAAATGTTTCTGCTTGCGCATACGTGACCGGCGAGCAGATTCTCTATTAGATATCATCCTTCTTTGTTTCCTCTCGTTGATAAGAGAGAGTTGTTGCTCATCTGCTTCGTCAGAAGTTGAATTGTTGCTTAGGCATGATGATTGCAGACTGAATTCTTGAACTTGAGGAGGAACCTGGTAATTGTGTGGATTAATGAATCTATTAAATTGAAATGTGGATGTGTTATCCTGAGTCATGCTTAAATAAGCTGAAAATGGGGATGGGTTTGAGGATACTAGATAATGGAGTCCTGTAATCTCACTGGGCTGCATGGCTTGAATCTGGGTCAAAATCTTCTGGAACTTAGCTTCAGGAGGAGAAAGTGAGGTATATTAGTTCGAAGTTAGATTGAAGGGGTCCGGTTGGGAGCCTGAAGAGAAGTGGCCTTTTATAGAGTTGGAAAAGGTTGAGGTGACCCCACTGTTGGCAATTTGGAGTAATAGTTGTAAAGCTTCTTAAAGCAGTAGACCACTAGGATATAATGCAGATTATGGGGCATTCATACATGTATTTATATGGACATGTAATCACACTAGTTAAAGCTTTTTGTTTTTTCTTTTGCTTTTTGTGGTCATAATATGGATATATATATGCATAATATACATGTACATAAACATGATGACATGCTCTCATTATTGAGTGTTGCAATATGTTTTGTGGATAATCGTCTTTGGATCAAATTATGCTTACATCAGGGAGAACGAGGGAGTTCAAATTGTGGGGAGTATAATTATTTTAATAAGGAAATGTATATTCTAAAGAAAGCAAATGATAGAAATAGGGTACAAGAAGTCAATCTTTATAGTGGAGATATATTATTGCAACTCAGGTTTATTTTGGATAGTTTTACTTAAATGCTCATAAACCAATAAGGTCTTGTGACGTAAGGAATTGGAAGAGAGGGAAAGGAAACCCCTTTTCTCTAACCATATTTAGGAAAGATTAATATACAAAGAGTTGATGACTCACCAACCACTTCTAAGAACAAACAATAATAGATTAACAGTAGACCCCAATTAGATTGATCATGTTGAAGCAAGGACTCTGGTCCTGGAATTCTCAAGTACCATTCCCAGTGTGTCATGTCGTGACAATTATTTTAGGAGGATTGATATCAGGCTTAGACCTGCAAATCCAGAACTATTTTTTTTAGCAGGATGCCCAATGCATAGCCTCACTATCTTTTATTAATATTTTCGTAGATGTCACTTATTTGTTTTCATTTCGATAGCATTTTACAACAAGCTAGTGTTAACCACTCTTCAGATAATTTGTTTCACCATTAATAAACTGAAATAATATCAGTTGGAAAGTATATCAGCAGAAATTACATCATTTATTCTAGCAAAGCATATTCACAATCTTAAACATATTATTACCATGCATATTCTTGAAAACATATATTGCAAATTCTTTTATGATACATATGATGATCTGAAAACAACCATAATCTTATTGGTCGTCAGTGGATTAGATAAGAGAACACTTCAGGAAAAGGTTTCTAAGTGACAATAATCAGTGGTCCAAGATGTTCTTATGTACTAATTGGCAGGAGGAGGCCAATAGTTTTTGATTGCCACATACCTATCAGGTATAATCTAAGACGACAAATGATGACATAGAAGGAGGATAAAGTTGAGTTGAGAGCTTTGATAGTGGGAAAAGAGTGATTGCTAACTTGATTCTATTGGATGAAAAATTAAAAATGTTTCAGCTAAAGTCATGATTTTTACAATATATAGGATCGGAAATTTGTTGCTGATCCACTTGAATTTTTTTTTATTGCACTAGTAAATATAAAGTACTAAAGAAATGCATTACTGTTACTTTCTCTTTCCCCTTTGGAATCTAAATGTTTGTCTAAAAATTCACAAGAGCATTTGTTACTTTGTTTAAAAGAAGAAAGGTTGCACTAGAAAGGGCACACATACGATTAATCTCAGTAGTGGGTTACTTTCACTCACTTTGTCAATAGTAATGGCCACCAAAGAGCACTAGTTTGAGGATAGTAACATATATTAGTTCACCTGAAATAACATTTCAAGCATGTCAAGATACCCAAGTCAAATTGTGCAGGCTCTATTGCAAAACATGGAGAGGATTAGCTTTGATCTTTGCTGCAATAGTTAGCTACTCTTGCAAAGTGGAACAATCTTGTGATATAGGTGGTGGTGGTGGGGATGCAAAGGAGGATGATATATGGATGTACTTTGAAAGGTTAGTCCTCCACTAAGTGAAAAAGCTCTCTAGGACATTAGAAACCAAAATCTTACCAAGGCAAATACTCTCTTTCCTCACTTAATTAAGGTTGGGGCAGGTTGAGTGGACCAAATAGTCAACAATATCATTAGACAGATGTAGACTTGTCTTTCTTTTCCTGTCTTGTGATTGCCCCTGCCTTGTTGCGTATTTCTAATATTTTATATTTTATTTTCCTTGAAGATGTGTATTTATCTTGTGGCTATTCTGCGTATAAAGGTGGATAAGTAGTTGAAGACTGATATTATATATTTTTCTGTCTATTGTACTTGTAATGTACATTATAAAGTAGATATAATGTAACTTGGCAATGTTTCACCATTTAGGCATTGCAAGTTTACTTTGACTACACTTATTTGTTTAAATGCTTTGCTTTATGTAATTATCTTCTTCTCATCTAATCAGTGAATACAAAGGTTTTATTTTTATTTTTTTAAGGTAATGAAGAGAGAGAATGTTACACGAGCAGCATATTGAGAAGAGATAGAGAGGACGTGAGAAGAGTGGACAATTTTAACGAACTCAAAGGCCATGTATTTGGGTGAAGGTTGTAAATGCTAGCTGTTCTGTTTGTTGTATGCTGGAAATTAGGGATTATTTTAGGCTGTAAATATGGCTTAACTATATATTATGTTTCCTTTCCTAGGCTAAATCTAATTTTAGTAGGTGCTTCGAATTGGGGATTTGATTCTTATAATTAAGGCTTGAGGTGTATATAATGAGAAAGGATCACAAAGGAAGATTAGCTTTTTCAAATCAGTCTTATCTTTGTCATGGTATTAGAGCCAATAATCTGAAATTATATTGCTCTTTTTTGTCTTGTCGCAGATTCAGTTCTGTCATTCTGGGTTGAGGATTCTTAGTTGATCTGAGTTTTCAATATTCAGTCATTAGTTATTTGGGTTATTGAGGGTTTTATTTTTTTTGGGGTTCCATCATTTCCTGGTTAAGTAGAATTATTTGTTATAGCAACCATGTCTTTTGAAAAATTTGAGCCCTTTTGCATTCGTTTCACTGGGAAAAATTATTTTGCTTGGGAATTTCAGTTTCAAACATATGTAAAAGGGAAAGAGTTATGGAGTCATCTTGATGGATCAGATCCCAAATCTCAAGATATTACAAAGGGGGTTGAGTGGGAAGTAAAGGATGCGCGGATAAGGAGTTGGATCTTGAGTTCTGTAGAGCCTCATATTCTTTTGAATGTTAGGCCGTATAAAACATCCAAAGAAATGTGGGATTACTTGAAACGTGTGTACAACCAGGATGATGATGCTAGAAGATTTCAGCTGGAATTTGATATTGCTAACTACTCTCAAGGAAGCTTGTCTGTGCAAGAATACTATTCTGGTTTTCTGAACATGTGGACTGAATACACTGATATTGTTTATGCCAAAGTCCCTGCTGAATCCTTATCTGCTATCCAAGCAGTCCATGAAACTAGCAAGCGAGATCAATTTTTGATGAAACTACGCCCAGATTTTGAAGCTATTTGCTCTAATTTGATGGCCAGATCTCCAGCACCATCCTTGGACACTTATTTGGGTGAGCTTCTAAGAGAGGAGCAACGATCTCTTACCAAAACAGCCATGGAACAGCAGAGAATTGCTATGGAATCTCCTAATATTGCCTTTGCAGTAAATGGGACGTCAAGAGGTCGAGACTTGAGGAATGTCAAATGCTATAGTTGCAAAGAATTTGGCCATATTGCAACAAATTGTTCGAAGAGGTTTTGCAATTATTGTAAAACAAAGGGGCATATCATCACAACATGCCCAATTCGGCCACAAAACAAGAATCATAGAGCCTACCAAGCGGTTGTCCAATCTTCAGATGCAGACTTCAGAGCTTTAGATCATACTGCCACCATGTCTTCACAATCTTCTGCATCTGCAGTTGCTGCCCCAAATTCTATAACACCTGAAATGGTGCAACAAATGATTGTTTCTGCATTTTCTGCACTTGGACTTTCAGGTAACAACAAATTTTCTTTAAATCTTTGGTTATTTGATTCTGCAGCCTCAAATCATATGACCTATGACTCCAAGAGCCTTTCCAATGTCAAGAAATATAATGGTAATAAGGAAATACAAATAGCAAATGGGGAATCTTTACCAACTACAGCTGTTGGTGACATGTCTTCTTCTTTTAAAGATGTTTTCTTGTCTCCTGGTTTGACAAGTAATCTTATCTCTATTGGGCAATTGGTTGAGAATAATTGTAATGTTCTATTTTCTGGTACTGGTTGTGTTGTGCAGGATCAAGTGTCGGGGAAGGTGATCGCAAAGGGACCTAAATGGGGGCGACTCTTTCCTTTACACATACCAACTGCTGTTCATGGTTCCAATTTGTTCTCTTTTGTTTGTCTTTCTACCAAAAATCAGCATCAATTGTGGCATAATCGTTTAGGTAACCCAAATTCAAAAGTTCTTCTTCATGTACTAAATTCTGGTTTACTTGACAATAAAATTCAGTGTTCCTTTAAAGATGTTGTCTTTGACTGTTCTAGTTGTAAATTGGGAAAAAACAAAGTTCTTCCTTTTCCTACTCAAAGTTCTTTGTCTACCAAATATTTTGATCTTATTCATAGTGATGTTTGGGGTATTGCACCTGTTGTTTCTCACTCTCAACACAAATACTTTGTGACATTCATTGATGATCATAGTAGGTTCACATGGATTTATTTTCTTCGATCAAAAAATGAAGTTTTTGATGCTTTTAAGAATTTCTTGGCTTTCATAGAAAATCAATTTTCCACATGCATCAAAATCTTAAGAACAGATTCAGGTGGCGAATACATGTCTCATGAATTTCAAGAATTTCTTAAACAAAGAGGCATTATTTCCCAATGTTCATGTCCATATACTCCCCAACAAAACGGTGTTGCCGAAAGAAAGAACCGTCATCTTCTTGACATGGTTCAAACTTTGCTTCTTGAGTCATTCGTACCATATAGGTTTTGGGTTTAAGCTCTTAGTACTGCAGTTTACTTAATTAATCGTCTTCCAGCCCCTAAATTGAACTATGAGTCACCATATTATCGGTTACATCATTCTCATCCTAAGTATTCTGGTCTCCATATTTTTGGTTGCGTTTGTTTCGTCCACTTACCTCCTCATGAACGCAATAAACTATCTGCCCAATCTGTTAGGTGTGCTTTTCTTGGATATGCTCCTTATCAAAAGGGGTTCCTATGTTATGATCCCGGAACTAAAAGGATACGCGTTTCAAGAAATGTCATATTCTTTGAAAATCAGTATTTTTTCATGCTTCCAAATGAGAATTCATCCTTACCTTCACTTTCTTTCTTACTAGATTTTTCTGATGATAATATCACATCTTTACCATCTTCTATAACAAGGTTTAAACCAGGTTTTGTGTATGAAAGACGTGCTCATCATATAGCCCCTTTGCAGGAACCAACTCCAACATCTGAACCTGTATCTACATCAGCTCCACCAATACTACGTAAGTCCACTCGCCAAACAAAACCTCCTGATAGGTATGGATATCCAGTTACATCTTTGGCTGCTACTGTTTCTGCTGTTTCTATACCTTCTTGTTATGCTCAGGCCATGAAACATAAGTATTGGCAACAAGCAATGCAAGAAGAATTAAATGCTTTGGAGCTTAACAATACATGGGATGTAGTACAATGTCCAACTTCAGTTAAACCCATAGGCTGCAAATGGGTGTATACTGTCAAATTGAAATCTGATGGGTCTTTGGACAGATATAAGCTAAGGCTTGTGGCTCTTGGAAACCGTCAAGAATATGGGGTGGACTATGAAGAAACATTTGCTCCGGTAGCCAAAATGACTTCTGTACGGACAATTCTTGCCATAGCTACTTCCAAATCTTGGCCAATTCATCAAATGGATGTGAAAAATGCATTCCTCCACGGGGAATTGCAGGAAGAAATTTATATGCATCTTCCTCCAGGAGTGACAGGTAATTCTTCAAATGATGTGTGTCGATTGAAAAGGTCTATTTATGGATTGAAACAAGCTCCAAAGGTTTGGTTTGAAAAGTTTCGACAGACTATTCTTGGGCTTTCTTTTGTACAAAGTCAATATGACACCTCTATGTTTTTACATAAGAGTTCTCTTGGTATTGTCATTCTTCTTGTTTATGTAGATGATATTATCATCACTAGATCTGATTCATCTACAATTACTCAACTTCAAGAGTCTCTCCGTGCTACTTTTAAAATGAAGGATCTAGGTCCTCTCACTTATTTTCTAGGATTAGAGGTACATGCATCTGTTGAAGGCCTTTTCTTAAATCAACAAAAATATACTAAAGATCTCATCACTTTGGCCGGTATGGAAAATGCTGCTCCTGCAGATACACCTTTAGAGGTGAATGTTAAATACAAAAGAGATGAAGGTGATCTTTTCCCGGATCCTACCTTGTACCGGAAATTAGTTGGCAGCCTGGTCTACTTAACTGTTACCAGACCAGACATTTCTTATGCAGTACATCAAGTCAGTTAATTTATGTCATCACCTCGGCAACAACATATGACTGCTGTCCGTCGAATACTACGATATCTTATCAGCTTTCCTACACGTGGACTATTTTTCCCTGCTGGAACTGAACTTACCTTGGCTGCCTATAGTGATGCAGATTGGGCTGGCTGCCCAGACACACGCAAGTCAACAACAGGGTGGTGTGTGTATCTTGGCAATGCTTTGATCTCATGGAAGTGTAAGAAACAAGAAAGGGTTTCTAAATCATCTACGGAAGCTGAATATCGAGCTATGTCTGCAGCATGTTCTGAAATTATTTGGCTGCGTGGACTTCTTGCTGAACTTGGATTAATGCAATCTTCACCAACTCCTTTACATGCTGATAACACAAGTGCTATACAAATTGCAGCCAATCCAGTCTATCATGAACGGACTAAGCACATAGAAGTTGATTGTCATTCTATTCGAGAAGCTTTTGATAGACAACAAATTTCTTTGCCTCATGTCTCTAGTACTTTACAAGTAGCTGATATCTTCACAAAGGCATTACCAAGGCAACGGCATGAGTTCTTAGTGAGCAAATTACTGCTGGTTTCTGCCCCAGCATCAATTTGAGGGGGGATGTCAATGCTAGCTGTTCTATTTGTTGTATGCTGGAAATTAGGGATTATTTTAGGCTGTAAATATTGCTTAACTGTATATTATGTTTCCTTTCCTAGGCTAAATCTAATTTTAGTAGGTGCTTAGAATTGGGGATTTGATTCTTGTAATTAAGGCTTGAGGTGTATATAATGAGAAAGGATCACAAAGGAAGATTAGCTTTTCCAAATCAGTCTTATCTTTGTCAAAGGTAAAGAGAATCATATAGGTAGTGAAATTATGATGCACCAAACTATAGGAAGAGGATAAGAGAAGAAGAATGAATGTGAGAAAATAAGAAAAGTTTCAAATGAGACCGGAAAAGATTGAAAATGTATATATAGTGATCAATGATAGATAATTATTAAGTAGTAATGTAAGATCTACGTATAATTTGGTGTGGAATTAGTGAATATTCGAGCTTAAGTGGAATAGATAAGTGACATGTACCATAAAAATAAAATAAAATTGACATTTAGTCTATTTAAAAAATGTTAAAGAAAAACGGTCGAGAAGTTTTTAGATAAATTGAGTTTATCACTTCACTCATAAACTAAATCAATAAAAATACAATACGTCATTTAATAATTTCAAATTACCCATAAACTAATCCAATAAAAATAAATCACATCGATTAATGATACTATAATTATGAGTGATTTAGTGTCATTAATTGTCTACTACATCACTTATAGATTAAATTAATAAAAATATGACACGTCAATTAATGATGCTAAACCACTCATAAATTATATGATCTTTAATTGATATGGTTTATTTTTACTGGATTGATTTATGGGCAATTTAAAATCATTAATTAATATGTCATATTTGTATTGATTTAATTTATAAATGACGTGATAAAATTAGTCTACCTAAAAATTTCTCCTCCTTTCTCTGAGCCCACCAAATCAAAACTTTCTAAATTTTCCATAAATATAAAATTAGTTTTAAAATCCTGCCACTAATTTAGAATTAATTCCATGTATCTACAATCATTAAAAATAGAATATATTTAATATGCCAGATGTTGATTAGTGCATAGGTGTGGATTATTTTCTTCTTTTACGCAAAATATGTACATCACAATTTGCCTTTAAAACTGTTTTTCGTTCCCACATTATTTGTTGTTATTTATTTTGAATAATATTCCAATTCCATTTCATGCAGTTGTCTCCCTATGAACCTGAAATGTGGCATCTTAGCCCAGGGTGATGATTTTCTTATCTTGATAAGCAAATGAATTATCTTTGGGGGTTGAAATCAGGTTGAGAATTTGAGAGGCTCGGATCAGCAAAAACCCTTTGTTAATCACTTTGATTTAGTTCAATCTACAGCTTTATAGTTTTTATTTTTATTTTTTTGTTTGGTTGAGAATTATTTCTACTGCTAGTATAGGATTTGCTGAACAAATTATATTGAAATGATAATATTATGTTAATTTTTAATGTGTCTTAATTAGAGAAGCATTGATTGCCCAAGTCAAAATATTCGGTATAGTTTGTTAATTTTTTACATTTGCTGTACATTAGCAGAGTGTTGCATGTATTAGGAAAATGAAATTAAATGCATTTTTTAGGATTAGGAAATCCTAAGCTGAAAAATAAATACATAATTATTAAACTATTAAATCAGTGATTCTTTTGATATATTTTTAGTTAATATAATAAATATTTATGTATAATTATCTTATATTATTCTTTTGAGTTTTTACTTTATTCTTTAATTTATCAAATGGGAAATTATTCTTTTAAAAAAATTATTTCATTTTTTATTTGAAAGTTGTTTTAATACACTTAAATAACATACAAAAACCAAAATTCGCAAAACATACAAATTTTGTACTGCGAAATGTCACTTTCCTTCAAACAGTAACTCTTTGTTTGTTTTGGGGGAAGCGAAGAAAAAAGAAAAGAGAGGAAGAAATTGGAATTATTTCTTTTATTTGGTTTGCAAATAAGACAGAGAAAAAAACGAAGAGAAATTATATTTTTGTATTAGGCTTTTATATTAATAAAATTTTCTCTTTATTTTGAAGAGAAATGAAGAAAAATTATGAATTATATATAAAATTACTAATCTATCTAAGCTTTTTTGCGAAAATAAAATTAAAAAATAAATTCATACTTTATTTTTTTTTATTTCATTTCATATAAAATTACACGTTCAAATAAGAGAAGAGAAATTAAATTTTTTTCTTTTCTCTTATTTTTTATTTAATTTTTTTTATTATATCCTGCATAATTAGTACATCAAACAATGAGTAAAAGTTAAAATTAAGTCAATTTTCATTATAAAAAGAGAAAAGAATTACTTCAGTTTTATTAGTTATTTGTGCAAACCTTGGAAAAGGGGGAAAAAAAAAAAAAGAAGGAAATGAAATGTTTTTGTGGCCATCATTTAACTTAAAATAATCAAACAAAACATGATTCTAGGAATATCTCTAATGGACCATCATTAAAATTTGATGAGGGCCAATTTGTTTGGGATTTGGTCGATATCTAAACGACAGGATAAAAGAGTAGTATCGCATAATATTTTATTAGGTTAGAGCGGTAGACTTCTGAAAAAAAAGAGGAAGAAATTCAGTTCTCATAAATCCTGTAGTTGAATTTTTATTAGTTTGTAAACTTGTACTTCACACGATTTATTATTAAAAAAATATTTTTAATTAATTTTTATACATCTTGAAAAAAAAAGTAAAAATATATAAATATAAAATGATTATACACTTTATATAAATAATAATAATAATTATTATTGTAATAGATTTTTAATTTGATATCCTGATTAATATTTTTATCTTTATATATTAATATAAAAATTCAAGTTATTAATTATTTGATGAAAGAAAAAAAGAATTATAAGAAAATACAATGAAAGCAAATATAGTTATAATACATTAAAAGTATTATTCTATTTTACTTATTTATTTTTTATTTAATTTTTTCAAATAAAATTATTTATAAAAGATAAAAAAAATTCTTAAACTTTCATATTAAATACTATATTAATTACTTAACGTTTATTTTTAGTATTTTTTAAATATTTAAAATTATATGAAAATTTTAAAATTTTATTAAAAAAAATTAAATTGTGAGTATAAATAAAGTTTATTTAAATTATGAAGTGAATAATTTATACAAATTTGAAATTTTTAGTATATACAAATTGGGAAATATATTTTGTATTTAAACATTTTTAAAATGTAAGAATATAAATCATTGTAGTGGGTAATCATGATTCATGAGTATCAAATTAATATTTTTTTTTCTTAAAAAAAAATATATATTTTTTTAATATCTTTTCACACAAATGGTAAAAGGTGTACTATCTTTCCTAACGTGCAAGTAATGGTTATATTCATTCATTTCTTTAATACCATAATTTATATTTCAATTTCATTCATTCTTCCACCCCTTGAACCTTACATATCTTATAATCCTTTTAAATCAAGCTCCTTATCTCTTCTTTTATCTCCAAAATACCCTTGTAATTTGACTCAGAAGGATGTTTAAAACACTAGATCGTCTTTTGACATAAAAAAAAAATTAAAAGAAAATATTTGATAAATATTTAGTCTTCTATATTACCAAACATAAATTAAACTATTTTTTTTAAATGTTTTTTCGTGTTGTAATAGTTATTAGTAGACTTGTTCATGGTTTAAATATAATTTAGATAATACTAAATTTTTCAAAAAATTTAATTTGCTCACTGTAATTTTTTAATAAATTGAAGTTGACGATATGATAGATGAATAAGTGTAACTGTAAATAAATTTGTCTTTCGAGGTGAAATATGAATATGTAAATTATATGAATTAGCATGTATTTATTTAAATTATTATTATAATTTTTTAAAATGATGTGATTTGTCTTTTGTTTAATTAAAAAAATATTGAATTATTAATCTAGTACACAATTAATTATTAAGGATTAGTAGTGAATAATAAATAATTTAAAAATATAATGTTAAATTATTATATTTAAAATAATATTTTTTGAGTACATAAAAAGCTCATTGAATTGTTGCTCTCATTTAAAAATAAAGAATTGTAAGGCGATCAAAGTATATAGAAATAAAATTGAAAATAGTAATTGATAGAGAGGGTAATTTGGGGATAAAAAAGAGGTGAAGTTAGGGACATGTTCCTAGAATAAGGGGTTAGGGGATGCACGGAAGGGTACTTGATTTGACTGCCTTTAACTTTTAGATATAAATGGTATCAAAGTGACAAAACACATAGCCACAACTTTGTTTCAATATTATTATTACCTTATCAGATGGTAATCAGACGAGAAAACGCGGGCGCACGATAGATGTCATTAGTGGGCCCATGCTAACAAGCGCGCATGGGGGCCTAGTGCATGTCCCTGATACCCTATTGCTTAGCCTTTCATTTCAACCTGCCTTCAAAAATTTAAAAAAAAAAAAAAAAAATCACCTGACCCAAATAGTTTAGATTAATTTTTTTTAAAAAATATTTCAATAGTAATTAAAATTTTTTAATTCATATTCAATTTTTTAAGTAATTTATTCGGTGTAATATGTAAATATTAATTTTTCTTCTTCGTTCGAGTTTTGCATATTGAAATTAAAAACTGATATTTATGGTGCATTTAAAATTATTGTTAAAAAATTAAAAAAAATACTTTTATAAGCTTTTAGATTTAATTGACTAATTTTTATTATTTTTATAAACTCTTTTTTCAAATCTTATTTTAGAAAAAATATCAATTTAATTATTCTACTTAAAAGCATTTTTTAAAGCAATCTTCAAAAAATATAAAAAAATTTATCGAAAAATATTTTTTTTCAAACTCAATTCTAAACAGATCCTTATTATAGTTTTACAAGAAAATGAATTTATATTTTCTAATAATATTTAGGTGATTGATGTACAATTTATAAAAATATTTTAAATTGAAGATTAACGGCTAATTGATGGTTAAAATTTAATGAGATAATGATAAACAAATCTTTTTTTTTTTAATTTTTAGCTATAAAATAAAATAGCCCTCTTCCTCTCTCTAAAAATGAAATGAACTATGTAGGGCAAGTTGGTTTGTTTGTTTGTAGATGATGTTCGTTTTTGGAGGCCTTTTTTTTTTCGTGAGGTTCCCACGCCCATTAAGGGGGTTTGCTTTGCAAGATTGAGGTGGTGGTATCACTTGTTGCATTTATATATTTTGTGCACCCCACTCAAGCAACCTAGACAAATTTTTGTTGGATGGTGATGCAAGGAGAATTTTCTTTTTTTCTTTTCTTTTTTTTTTTTTTTTAAGGCTCTTTTATCCATCACTTATTATTATTATTATTAGAAGTTTAAAATTGCAAGACTTTATAATTATGTATTCTTGATTTTAAACATATAAAAACATTCTTGTGTGTATATATGCTTATTTATTTGTTCATAAATTTGTATGGCAATTCTTATCTATGTATGGGGAGTTGGTGCCATATATATATATATATATATATATATATATATATATATATATATATATATATATATATCATTCAAGTACTTTTACAAGATGTGGTTGATAATGTGTATCATTGATTAACATTTTCACTAATTGGCCATTAATTAGATTTATTGCTTTCTTTATTATCATTTTTAAAGCTTAATTTCACTGCATAATGACATATTAAAATTCACTAACTTTAAATTAATTGTTTGTATCAAAAGTTATTAATTTTGATTTTGAATTAATTAATAAGGCGATTGTTATTAATATCGTACATATAGATATAAATACATATAGATTTTTTTTTTTTTATATGTGGACCATGTACGAATAGTAAGAGATGAAATTTAACTTAAATTTATAATTTTTAGATAATAGAGTTATTAAACAAATTTTGGTATGTATTGAACAATTTTTATGAATATTTTATTTGTTGCTGTTTTTAATTAAGAGATCGTTTGATATTATTTTTATTATATTTCATTAAAAAATGGATTAGTTAATTTATAAATGGATGGAAATTGAATATATATATATATATAAATCATGAGATCTCTAGGGACTGGCTAATACAGGATCATCCCTTCACACTTTCTCTCCATCATTTTGTCCATTTTTAAGCACTATTGCATTTATTAGTTAAAAAATACCAATATAATTATTTCTTTATTAGAAATTCATTATTTATATAATTAATTAATAAATTAATAAGATTGTCATCACATCAACCTTTTTTGATGCACTTTTGTTTATGAATTGAAAAACGATGGTCTTAATGTGACTATTATTTTGAGTCTAATTATTTCTCATTAATAAATTCATTATTTAATTATTTGAATCCAATAATAAAATTTTCATCTTTTGAGCAAGTTTAATTTAATGTTTGTTGGTGCAATTTTGAGTAAGACTAACTCACACCTTTGTTTAGAGCCATTTAATTGCTGCTTACGTGCTTGTAACTAATAATTAAGGTCTTAATCCACTAACAAATGTGGATAATAAAGGACCCTTTCTATATATTACTATTTTAATTTTTAATTAAGTAGGTATTTCTTCTACTATTATTATTATTATAATTATCATTACTTTAATTAATTATTATTATTAATTTTACTTAAAGGTGGTTAATTAATCGAAATTTCATCATCATGTTATGCTATTTGATCATTTACTTAGGTACAATATAGTTAATTGTAAAAATTATAGTTGGAATTATCCATAAACAAATTCACTATTCTGTGCTCAAATCGGAATATTTCTTATGATTAGTGGTAAAACATGATTTTAATTTGAAAATTTCATGTATTATTATTATTATTATTTTACAAGAGATATTAGTTGGTGAGTTAGCTGGGATGGGGTATTAGTTTGGGAGGCAAACTTAGTTACTATTTAGGTTTAATTTGATTTCCGGATTGCTCCAGTTGGTTCAAAAAAAAAAATTAAAAATTGATTTGCAAATTGATCTAAATTACTTATAAATCAGATATTTTACGTGATGAGCATTCACAGTATATAACAGACATTACTTTATTTTCTATCTAATAGCAATATTTGTTTAGAATATATAATAAACATTATATAATATAAAATGTACATTATCTGTACATATCAGCAGATATATAATAAATACATATTATTATTTGAAATTTTAATTTGACTTTAATTCAAATTTAATTGAATTTTTTTATCTATAATCTTTTTCTTTTATCTGTTTAGAGACTGAATTGGATTTTAAAACATAAGTTAGTACCAAATTTTGCCGGGGTGGGGGGACCGACCCGAACAAGTCCCTCCAACATATATGGAGCGCAAAACTATTAGGACAAGGGCCTTTTGGCTAACTGGCTATTATTATTATTATTATTACAGTTGAAAGGAATATATTTTAATTAAGAAAAAATATAAAAAAATATTACGTGATTTAACTCTTTTAATATTATATGATTTGATTCTTTTATATTTATGTATATATAAATTTTTTAATAAAAAAAATCTAAAATTTATTTCGTTAATATTTTAAAATTTATATTTTTAACACTGTTAGTCAATGTTATGATAAAATTAATAATGATATGTCATTAATGTAACACATATGGATTCTGCTTCTTTATTTTTTTTAGATAACTATATGAATACAAAGTGAGGTCGCAATTGACATATAACATCGCATTATTATTATTTTAGTCATATCAATATTAATTAACAAGTGCTAATGACAGAGATTTTAAACTTTAAACTATTATCAGAATAAATTTTAAATTTTTCTTTATTAAAAAAATTTTACAAATCTATAAATACAAAAAGATTAAACAACTTCATATTTTTCATACTTTTCCTTTTAATTATTAGCATGAGAATTTATGCAATGAGTAAACCCAACTATTGGATCAGTCGACCAGGGCGTCTCAGGGGGTGAGACTATAGAATCGAACATAATTAACAATTAATAAGAAGGTTATAAATTATACACCTAAATATTTGCCTTAATATAAAATACTATTAAAAAAAGAAGGGGCCCAGTTACGTATATCCACGTGTGAAGTTATCCACTTCCTACGCGACTGTCCGTATGATCACTGGTCAATCACAGTGCGGAGAGATTTAATACATGGAATGCGGCACGCGTGCATGTTGTTTGGCAGCATACTATTTTATTTCGTCCTATAGTTCTATTACACTTGGACATATTTCTTTTTCTTTTTTTTTTTTTTTATATATATATAAAAAATTTGTTAAAAAAAATATTTGGTAGGAAAAATTAGGTCTATGAATGAGCAAAATTTCTAGCAAAATTTTTGCATATATTAGCTATCGTTTAATAGGCCGAAATGGTATATAATATAATGTAATTAAATATATTTTTAGTGTAAATTTATATTAAAAATACATTTAATTACATTATATTTTATTTCATTATTGCTTATAAAACACATTCTGAATATATATATTTATTTTGTACATCAAATCAATTAATGATAAATATTTTAATTAATATAATTTTTTTTATTTATTTTTTACTGGTGAAAGGACAATGATGTCCTTTTTATTCTATGTATTTTTATTTCTTTTGATTGGTATATATAACAAGCATAGAAAAAAATTTTCCCGTGAATGATAATAGTTGATTAACCAAATAATAGGATATTATCAAAATTATAACACTCATCATTAGACTTGTTTATGTTTGAATCACAAATTTAATTTATATATTAAAAAAACTCAAATCAATTGAATTTTTATAAAAAACTTTATTTTTTTTTTAATTTTCAGCTTAATTTATAAATAAATATATAAATAAGAGTTCAAGTTTCAATCGATATTTGAAAATTAGACTGTCAGAAAGAAAAATAATAAATGAATTAGTAATGATTTTGTAGTTTTCATTTAATTTCTATTAATAATTAAAGTGAAAGCAGACATAATTTTATATGCAATTAAGATCAATTTTATAATTGAATTAAAATCAGTTTAAAACAGTGAGTTTGTACTGTTCTGATTTGAAACTACTGATTTTAATTCCCAATTAGTAAGCTTATAGCGGAATTTAGATTGAATTAGCCCTATTTATAATTAATACCTATTGATTGAAAAAGGAAGAAAATAAGGTCATTCATAGGGTGAGTAATAGGAAGTACAATTTGTTACTTGGAGGTGAAATTCTACCAACCAACTACCAACCGAAATAACTTGATGGATGCTCATTAACATGTGTGTTAACAAGAAAATATCAATATTCAAGAAAAAAAAATTATTTGTATGAGATAAATTCATTTATGGGTCATACCACGAGATACTATTAACGGAAAAAAATGATAAGTAAGATTTATCAAATTTTTAAAAAAATTATGTAATATTTTTTAAATTTATACGTAACTTATGAATAGGTGTAATATGAAATTTTATTTTCTTTAATGAATTGTCATATTTAAAATTTAATTTTTTCATATTAGGAGATAAATACCTAATTATTAATTTATTATTTCAATAACTATAAAAAACTGAAGAAGAATAATTAAAATTAATTAATATTCAGTTGGTGCACTTTCCTATTGATGTTTTCCCAATAAGACAGTTCAAGTTCCCAATCATAGGGCACCACTTTACCTTCTCTTAGTCCATCATTTGTATGATGAAACCTTCCCAAAATTATATGAAAAACAATGATGAATGTTACCCTCATATTATCAAAGTTGGTGTATTTGTGTAAAATATGCTGTGATATGCACCCTTCTGTATAGACAATATTCTACCCACTTGCTTCTTGTCTATGTTTTAATGTGCTATACGTACATTGTCTTTACTTGTGATTTTTTTTTTTTCTTTTAAATCTTCAAATATCATGTTGTATTTCTCTGGATACAATAATCCAACAATAAAAGTATGAAATATTTATAAGAAAATATCTAAATATTAAATATAATTAATTAATTAAAAGACTACGAAAATGGTTCTCTTTAATTTTTTTAAAGTAAAAGAGACGTACACTTTCATTTATAAACAATAATTACAATTAATTAATATTTATAAAATAAAGGCTTAATTAAAAAAAAAAAAAAGGGCTAAAACTTTATCACTTTTTATAAATTTTCAGGAATTTTTAAGTGTGACAATTCAATATATATAAATTACTATAGTTTTACAATGTTATTATCGGCCTAAATTTTAATCAATTTTTTTCGATAATTAAGATCCACTTACATGACTATGGTTTGGTGGTCTTAAAAATAGACCTTTTTAAAAAATAAAGTAATAATGATAATAATAATATATAAAAAAAAAAAGATAAAACAAAAGTGACGTCGTTTTCATTTCCTACGATATAATCCTCCCCCTCCCATTTTCATGTGGCAATGATGGAGCAACTATGGCAATAGGCAAAGGACATAATGCTGAGGAAGTTTGTCCTAGGACGGGATCCTCTCTTTATTACCATTGGCAAGGCGGGGCTTCTCCATTGGAGCAGAAAAAATTTTGTCATTTTTATTATAATTAAGATTCTTAGCGTTTCGTACACAAATTTTATTGAAAAGTTAATTAGAGTTTAGATCAATGATATTGATGTTGTAATAATTCAATAACTTATGTAACGAATTGCCACAATTAAAAGTTTCTGATAAAATTTAAAAAAATGACAAATTTTTTTTTTTTTGGTAAAATGAATCAATTTTAAAAGTTAAAAATGTAAGTGTGAAGAAATTGATTTTTAATATTACTAATAATAATAAATTAATTCAAGTTCAAATTATAACCCTTTTTTTCTTATGTAAATAAAGAATGATAGATTATATATATATATTTAATTTGAAATTAGAATAACGAAACCAGTTATTTTTTTTGGCATAAATCATTCGTTTAATACATTGATGTAACAATTAAAAAAAAAAAAAAAAAAGATCTTTTAACTTCCCTTTGACTCTCACATCAAATCACTAATTTTTTCCTTATAATCCTAAGTTGCTTGACCAAAGTTTCATATCATGCCTCAAAGAAAATTGAATGATGATAAGGTAGCTTAGAAAAAGAAACAAGCATTGGTCTAATCAAGAAAATCATCATATATAGCTAGAGTTAGCCGCAATTGATTGGATTGGATAAACCTTTCACCCAAAAAATAAATAAATGAATAAAAATCCCACTTTCCAATAGGTTGGAATTAAGTAAGTCCATCTAATTAATTAGTTGGCTACACAATTTCATGTTCGGCCTATAAAAAGTATTTCTTTTGTTTAAGATTTGACAGCCCTTTTTTTTTTCAAGCTTTTATAATTTTTTCTTTCTTTTTTTTTTAATTTTGATTCCATCCAAAATTTTCAAGAATTAAGTTTGAGGGAAATTGTAATGAAATTGTTCTATTTGCATTTTCATTTTCTTTTTTGTTCTCTAATTATAATTAGATACATACGAGTGTATATAATTATTCAGTAATTAAGCCCATCTTTAATAAACAGCATTTCTGAAATAGCAAAAAATAAAAAAAAAATTTATCATGGTTATTGAATATAGTCAAACATGCAGTCATATTTATAGTTAAATTTTGTATCCATAATTAAATTCTTGCATCAAATTATATCAATTATAGAATTAATTAGTCAATTCTAACTAACAATTATTATATTAAGTTATTAAATTTTGTCCCAAACTAATAGACTTAACTCTTTAGTCTAAAATTGTGTTAATGTTATTTCCTGTTAAATATATATATATATTTTTTATATAAAACATACGATACATGTGTTATATATTAATTTTTTTTATAAGAATAGTCATCTCAACATATATTTATTATGATTTTCATATTTATAATTCGTAATTTTTCACTTTAAAATTTTGAAAGTATAAAGGAAAATTATAATATATAATAAATGATGATTTAAAAATGGAGTGTGTTTTCTAAGGTATAAATAAATTTCAAAATTTAATAAATCATTAATTTAATATTATATATATCATAAAAAGTATTATTGAACTTATAATTATACAAATGATTTTTTTTTTCCCAAAGTAAATGAACACACCCTATAAATAAGCACACAAGCTAGCTAGTGTGAAGAATGGTGAGGGGGCAAGCATGCTTAAGGGGGGTATAGATGGTTTGGACAAGGCAACGTGGGGGTGGCTAGTGAGTGGTGATGACAAGTTGTAACCAAAAATAACAAAAGAATCATTTAAGCTAATCAAAATTAAAGCTTTAAGACCCCTTTCATTTTCAACCCCAAAATGATTGAAGTAATAATTCTTATTCCCCACCCAATATATATATATATAAAATCAGAAAGAAATTTTGAGCCAAAGCACAATATAAGGGTCATAACTATAAATCAGTTTTTTTAGTTTTTTTTTTTTGGGTTTTTTTTTATAATTTTTTTTTAATGTTCTAGAGGGAAGTTTTGGTGAGTGCTTTGATTGATTGCTTTTGTGGACACCATGAGAGCCATAAGGCTCTTCTACCATTTGTGAAAATGACAAGTGTATTTGTTTGTTTGTTTTCTTGCAATATATATATATATTAATTTTTTAGTTTTTAGGTTTGTGTTTTATTGGTGATGTAACCCCCAATTAGGAAAGGAAAAACATATAGGTGGAGAAGTGGGAGTGGGTAAAATTAACTCTAATTAATATTTAATTGAAATTGTTAATATAATGACTTTCAACTTGCTGACAACATTTTCATTCACATGATATTTATCACAATTGCCATTATTTTTTATTGGCACCAAAGCCTCCTCAACTTTATTCTCCTAAACCATAACAAAAACAAATTCTTATGCATTCATTGCCCAAATCTTTATCTTTATCTGTATTTATTTCTATGGCGTGTGACTAATTCCACCCCTACCATTTTCTTGCATACTTATTAAAAAAATTAGCTGTGGCTCCGGATTTAATACGGATTTTAATAGTATTTTTTTGTATTTTTAAAATATTTAATCTTTATAATTTATTATTATTAATTAATTTAAATAAATATTAATATAAGAAAATACAGAGATCAAATTTATTATATATGAATCAACTAAAAAAACTAAAAATTGATGAAAGGATATTTATAAATTTTAATTGCAATATATACAAAGATATGAAAAAAATATTGATTATATGACTTCATATGATTTTAGTTTTTGAAGAAAAATACTTGATACATGGTAAATAGAATTCTAAATAACTCTATATATAAGTTTATAGTTTTTGAGAGAGTCATTATATATATATATATATATATATATATATATATATATATATATATATATATATATATATATATATATATATATATATATATATATATATACACACACCATGGCAACAAGTAAAAGTTACCACATCGTGGATAGTTACATTTTATTTTTGTTTTTTAATTTCTTTGGTTGGTTCACTTATACTATGTAATACCCTATGTTATGACTATCTATAAAGGCTTGCAAAGATGAGTATAATGTAGAGATACTTAGGAAATTATATGTTGAGGTGTAACATAAGTTAAGGAAAAAAGGCAAAAAGCAAGGATGAAAGAATTCTTATTTAAGTGAACAACTAATAATGAGGATGGAATCTAGCGACAAATCGGAATTTGGAGTCTTGATGTCGAGGATTAAGTTAGTACAAAAGAGGAATTTTAGTAAAGACGAGTCATAGCGACGAAGCAAGATCTTAAAAGCAAAGCAAAGCATTATGATGGGAATGACACGAGGCAAAATTAGAAATGATAAATATGATGAGAGATAACATGAAGAGAAATACGTATATGAGTATAATGATGAATTTTAAACAGATAGAAGCATTCGATGCGGATGAAGACAAAAGGGGCAAAAGACAATGAAGTTAGATGATGAGGATTGTTTACAAGGATGTGCTTCATAAGTGGAAAGAAAGTCTAGGAAGATAGAAAAGTAAGAATTGATGAAGATGAACAAATGAGTCCGACTGTAAGATGAACTAAATGAGTCAATGCTTAGTACAACAAGGACGAGTGATGGATTGATAATGGGGCTTCGATATCTATGGATTTGAGGCGAGTCAATAAGTTTGTTTTGTTGTGTAATGTATAGTTTAAGTTTGGATAGCGGGATTAGATATTTTATGTTGTGTTAAATAATGTGTGGTTAGATGGAAGGTATCTACACTGATAGTTTTTCAAACATTTAATAAGAATTTACCTTAAGGTTTCCTTTACCAATGAAATTTATCTTTTTCATAAAAGATTATTAACTAGCTTTATG
Organism: Reutealis trisperma; assembly: GCA_947687605.1. NCBI lineage: Eukaryota > Viridiplantae > Streptophyta > Magnoliopsida > Malpighiales > Euphorbiaceae > Reutealis > Reutealis trisperma. Next base: position 357,853 of record CANTUT010000095.1, on the reverse strand, counting down.
TTACTTTATAACGTATATCATTATTACTTCTTTATATATATATATATATATACACAAGACCCTAAAACTGTTCGGTGGCTATCTTAAATGGTTATATGCCTTTTCTAAACTTAAGTTTTGGATTTTTTCTTTGAAATCCAACAGAATCTAAGGCTAAACTAAACATCCTCTCTCTGAGTCTTTTTTTTTTTTTAAAAAAAAAAAGATAACCAATTAACAGATGAAACCCGAAACCTAAATGGTAGATGATTTTTTAGTTTTCTTAGAAGAGCTACAGTTAGAACTAGATGGTAGATTTGTGGATTTGTGAATCCAAGGACAATAGATGTCGAACTGAGGAATGATTAAGAAATTATTAAGAAGAATTGCAGTGGAAATTTTGGTAGTGATCCTTTTGAAGCTATTGGAGAATATAGCATTTGGCAAAAGATTAGGAATTTTGTTAAAGTAAAGTTGTGGAATGTATAAATACATAATAAAACATTTTCTTTATACCTTTTTCATTGAATTTCATTCCTTTGTTTTTTGTCATGCATTTACTTTTCATTAGTGTTATTGTTACCATATTTCGGTAAACCTATATAAGAAATACACTATGTAATGACAAAGCCATTTGGGCTGAAGTCACTTGTTTTATGAATAAGTCACTCAGGCTAAAACTTATATATTTTTAATTGACAAGGCCATTTGGGCTAATTCTATTTTTGAAATGAAAAATTTTATTGGATAATAATTGTTCGACCTTTATTTATGTATTGACAGAACACCCTACCTAATGAGAAAAATTATTAGATCGTATGCACTAATAACTTGACTAACTAGGTTTCTAAACTAAGTCAGATGTATCTTCGCAAGCATGCTTTGGTGTTTCTAGGATATTGTAGCAACTCTTAATAGTAATAAAGAGCACATAGGTTCGCTCATCAATGCTTTTGATAGTTTAATTACCACGATGATAATTCTAGAATTATGGAGAATTTTGAGGTTGTGGTTCATCCAAGACTTTTATACTTTGTTTGGAAAGGATGGAAGGGAGAGGAAAAGAAAAGAAAATGACATGTATCTAACCTAAATAAGGGTTAGGTATATGCCCATTTTCCTCTCATTTTCTCCCTAAAAATCCTCTCTAAACAAATGGTTAAAGTTGTGGTTTGTTCTACACATTAGATCTCTGATAGTTAATGATGTGAGATTCACAAATAATATAATATTTAATCCAAGCACACCTATGTATGTTCTACCAAGTCTAAATATATCTCTAGTGCCTTTTCGTCTCGGCACTTAAAAATATGTCTTATTATTCATTATTTATTTCTCTTCAGCATATATGATTATTTTTTAACCAAAAGCTTATGCATATGTTAAAATGAATTACGAAATCACTTACTCTTCATGAATTCTCTTTTTAGTACGTATTTGTATAATTTTTTTATAATTTTACTGAGCTAATTGCTTACCATTTCATCTGTGGTTTCAGGTATGAGTGGAGAAGTTAGAAGCTAAACTCTTTGGTTATCCTCCTTCCATCAAAGAGACTCTAGCTATTTATGACTAGAAATTTTAGGATTTTAATGTAAGTGTTCTAAAAGTCATAATTGTTATTGTTCTATCTTAGAAGTTTCGCAGATTGTAAATGATTTCGTATAATGAAGTGATTTTATTCATGATTATAAGGTGGCCATTATGTGATTCGCCTATTTCATGGTTTGATTATATATGGTCTGGCATGAATATATCAAGGGTATATAATGGTTTTATATGTGTTTAGTGGTCTTAAGTTTACTCATGCTCTAAAACCATTGCACCTCGACAAAGTGAGTAAGATAGATTTGAGCTGTCACTAAAGACAACTATAAGATGGTTTGAAGTTGAGGGAGGACTATAATAGAAGCAATATATATATATATATATATATTCCCTTTTATTTATTAAATTAAAAAATTGCTTATATATGATAACTTTTTAATTATATATTTATTTATATATTAACAAAAAATATAATTATTTATATTTTTTGAGCTAGTGTTTCAATGATTAAGTATATGCTTTATATCTAGGATATTAAAAAATAAATTATAAAGCAGCAAAAGAGCAGCAAATAGAATAAGTATGTAAAATATCATCATATTAGTAATTGGAATAGTTTATTATGAGAATTAATAAAAATAGAAAAATAAATAAGTGAAGCTACAAAGAACAAGATAAGAGTAAGAAGAGAATTTGGACTTGCTTGTGGCTAAAATTTTCTTCTAATTCCTTTTAATTTGTTGCAATTATTTAGTAACAATTTTTTTAGTAGTATATATATTCTAACAATTTATAAAATGGCCTAAATATATTTAGGATAAAATTTTTGAAAGATATTTTCTAAAACGTAAACATTTTATATGGAAAGAGACCGTAGTGTAAATATAGACAAATTTTATCCTAATTTATTAGCTAATAATTCAATAATTGAGTTTATGCCTTACAAGATTCAAACCCTAACATCCCTTTCCCTTTAACAACTTTCAATATATGAAAAATAAAATTGCACAAGTCCTTTTCTATATATATATATTTTTTTGACCAACTCATGTCCCAATTTTACTTTTGGAGTACAAACTTTCTTTTAGGGGTCATGCAACTTTGAATTCTTTTTCAAAAAAATGGTCTTTGAAACTTCTTCTTTTTTTTTCTTTTTTTTTTTCTCCCTTTTATTTTACTTTTTGATGCCTTATCCTCCTTTATGTTTTTGTACAAACATTTATTTTCTATTCAGCATGCTTTTCCGTGTTCATGGCAATTTCTGAATAGCTTTTTTCTTTTTTATAAAAAAAAAAAAAAGGAATAATAAAGTGAAGTAATCGTAATCATCTTGTGATTATAAAGTGAAGTAATCATCTTGTGATTCATAATTTGTGGATGAATCCAATTATAGTGTCAGTAAATAAGGTCTTGATTTCTCCCGCTAATAACTAATTTTTATTTGATTGATTATAAAATGAATAGGAATTAATCCCGCCTAAAATTGGCTAAATATTAATTAGGCCCAATAAGGATACAACCCATCCAGAAAACGCCTATTTATAAGCTGATAATATGATCCCAATTGATAAATTTAAATCAATTCATTAATAAATCAGTTCATTAAAAATTGAAATTCGTCTAGCGAGACACTAGCTTATCTATGTCATAGAAACTCAAAATTCATCTATCAAGGCAATAATTCATTATTATCCTTAAAACTCATTGCGTTAACTTATATAAAGGACATTGAGTATAATGATACAAGAGTCGTCGCATTAAATAGAACATATTATGATTAAATACACCCATAACAGTGCACAGAAAGACACTTCACTAATAAAGCTGCTAAATGCATGCATGATACTAAAAAAGTTGATAGAAGAGAGGTTACTTATCTCATCAATTCAGACTATTTCATCATGATCCACTTGCTCTACATGCCTATGGAAACCACCATAAAAGGGAAATAGACTCACTTATGCAAGGGAATTTTAGTAAGTTAACTCTCATCAAGAATTTGGCCCCAAAAAAAAAAAAAAACCTCTTATCAAGAAACTCTAAAAGGACTAAGAAGAGACTTGTTCCTTCCTCTAGATTCCTTTATTTTTAAGCCTATTAATTTAGGCATAAGAAGCTCCTGAGTCAGTCCTAGGAGGTTTTTGATCCTTCTCTTTTTTTTTTTTTTTGTTTGCATGCTCTATTTTATCGCTCTTACACTATAGATTCTTCATCCTTGAAATAAGGTAACGTTTTTATTTTGTCCCACCGAGAATGAAAATAAATGTTTAAACTAAAAAAAATATTAATTCTATTATAAATCATATCTAAAAATAAATATCTTATCAAGAAATATTAAAATTATTTAAATATAAAAATATACAAAATTTTAATTTCCAATAAATCAAATAAAAACAATTAAAACCTTGTTTAGGAAGATATCATTTCAATTTCAATACCAAAGCGAAGTGGACGTGATATTAAAGTAAACTCAGTTAAGCTATTTATCAAAATCACGAAGACAAAATAATTTCTTTTTCATTAACTAACTATGATTAGAATTTAAATTTATAATTTATCAATTTTAAAGATACTTTCAGTACTATTAAATTAAAATTTATTAACAGCTAAGTAAATTAAGAACCATATAAATTGACTAAGATCTCGTTTGATACGAGAGAATTTTAATGAGAAATTTTATAAAATCTATGAAATTAGACTAAATCAATCATTTAGCAATTCAAAAAAAATGTCAAAATCCATGAATTTCGAAAATCCTTCACTTTCTAAAATTCTTTATTTTCGAAAGTTTTAATTTTTCACCTCTTATACGGAAAGTCCAAAATCCATCTTTTTTTTTTTAATAAATGATATACAATGATAATTTCTTATTTCAAAATTATCTTATTTCAAAATTATCCCTAATAAATTTATAAAATTCTATAATTATCCCTAATCAATTCATTAGATTTTATGGTTAATCCAAATGATAAAATTCTTAAAATCTATAGATTTCACAATTTATAAATTTAAAATTCATATATTTTGTTAAATTCATAAATTTGATAATCTTTCAATCTAGAAGAAGCATAAAATATTTTTGAAGGAAGAGCGAAGGATAGATACACCCAATTAATAATTTAGCTTAAATATTTGAAGGCATTCAATATTATTACAAGAGCCCAAAATTATATACACAGTGTTGGGCAGTGAACAGGCCCAAAATTTAGGTTGATTGTTGTGGAGCTCCCAAGATTTTAAGCACTCTTTGAAGATGGCTAAATGTACAAAACAAAATAAAGCTAGTCTAAGATTTCAATCTTCTCTATGGTGTAAATACAGCGCAGTGCATCTTATAAAATTGTATCTGATATTGAAGATGAATTTATCTGCACTTGTATAGTACATTATGATGTGATTCATCAAATTTATTATGTTTTCCTACAGCCTTTGTTTTGCAATTACCCCCTTTCCAGGACAAAGGCAATCTCTTTCCAATGAATGAATACTTATACAAGTGCGCTTCCAAAAATGAATGACTTTAGTGGGTAGTTTTCTTCTTCTCAGATAGGCCTGCATTGTATTCGTATCCCATTAATGGATGACCTTTTATTGGGAAAAATAAAAACTTCTAAAAATGCAACCACATCAAGAACCCAAAAAACCATCTGAAAAATGAAAAAAGAGAGGTGCACTAAAATGCAATCAACTCGAAAACTCAATCTAAATGGATGCTTAGTGTTCACCTATCATTGAAAAATAAATGTGATGAAAATGAAAATTTCACATCATACTCTGCCATATTCTTTGCATGGCTGTATATGTAGTAAAATGAAGCATAAATCTATGGATGCGACTACGATGCACAAACCCTCCTAAATTCCTGGTGGGATACCATAACCGAAACTCTATATCAAATCTATAAAAGACATTCAGAAATGAAAGGTTTTGAGAGGGAAATTTCATTAGGAAACTAAGAGATAATAGTGATTCAAAGGTGTTTTTAAATATACTCAAACATCACCAGCCAAAATAGTTTTATACACATCCATGAATACTCTTTCACCACATAAGCTGACAATGACTTTCATATTCAGAATTCTTTTATCTTACAAACACAAGAGAAGCAATATAACTCTCAAATTTGCATAAGGAAAGATAAGTCAGAATTAATTTATCTTGATTCCACCTTCAAAAGACAGATATGCCTAGTCCCATAATATATGCACATGCTATTTGTGAAACAAATCCAACTTAATTGCACATTCAAAAAGAAGAATTCAGTAACAGGCGACATAAATCAGAAAGGTCATAGTTATGTTAATAATAAATACTCCATTACAGTTGAAAATTTATGGAAGTTGTTTCATAAAACACAAAATTCCACATTCATAAATACTGGAGAGAGTTCAACCATATACATTCAAGATAGATACAAAATGAATGATCAGGCTCAATCCTGTTTGTGTCTTTTCTTTATTACATCAAGAATTCAACTACAATCAGTTCAGCTTGACAGCAAACTGCAGAATCAATTATTTTCAACTAGAAAAATTACCAGAAATTCATATCGTCCTCCTCCCTTTTTCCCTAACAGTTCCATGTAAATGTAAAATCTTTTATTATTGCAACCAATCCATGTCCCACACCTTTTTCAGTTAGTAAATGAAATGGTGCAGACTAACGTACAAGTTCTCAACAATTAAATCACTCTTATGAAAACATATTCTTTTATTGAACATGATTGCACTTAACATAGATATATACAAATTGACCATGCAATCATCAAAATAACTCAGCTCAAAGATAATTCGGTCAAATGAATGCATTCCCATTTTAGAAACAGAGAATGCTTTACAAGTAAAGCTCATACAATGCAGAAGTCATCAAAATCCTCATACAAAGCTATATCAATAATAATTAACAAAAAAAAAATTCACAAAGTTTCAAATTCTAAAACTAAGCAAACATTTCAAAATTGTACCCCATCTATAAATCCACTTGCAAGTCTTTGACTTCTCCTGCTGTGCCTGCTTTCATAGTCCTGATCATCAGTAGGCAACTCAAACCTACAAACAGGACAAGTGTTCCTTATTCTCAACCAAGGCACAATACAATCTCCATGATAATAATGACAACAAGGCAACCTATTTACCATCTCCCCTTCCTCAACCTCATCTTTACAAATAGCACAAACCACAAAATCCTCCTTTCTCAAATCCACCAATGGCAGGCTTTCCACTACTCTTTTTGCAGCAGGTGGACTTCCCCTCCAATCAATATCATTATCCACCAACTGCTCTAAGAATGTATCATAATCAGCATCAAACATAAAAGAATCATCATCAATTGAATTATCATCATTGTTAAGAGCCAAAAAAAGTTCCCATTCAAGACTCCTAATTGAATGATCTTCTTCTTCATCTTCTACTGGAGCTGAAATACTGGATAATGATGATGATAATGATAATTCATTAACTCCATCAAATAATTCATCAACTCCATCAATCTCCATAGTCGAATTTCCACTTTCATTGATTGCTTGATCCAATCCCAATTCCAATTCCAATTCCATTTCCAATCCCTCCCATTCAAATTCTTCACTGGGAATTTGAATTTCCAGTCCCATATGATCATCCACAAAACTATCCCATAATATGGGCGAAACCGAAACCGATGATTCATTAGCATTGTCATCATCACCAGCACCAGTTTCCAAATCAACAACTTCACTATCAGAATCCGAATCAAACCCAGTAACCCGAAGCCCATTGGGGTGAGCTTCATATCCATTTCTTCTAAATTCAACCCCAAACCCAGATCCTAACTCGTCCATATAACTAGATAGAGCATCATAATTATTGGAATCTTCAAGACCCCATGTATCTAAACCTGGATCCGACACGGGAACCAGATGATCGAGACCATGAAAAGATTCAACATTTGAATGAGAATCGGAATCGGAATCGGTGTCGGTGTCGGAGTTAGAGCTGGAGACCCACTCGTCGGAATCCAAAGAAACGGAAAAGGAGGCGTACCAAGGTTGGTGAGCATCGTCTTCCGGGTTCAGGTTCGGGTTCGGATCTAGGTTTAGGTCAGGTAAAGGGGACAAAGACATTACCTTGAAAAGTTTCCGAGAGCTTTCTCCAAGTTTGGAAAGTTGAAAAGTTGTTTATTTATCATTTTTGTTTTTGATATTTATAGGAGGACAGGAGGGTTTTTGTCTACAGTGAACCGCGTTTACTGGATATATTTTTAAACCAATAGAAATTTGCCACTTCATAATTTATTTTATTTATTAAATTTTAAATTTTTATTATTTTTTAACCAATGCGATGAAGACACTCTTTAGAAAAATCAATACAATGAATATATCTGAAAAAGGAAAAGACAATGACAATTAACTAATGTACATATATATATATATAAAGTTCAATTTGAAAGCTATCTATTTAATATTTTTTTTTTCTATATATCAAAAAACTCTCTAAAAAATTAAGTATGAAAGCACCTTATTATTATTATTATTATTTCCACATAATTAAATTTTAATTTTCTATATTCTGAATTTCTAATTAAAATATACAAATTACTACATTATAATATATTTTCATTTTCTTCTTGGTCAATATATAATAAATCTGGCCATATGTTTAATTATAAAAATATTTAAAATTATAAAAAGTAATATTTAAATATAATAAAAATATATTAATAGTTTGAATATATTAAAATACCTTGAGTGCTACAAATATGTAACCCTGTAAAAAGAATATTTGGGAAAAGTTCACTTTTGAATTTTTTTCGAACAGTTTATAATTGATTTAAAGTTACATTATGTTTCCTTGTAAAATAAATTATTACCATAAAAATATTTTTTAAATTAATTTTTATATAAAAATAATAATAATAAATAATGATTAGTCATATTTGTGTTTAGAAGAAAAATATAAATACGTAATAAAATAATTAGTTATAATTTTTTTAACTATTAATTTTATTAGTCTTGAATAAAAAAAACTAAAAATATAACAATATGTTAAGAATCCATTACATTCTTAATTGTCATTAAACAATTTTGACAACGATAGTTAGCAAAATTTCACTAAATAATCATTTTTTCAATTATCAGCCATCAATTACAAGAACTATCCGTAATGCAATAGCTATTAACTATAAGTTATCTGAAATAGTTAAATCAACTTTTATAATGATAAAGTAATTTTAATTTTAAAAATAAAATTTATTTTCATAATTCATCACACTTCTATCTTGTTGAACTAATTTCTTGAAGGAAGAAATTATTGAAGATTTTTCATTGTTATATTAATATGAGTAAGGCAAAACTGATACGTTTGTTTGGAGGTATTATAGAGATTTCATTAAGGTTTTGTTTGAGTTGAGAGATTTTTAAATTTATAAATTTATTAAAATCCATGGATTTTAAATCCATAAATTATAAAATTCATAAATTTTAAAAATTTTATCATTTGAATCAATTATAAAATTAATGGATTGTTAGGGACAATTTTGAAATAAAAAAAAATTATTATAATCTTTCATATATAAAAATGGTGGATTATCAACTTTCCTATTTTTTGACCATTTTTTAGATTGCTAAATGCTAAATTTAGCTTAAATTTATAAATTTTATAAAATTTCTTATTTAAAATTTTTCATACTAAACGAGGCCTAAATTTATAGATTTTATTAATGAAAGTTATCTAGTCATTGATAAAAGGAGGGCAAAATTTATAAATTTTTTAGATTTCTTCATCGTCCATAATCTTTTTTTTTTTTAATGGTTTCGAATTTTTTTTTAACAAAAGAAAAATTATATTAAATTAATCAGAAAAGTACAACAGTACAACTATATAAGAATAACAACACAAGCACAAAGTCAAAATACAAAATCAATAATCCCAAACGTTTTAGTTTATTCTTGAAATATGAATTTGAGGAAAGAAGAAAATATCAACAAACAATAGTTAAAGAAATTCATATATAATACTAGAAGGTGATGCAATGGAGGAATAATAAAGGAATGGAAACTGTTTATAAAGGAAGAGAAATAACCAATTGGATCATTTTAATTAAGCAAACAAATACATTGCATTTGTATACTTTTATGGTTTTTTTTTTACACATTAAATTTGTCAAAAAAATTATATATATATATATATAATATAAATATTAATTGCAAGTGTGTCTAGTATTTTAAACAAGTAATTGTATTTAACACTATAATTAAATATAATCAAAAAATAAATTTCAGTCTTAATTTTAATTTTATTGTTAAATTTAAATATAATTGACTATATAAATATAATTAATGCTTAATTTATTTAATAATTAATACATTTATGAAAAAATTAAATTTGAGTTTTTTTTTTAATTTGTGTTTTGTTATTAACTTATGTGTATTATATATTTAATTCGCATTTGTATATATGTTGTTTATGAAAAATAAAAAATAAATAGCAGCATATTTATCCTATCATGACCACTTGGATTTTTTCTTGCAAACAACAAGAAGAGGCAAACTTGTGAAATAATCTAGAAAATGACTTCATCAACAAGTGAAGTCATCGTCTACGTTATCCATTGACCAAACGTTGACTCTGGAGATTTAAATTAACCTCTATTATCTGATTACTGAGGATGAGAGAATTGATTATCACATCACATATTTTTAGGGGTTTTTTACGTTTTTTTTATAAAATATTTTTCAATTTAGATTATTTTTATTTAAAATTTTTTATTTAGATTTATTATAAAAATATTTCTTAAATTAGGCTATTTTTTAGATAAAAAAATAACTGAATTCTAGTAAAAAAGACGGCCAGCTGCTAGCTGCTCCTCACAATAACGGCTAGGCCTAGCCGCTATTGTGAGGAGCGGCTAGAGCTAGCTGGCTTGCTCCTCACTTCCACAATTTTTTTTAATTTATTTTTTTAATTTATTCATTATCCATTAATAATTTTATTCTTTAAATTCTTTCATTTTCAAGATAAAAATCAAATTTCTTTGTCATTTTGTGAAATACTTTGCTGGAAATTAATGTTAGTTTTATTAATAAATTTTATTAGTATAGTAATACTATTTAGTTAAATATGTTTATAATTTATAATTTTTAATATTTTTCTTGACCCAAATAATATTCAGTATGTTGTTAATAATAAATTATAGAACATGTGCAATTATTAATGTGTTTTCATTGTATTACTATTATTTTTGGTGAATGTATACATAGTATTTAGTATAATTCTTATCATTTTAAAAATTTTACATAAACTATTTTATATAATTAATATAATTAAATTAAATTATTATTTTTAAATATAATTGATATAATTAATAATTATCATATATAACATAATATATGATAATTATTAATTATGTTTAATTATATATAATAATTATAATTTTATAATATATAATAAATAATAATTTAATTAGAATATTAGAAATTTATTATATGATAGGTATAATATTCATAATTATTATACTATTTAAAAAAAATCAAATTGACAAAATAAAGAAAATAAAATTGAGAAAATTTATTTGAAAAAAAAAAAGTGTGGGAGCAGCTAAAATTGACTCTGGCCGCTACTCTCAAGAGAAACCAGAGTTCTAGCCACGGATAGTAATAGCGACCAAAGTCAAGCTGCTCCTACCACTAGCGGCCAACTTTACTCATGCCACTTTAGCAAAAAAAACTTAAAATGAGAAATAATTTTAAAAATAATTTAAAATGGTAATTTTTTAAAAAACAATTTAAATTGAAATTTTTTTTTATAAGAAAATCCTAAATCGGTGAAAAGGCGATATTTTTAGTGGTTTTGCTTTTTATGTATAAATTCTCAAAGATGGAGAAATTATTGGTTTGAATTTTTCAACTTTCTATATTATAAGTTGAAAAAATAGGTAGGGCATGGTGAGACAATGGATTTAATATACAACCGTGGCATTTATTTAATGAAAAACAAGGAAATAATCTGAGTGGTTTTAATGATAAATAATTCTTTTTTCCACTTTATTAATTATATTTAGTTGCGGTCTCACGTTTTACATAAATTTATTCATTTTATTTAATTTATACTTTTTAAAATATTTTAATGTATAGAAATTATTATTGTAATTACTATTTTATTAAATTTAAATATTTTTTTAATAATTTTGAATATTAATAAAAAGAAAACATATAAACTAGTTGAAAATAATAAAAATAAATTATATATATTGATTTGTATATAATTTTAATTGAAATCTATAAAAATCTAATAATATAGAAAAAAATAATGTGATGATTTCATATAAATTTAATTTTGAAAACATTATTTGACACACAACAAAAAAAATATATAGACAATTTTTTTTTTCAAATATATATATATATTATTTTTTAATTATAATGGAGGGTTTTACCCAAAAGACATTTAAAATACAGTTTGATTGGTCAAGAAACACCAATAATATAAGCACGAAGATGGCTTGATAGTATATATACATATTCCCTCTAATTTAAAAAAAGTGGCCATTAAGAAAAAATTATTATTTTTAAGACAGTAATAACTTTATCATAAGTTTTTGAAAAGACCCTCTATTAATTACAGTACAAATTAAGAAAACATATCTCATACTTGAAAAATAAAAGGGTAAATTAGTCATTTTACTAATTTTTATTGAATTACTAAATGATCACTTATTTATGAATAAAATTAACTTTTTGAATGGCTCTTTTTTTGAGAATGGAGGGAATAAAAATTTGATGAAATTGCAACGAAAAAGGCTTGGTTTGGTCCAATATATATTCTAATTGCTTTGACTTTTCAATTCATGATCTCCCATTTGCATAAAGATTTTATCTCCCACAACTTTTGCAGTAGTCATAAATGGGTAAAAGGGCCTTTTTGGTATATTAATTTGATAAAATTTATCAATTAAATATTTAAATTTGTAAAAATTTTAATTAGGTATTGCAATATGTAAAAAAATTTTAATTAAGTGTTATTAGCAGGTTATTAGCCAGTAATTTTATATAAATTATAAAAGGTCCTTAGAAAATTGTAAAATGATCTATAAATTTTAAAATTTTTACAACTAAACTATTTTCTTTATCTTCTTCCACTAAATCTGTCACTTTAAATTTTCAAAATTCTTGTTTCCTATCAATATCTCCATATTTGATAAACAAAGAAATCTCGAATTAAAATGAAATACTTGAATAAAAATATAATAAGTAAAAATTTATTTAAAATTTGAAACTTAAATTGAAAATTTTTTAAAACAAAAAATAATTGAATTTTGAATAATTTTTAAATAAATAAAAATATTTATTTTTTATAGTATCTTAGATTGAATATTTGTGAACAAAAAATAATAAAATTTGTGAATTAAGTTAAAAATTTGAATATCTTCATCTTCATTACAAATTTAATTATTTTTTTGTTGTATTTTAGATTGAATACTTGTGAATATAAAATAATTAAATTTGTGAAGATATAAAAATTTTAAGTGATAGATTCGGTAAAAAAAGATGAAGAAAATGACTTAATTGTAAGAATTTTGAAATTTTGGATCATTTTATAATTTTTAAGAACCTTTTGTAATTTAAATAAGGTAACTGGTTGGTAACTTGCTAATCACACTTGATTGAAATCTTTTTACAAGTTGTAATACTTAATTGAAACTTTTGTAAATTCAAACATTCAAGTGACAAATTTTACCAAGTTGAGACACCAAAAATATTATTCTACCTCATAAATAAGATGATACAGAGTAGTGTGCAAATTCTCTACAATTAAATCACTGTTATAATAAGAAACAAGATTTGCATTTAATCAATATAACCCAACTTATAGATAATTCAGTCAATTGAATTATGAATACATTCTCATTCAAGAAACAGAGAATGCATTATGAGTAAAACCTACACAATGCATAAGTCATCAAAACCCCATCTACAGAGCTATACCTATATCAATATGTAATATTTAAAAATGAAAACCTTTCACGAAGTTTCAAATTCTAAAACTAAGCAAATATTTCAAAATATTACCCATCTATTGAATCATAATCTGTGGAAATCACACTTTCAAGTCTTTGTAACCTTTTCCTATTGTGCTTGCTCTCATAGTCCTGATCATCATTAGGCAACTCATATCTACAATTAGGACAACTATTCCTTTCCTCAACCAAAACTGAATATAATGTCCATGACAATAATGACAACAAAGCAACTAATCTCCCATCTCCCCTTCCACAACCTCTTCTCTGCAAATAGCACAAACCATTTGGCTATTAGAATTCAAATCAAATCCAGTAACTGGAGTTTCATATTTATCCCTCCTAAATTCAACCCCAATCCCAAATCTTGAACCATGATAATTGTTGGAATCTTCAAGCACCCATGAATTTAAATCATCCATTCTCATATCTAAACAGGGATCCGACCTAGGATTATGTTGATGGATGATCAGTGCTTGATCTTCGAGGATAGATTTAGGCTAGATAATCTGAGTTTGGTCATGCTCTTAAACTATAATAAGGATGATGATGAACCTGCAAAAGAGAGAATCTACGTCAGAGGGGCCAAGCCTTAGCTTGGCAAGGCTACTCCGATGTTTAAGTCAATTTCAAGCTCACAGACTAAGAAGGTATGGAGGAAGAAGACGATTTCTTAAAGACTAAAGAAATTTTAGTACAAGAAGGAGGTTAGAAGTGTTAGAGTTTAGCTAACCTATGCATTGTATTTGTCTTTCCCTTTATACCTGGTAGTCTTTCTCTTTGGGATAAGTGAGGATGACGTGTCAAGAAGACATGCTTCTGTCATGGTAAGTGAGCATGTCTCGATCATCATTACACGATACCACACATGTGGGTGGATAGAAGCCACCTTTGTATTAATGGGAGGTAATAGGTGACCAAATGTCATATAAGACAATAAACCTTTTTAGAGTCAATGGTCTCTTTGTCAAGAGACCACAACAGGGAGCAACAATCAAAGAATTTGTTAGAAGGCCTAAGTCGTCAGAAGGGGTTAAAAAGGACAGGCCAAAGAGGCTTAGTTAAAGAGTCCTCTATCAAGTCTTCCGTTGAAGATGATACAGCTGTCTATTTTAGATGAGACACTTGTCTTTCTATAAGGTATATGTGGACAAGGATTGAAAGGACATTTATGACCATTTTGAAAGTCTGGGCTTGGATTGCAACATAGACTTAAATCAATAGGCTTAATTTTTACCCTTATCAATAGAGATCAAAAAGAGATTTTATATCTGAATTAGAAATAGAATTTGAATCTAAATCAGAATCCAAACTAAAATTGAAGGTGGAGACTAACTCGGGATCTAAGGGGAGACATACAATGGTTTCCTGATGTGAGTTATGATATATTTTTATAATGTTTTGAAAATAAAATACACTAAAAATAGCTAATTAAGGACCTATTAATATCAATTGTCTTATTTAATTCAAAATGACACTCATCTTCACAAAAAATTCTAACAAAAAGAAAGAAAGGAAGAGGTTGAAATTGAAGAGAATGGCCCAATTCTACAATGCCATGGCTTGCACTTTTGCTGGTTTTGGGGCAATGTCTATATATGGAAAATTCTTACTTAAAGCCAAGGGCATATCTTAATGCTATACACCTGAATCAATAAGTCTATATAACTCACACGGTAAGTGTATTTACAGTCTGAGTAATAGATTCATGTTTGATTCCCTCATCCCTTGCTCAAAAAAAGAAAAAAAAAAGTTCTATATAACTCTTATGCTAATTTTGTACTCCATTAAATTTATAGATCAGAGATAAAAAGTAGTGTCATATTTTTGGAACACTCGATTACATAAAATCTATTAGATTTGAAGGACACATAAGAAAATTTTGAAATCTTAATTAATGAAGAATTAAAGAAATAGGTGATTATAATCTAAATCTAAATCTTTTAATTATAAAATTTTGAGTACCATATTGAAAAATCATCCAACTTGAAAGCTCAAGTTGATAGGGAGCCAACAAAAATTTCTTATTTCTATGTTCTAATTAATACTCCCTCCGTCTCAAAAAAATTGTCTATTATTCCTTTTTAGGATATCCCAAAATATTTGTCCACTATAAAAATAGTTATAGATATTTGTTCATTTTATTCTTATTAATTGAAAAGTGTGTATTATCAAAATTAATGATAAAAGTAGTAATAAGTAAGTATATATAAAGATATAAATGAAAAAATATAATAAAATTTATGAATTGGCAAGTAATTAATGATTTTTCTAAACTGTGTGAGAAAAAAAAGTTAATAATTTTTATGGGACGAAGGGAGTACTTAGTTTCAAACAGTCATATCATATCACAAAGTTGAATATTAATTAGTCTGGTGTCTCTTAGCATATAGGCTTCATCTTAAGTAGATATTAATCATATTATTATACAAATCAAATTCTTTTATAGATATTATTGCATTTTGTATGTCTAATTTATCGAAGTCTATTTCATTTTTTTTATTCAAATTATATTATGTAATTAGGTTAGTGTACACACAAAGTGTAGATAAGATTTACTGTCATACTACAGCATAAAAAGGGAAGCACAGCCCAAGTGGATCGGCTTATGGTGCTAGTACATCAAGCAAAGGGAGAAATCCCACATAGCCAAGAAATGGAAACATTAAATGGTTTATATAGTTCACTTTGAAATTACTAGCATTGTTTGAGCTAATGAACGGGTAAAAAGCGTATTACCGTATGTCTTCTAGGCTTAGGATATGTTTGGTGTGCCATATTATTAGCTGATACTGTAATTATTGTTTCACATATAACTCTTTAATAATTAATAATTAGGCGGACATACT
This sequence comes from Reutealis trisperma, assembly GCA_947687605.1. Classification (NCBI taxonomy): domain Eukaryota; kingdom Viridiplantae; phylum Streptophyta; class Magnoliopsida; order Malpighiales; family Euphorbiaceae; genus Reutealis; species Reutealis trisperma. Next base: position 341,489 of record CANTUT010000095.1, on the reverse strand, counting down.
AATGAAAATACACAATAATACTTGTTAATCATAGTTAACTAATTTAGTTTGGAGTTAGATAATTAAAAAAATGTGTTTTCCACATTTTCAAAACTTTAAATTCTGATATATATGAATGGCTTCTCTTTAATAAAACTAAGTGAAGTTTATTACAACACACAAAGGCTAGTACATACACTACTATATCTAACTCTACCTTAATATTAACGAAAGCAAACAAGTACTAATTCTTTTCACATATAACTCTTGATGAATACCGAGAAAATATACAACTAATTTCAAAGCTTAGCTTGGGTGGCAAGTGAGTTTACTCCTCCTTTTATTGATTATATTTCGATTACAAGGTTCAGATCATAAATGAACATTTTTTCTCATTTACGAATCTCAAGTTTCCGCAACACCACATGAGTTCTTTGCCTCTATATATATAGGCCTTCAACAAAATTTAGAAGCCACCCGCAAGAGGCTAGCAGGAACAGCAGCCCAAAAGAACATTACCAAGGTCAATATCATGGAAATAACAGAAAAAAGATAGTAGAACGTGCCAATCATAGGCTTTTTTTCCTTGAAATAGATAGAGCAAACTGAGGAATAACAAGCAACCATAAGGAAGATAAGGAAGGCATGAAAAATACGAGGATGACCATGAAAAATAACACTTGGTATTGGCTTCTCATCTATGTATTCCATAGGCAAGTGCAAGATTATAATTGCAGTTAAGCAAGAGACTGTAAAAATCACTTCATCTAAATGGATTATTGATCTTCCTATAACCTCTTTATAATGATATTCACCTTGCTTTTGCATTTGATCTTCTGGTGGGACTATACTGACGGGCAGCTCTTGTGCTAGTGATAGCTTGATCTTCATTTTCTGTGGCATGGTTTTTGGTTAGTAACATGTATGTGTGCATATATATATATATATATCCCAAATCCCAGGTGTGGGTTGAGTTCAGATTTAAACTGTTGAGTTGGGATTTTATAGGTTAATTATCCAGAACCCAACCTGAATGTGCGAGTTTAGCTGGTTCTAGCAATTAGTTTCCAGGAAAATACTTGACATGTTCCATGGTCTTGCATATATGTTCATATTTTCTTTGTTTTTTACCTCTAAAGCAAAACGCGTGGATGGGAATTCAAACTTAATTTCTAAGCATAAATTATTCTAACATGACGCGATTGAAAGAGACACGAAAGGGGGAGAATTCATTCCATGTATTTACTTGACCATCAAACGTATAGAGGACTCATCTAAATACGTATGGCATGGACAAAAATTTAATCATTTTTATATATCTAAACAACTATATCTTGTTATTTATTTATTTTTTTTTAACATTAATCATTTTTCATAATATAAAGGGATATTGACCATTATATGATAGAATATATTATGCTAATGAGGCTTTCATCCAAAGATAAAATTAAAGTCAAAAATTCTGAGAGGTCAGGTACTCGACAGCTTTAAAAAATTACGTATTTAAGTTTTAAATTATTTTTTATTTATTTTGGATTTGTGTTTCATTTGTAATAATAATTATCAGTTTGATACACAACACATTCTATTTGATATTTGTATTATAAGTATCTTTTTGCGAAAAGTATTACATTTCTTTTTCCGTCCTTTTCAGCCCTTGAACATTCCAAGCAATTTATTAAAAACATTAGTAGTCATGAGTAGGCTATAAAAATATAAAAAAAAAAAAAATTAGAAAAGATAAAAAATCTAACCGCAACAAACCAATCAATTCATCCAAATCAAATAAAAAATCATGGTTAGCAAATATGGAGGGTTGATCATAGTTCAAAAAATCAAAAAATAAACAAATAGAATTTTCAATTTAGTTTGTGAATTAATTAAATTTTCGCAAAAATAAATAAACATATTTGACTGTTCTAAAAAGTCACATATTCGATTTTTAAATTATTTTTTATTCATTTTGGATTTTTATTTAATTTGTAATATTATTATAATTATTAATTTGATACACAATACATGATATTTGTATTACAAATAATATCTTTTTACAAAAACTATTAATTTATAATTTGTTGCAAAAGATATTCAAGACGTATCAATATAGAAACAGAAATAATAATTATTGAAAAAAAAAGAAAATGAAAATACTATAATAAAATACATTTATAGTATAATATTTATATTAAAAATATATTTAATTATATTATATTATATTATATTTTATTACATCCTCTTAATCATATCATAACAACATAATCCTTAATTGCCATTGTTGCACTTGCTATAGGAATTTATGTGCCATGCATATTCATGGGTACAAGGATGGGTGCCGGTCGGATATTAATAATAGACAAAATGGTTATTCTTTTGCTTGACCAAATAATATAAAATTTCTCTTTTAATAAAAAAAAGAAAGAAATCAATAATCTTCACACTTATTAAGATACGATTAAACTCAATAGTTTTTTATTGCATGTTATGTTTATTAATAGCAAAAAATTTAGTTATAGTTGCTTTTTAATTTTCTTTCTATTTGATAAGCAAATAACAACTAATCCAAAGTTCAAATTATTAAATCTCTTAAAAGAATAAAGCTATTATAAATTTTAAATTATTAGAGAGAATTTTTGTTCAAAAAATAAAAAGTAAAAGTATGACATATAAAAAATAAATATAGATAAATAAATAAATTGAGTTCAGAATATCTAATACAATATATAAAAATATATAAATTAGTAAATTTTTAATGAAAATTGAAAAAAATAAAAATTAAATCAAATTTTATATTTATTTTAAATTAAAAAATGTCTTTATTGTATATTTATTTTGGATTAATTAATCGAATTATTATTAATTAAAATAAAATTTTATTTTTTATTCATTATATTCCTTAGTAACACTAAAGCCTGCACTGATAAACACGATACAAAATTTAAACATAATACAATATCTATGAATTTTATCACTTATTTCAGGAATAGTATACTTCCTCACACAATTATGAAAATATATCTTTAAACAAAATTATTATTTTATATTTTTTAATAAAAAAATCTAACAAAACATAAAAGATATTAATAATAAACAAAAGATTTGTTTTATTGCTTCACCAAACAATGAAAAATTTCACTATTGATTAAAAAAAAAAAAAGGAATTAACAATCTTCATATTTGTTAAGATACCATTAAACTCAATAATTTTTTTTTTGTATGTTATGTCTATTAATACTAAAAATTTGATTTACAAGTGCTTTTAATTTTTTCTCTATTTGCTAAATAAGAATTAATCCAAAATTCGAACTGTTGAATTTTTTGAAGGAAAAAACTATTAAGAATTTCAAATTATTGTATTATCAAATAAATTTCATCTTATATTAGAGAATTTTTTTTTAAAAAGATAAAAGTCAAATCAAATTTTATATTCGTTTTTAATCAAATGATGTTTTTATTTTATATTTATTTTTTATTGAATAATTGAATCATCATAAATTATTCATTTTATTATTTATTAATATTAAGGCCTGTACTAATACACACAAATATAAAATTTGAATATAATAATACCCACAAGTTTCTCCACTTATTTTAGAAACAATAGACTTTTTCATATACAATTCAATACATTGTGTAAATTGCAATTAGGAAAAGTCAAATTAGCTTTAGATTTTTTATTTGTAAAATTTTATAAATATTCAATTTTCTAAAATTTAAAAAAGTTTCATGTAAACTAGATAAAGAAATTGAGAAAAAACATTAAACAGTAATATCAAATATAATAACAAAAACAAGGTGTAGGTTGTACCAAAAAATAATTTCATAAATATATTGCTACCAAATGGCTTGTCACTTGATAAATTGAAACTAAAATTTAATTGTCCTATAATATTGTTCAATGGAATAAAGATAGTATGCAAAAAATTTAATAGAAATATTATACATGCAAAAAAAACAGTGAGATAAAATACAAAAAAATAAGTCTTATTACAAAATATTACTCTCACGGCATAAAATGAGAGATATCATTTTCATTTAAAAAAAAATAATTCTCTTTGCATTTTTATTTCGCAATAACTATTAATAAAGTATAAGAATAAACAATACTTAATATAAAAGTGTATTTATTATGAATAATCGTATGTTGTATTGTCAAAAGGTATCTACGCATCTACTATGAGAATATTAATTAAAAGTGAAAAGTCAAATAAAAAAATAATTTATATTAATAATATAATTTATAAAGAAGTTGTATTGTTTGTTAGGTATTATTATTAAAAAATAACATTATATAATATTTATTTAAATTATTTATATATCATATAATATTTATATTAAAAATTAAAATATAAATATTTACAAATCAAATTATATTTTAAAATGAGCCAATGAATATAATGAACATGAAGTGCATTATGTTAGAAAAAAACTAATTATTATATAATCACATTTGTAGATTAAAACCAGAAACATTTAATACATATTCTTTTTAATTTGTTTATCATGAATTGATAGGAAATTGCATTTAACCTAACAAAATCAAAGAAATTGGAAATTAGAAATCCGATTTTTTCAAAAAAAAAAAAATCCTCTAATCGGAGGGAACAGAACTTACTAAGAAAACTGGAACTTTTTAAACTCCGCAAGAACTCAGAGAAGCATGACTGCCATGGTTCATGGCAAAACATACCTCTTCCCTTTGCTTAATCTCAAGAATCTTTCCTCACCTGACAAGTTTTCTGTACAATAAAGCCTTAAAGATCTCTACGCTACTTGCTTCAAATCAACCAAGGCCTTCCATCAACGTAAAAACCTTTTCTCATATTTATCAGGAATGCTCCAATCACAAATCCCTAAATCCAGGCAAACAAGCCCACGCTCGCATGGTAATAGCCGGGTTTGTCCCTACCATCTTTGTCTCAAATTGTTTGATCCAAATGTATGTAAAATGTTCTCATTTGAACTACGCGTACAAAGTGTTCGACAAAATGATTCAGAGAGATGTCATTTCTTATAATACAATGATATTTGGTTATGTTGGTTGTGGGGAAATGGGTATTGCGAGGGACTTTTTTCATGCAATGCCTGAGAGAGATGTGGTATCATGGAATTCGATGATTTCCGGGTTTTTACAGAGTGGTGAGTGTCAAAAATCAATTGATATTTTCTTGGACATGAGGAGATCGGATTTGGAGTTTGACCGAACTACTTTTGCTGTTGTTTTGAAAGCGTGTGCAGTTTTGGAAGAGGGTGGTTTTGGGATTCAGGTTCATGGGCTTATAGTTCGGATGGGATTTGATAATGATGTTGTTACAGGAAGTGCTTTGTTGGATATGTATGCAAAATGTAAGAGATTAGATGATTCACTTCAGGTTTTTGGAGAAATTCCTGAGAGGAATTGCGTTTCTTGGAGTGCAATGATTGCTGGTTTCGTTCAGAATAATCAGTACGTTGAGGGTTTAGAGTTGTTCAAGGAAATGAAGAAGGCTGGAGTTGGGGTCAGTCAATCCATCTATGCTAGTGTTTTCAGGTCTTGTGCCGGGATGTCTGCATTGAAACTGGGCTCTCAGTTGCATGCCCATGCTTTAAAGGGTAATTTTGAATCAGATATCATAGTAGGAACTGCCATTTTGGATATGTATGCAAAATGTGGTAGCATGGAAGATGCTCAAAAGCTATTTAACTCGTTGCCAAAACATAGCTTGCAATGTCATAATGCCATTATTGTTGGGTACACTCAAAATGACCAAGGATTTGAAGCTTTGCAATTATTTCGGCTTTTGCTAAAGTCTGGCCTTGGTTTTGATGAAATTACTCTATCTGGGGCATTTTGTGCTTGTGCAACTATCAAAGGGGATATGGAAGGGCTTCAAGTACATTCATTAGCAGTTAAGACTAATTTAAGTTCAAAAATTTGTGTGGCAAATGCCATTCTTGACATGTATGGTAAATGTGGAGCTTTGGCCGAAGCTATTCGCATGTTTGATGAGATGGAGAGAAGAGATGCTGTGTCTTGGAATGCAATTATAGCAGTTCACGAGCAGAATGGAAATGGAGAGGAGACACTTGGCCTTTTTGCATCAATGCTCCGCATGAGAATGGAACCTGATGAGTTCACTTATGGCAGCATATTGAAAGCTTGTGCCTGTCAGCAGGCTTTGAAAAGTGGCATGGAGATCCATAGCAGAATTATAAAATCTGGAATGGGGTTGGACTCCTTTGTAGGAGGTGCTCTTGTTGATATGTACTGCAAATGTGGAATGATGGAAGAGGCAGAGAAAATCCATGATAGAACAAAACAAAAAACGATGGTTTCATGGAATGCAATTATTTCAGGATTCTCTCTGCTAAAACAAAGTGAGGATGCTCTCAGCTTTTTCTCTTGGATGTTGGAAATGGGTGTAAAACCAGATAACTTCACTTACGCAATAATTCTTGATACTTGTGCTAACTTAGCTACTATTGAACTTGGGAAGCAAATACACGCTCAAATCATCAAGTTAGAATTACATTCAGATGTATACATATCCAGCACTCTTGTTGATATGTACTCAAAGTGTGGAAACATGCCAGATTCCCGATTGGTGTTTGAGAAAGCACCTAATAGAGATTTTGTAACATGGAATGCTATGATTTGTGGCTATGCTCAGCATGGTCTTGGAGAGGAGGCCCTTAAAACTTTTGAGAATATGCAACTTGAGAATATAAACCCAAACCATGCAACTTTTGTTTCAGTCCTTAGAGCTTGTGCGCACATGGGACTTGTTGATAAAGGGTTTCATTACTTTGATGCAATGCTAAGAGAGTATGGTTTAGATCCTCAACTAGAGCATTATTCGTGCATGGTTGATCTAATAGGGAGATCAGGCCGTGTAGATCAGGCTTTGAAGCTTATTGAAGAAATGCCTTTTGAAGCTGATGCTGTTATGTGGAGAACTCTTCTTAGCATTTGCAAGTTCCATGGGAATGTTGAGGTCGCAGAGAAGGCAGCAAATTCTATTTTGCAATTGGACCCACAAGATTCTTCTGCTTATATTCTTCTCTCAAACATATATGCTGATGCCAGAATGTGGGGTAAGGTCTTAGAGCTAAGAAAAATGATGAGGTATGGTAAGTTAAAGAAAGAACCAGGTTGCAGTTGGATTGAGGTAAAAGATGAGGTGCATGCGTTTCTTGTCGGGAACCAGGCTCATCCAAGGTGTGGAGGGATTTATGAAATGCTCGATGTGCTAATTGGTGAGATGAGGTGGGCTGGATACCTACCTGATATTGATTTTGCACTTGATGAGGAGGCAGAAGTATATGAGCTGCCAGAACCAGAAGAGCTAAGAACCAGTAGTAACAATATATAGTTCAGCAACTGAAATGGCAAAAAAAATGGGAATTTGAAACTATTAGTCCATGGAAGAATATTTATTCTTGAGTTAAGAAACCAGTAGCGAAAATTGGACAAACAAGTACCATAACAGATTCAGCAAGAGTAGGATTATGTGGATAGAAATTCTATACAAGCACAAAAGTTGCATAAATGGGAAGGGTTGAATCCCATATAAATCATTGTCAATCGAAAATCTGGAGAAATAAAAGGGGGGAAAATAAGAGTGCCTGTAAATGGGTTTGTCCCGTGGATTTCCATCTCGAGTCTCTTAATTCTTGATGGTCCCTTGAAAGCTCAATTTAGCCGGAAGGATCATTTTTAACAATCAGCTTTCCTGTATCAAACCAATTCAGGATTTTGAGGATGCTTGCATTTTGATAACCAACATCATTGCTCACTTTAACAGTGAAAATCATAATCGTTTGGACTTAAATTGAGAAGAGTAAAGTTATTTTCGTATTCTTCATACGATAACCTCAGTTTAGAGAGATCATTAGACACTGATCTTGCTTGGGATTACAATGTTGCTTTCAATCTCCCATGGTATGGGAATTTTTTGGTACTTCCACTTCCCAAACTATACATGGGTTAGTGTTGTTAGTAGAAACAAGTGTATAGTTAAAGTACGTTGAGAATGACGAATATCATTGTTATTATTAATATCATCATTATTGAAAATGGAGATTTTAACATTGGTGAAATTTGAACTTTAGCAACCACTTCTTTATCAAGCAAGTCACGGAGGCAAAAGGCAAAAAGGTAGCCAGACGCCCCACCATCCATTATAATAGCTTGGATTGGCTAGATGAACCAATAATAAGCAGCTTGGTTCTAAACTTCATATTGCGGAAATCTGGAAAAATTAGGATTGGTTGAACCTCAAATCAACTTTAAGCAGCAAGCCAGTGAACTCGTAAGCTTTGCCAAAATTTTAAAATCAGTGTCTTTTTGTAACTTCCACAATTTCCAGGAGAACATTATTCAACCAAGGAAATCAAGTAAAGATGTCATAAAATATATAGAGAAAGCCTTTTCTAATTTCTAAACCAGTTTACATGGCATCCCAAAAATTTGTGATTTTAAACAGCAGGCTCAATCATTATCCCTCGATTGGTGCAGTACAACTGATCTGGATTAGAAGCTAAACAACAGAAGAAAAAAAAATCCCTCTAGATTTGGCAATGTGTAATCCCTCTTTCTCAGGACTGCTTGGTATGGCTCTTTTGGTGTGAATTCCACTGAATCAGCATCCAAACTATTGATGTACCTGATCAAAAATGAATACATATACTCTTAATAAATATCAAGTTAATGGATTCATAAAATTGCAGAATAACTCTATTCTCAAAGGAAAACAAGACAATTCAAATGAACGAGAGTAGCCCAGCTGGGAATAAAACGAAATTCATATCCAATATTACAGGAAAGGTCAATTACAAACCCTCTCCACCCCACCCCGCCCTTCCCTGAGATTAGGCATAATATACATTTCAGTGCTGCATTTTCTTCAACTTGTGAAAAACAGTCAGTCCCATGCAATCTAAAACTGCTTACAGATTTTTTTTTTTTATTCAATGGTGGCCAAATGGGCTGAAACAACATTGTGGGTTCCAGTTTTAATCCTTCAGTAATCCAACTATTAACAGAGTTACTAAATATAATGACATTAGCCCCTGAGCTTTAAAATACTACTGTTTAGTGCCCAATGAGTCATACATCATACTTGTTACTATTTCATATTACACAGTAGACGTCTGGGGATAGTTACATTATGACATATAAATAATTATGGATTAAACAGTTGTTTCATTTAAAAACCTAACGAATAAAGCTGCTTTTCTGAAAGTTCTGTTAACAGTTGTTTAATGAGTAGTTAAGGTTTAAAATGTAACCAGATTTAATATATATATATATATATATATATATATTATACACACACACACACACACACACATATATATATATATGGTTTTGCTAACTTAATCAATCAAAATCCTATCTCAAGTCAGCAATCAACTTTTACCAAGATGGAACAAGGGCAAAAAAATGTAGCAACTTAAATCCAAATCCAGTGGAAATGGCAGTGATAAAAAGTAAAGCAAATTCAGAATGATTTCAGGTCTAATAGAAAACACAAGTACCCGCAAAGATGCCCACAGTTGTCAAATTTCCAATTGCCATAGTCTGATATATGAGGTACTCGGTCAAGAAGTGACCAAAAGCATAGATGAAGGATAAAAAGGTAGCCAAATAAAGTGGCTTGTTATCAAGGTTGAATGCACAAAGAACACAAAGAGTACAGGTCAAAAGTGTCCAAACTCCAAATGTCCTCCCATGAACATCAGTCACTGCAAAACCAGAGAGGGGGAGGAGGGATCAGAATCAGAAAGACTTGCAATTACCCCAAATAAAAAGGACCCTTCATATTTATAAAAGACTCGAAATATTGTTGCAAATAAAATTTCAACCCCGAAGGAAAAAGATGCCCCTACTTTTCTTTCCCTTGATATTGTATTTTCCACTCTTGCTTGTCATTGTTTTATGAGCGTTCTTCACTCTGTTTCTGAGGCAGTGAGATTTTATTTGTGAAAGTTCAGAATTAAAGGGAAAATTTGCATTGGTATGGGAAAGAGAAAATAAAACTGATTTTACAACATAATGAAGGTAAGGAATTTCAAGACATTGTCTTCACTAATTTGATGTCATCAAGTAATTTCCATTACTAATGAAAGCAAGGAAGTTGGTATTAAAAAATCAAGAAATTCTCATCCCCAATGAAAGTAAGGAAGTTTTCTAGATTATGTAGTAATGTAAGAAAACTAAGTTGCTGTCCATGTCTGAAGCACCGCAGGGCAAGTTGTTATTATTTTAGTCCCGGAACTTGTACTCTCTCTCTCTCTCTCTGTCTTTTTTTTCATCCTGGATTTTTGTAAGTTTAGTGGAGCATGTGAAGTCAAGAGAAGAAAAGAGGTTCAAACAAACAAATAAAGTAGTATGGTTAAGAAAGGAAAAGGGAAAGAGTGAAGAGAAAGAAAACATTACAAATAGCAAAGTTGAATGATTTTAATCTCATTCAACTAGTCTAAGTGGTTTTACTGAATTTAGAATTAATTAATTTTTCTGTTTTAATAGTTCCAGATATTGCAAATCTCTCAGGTAGTAATGTCTTTCTGCTCTCTTCCCTCCAATCTCTAGACTAAAGAGTCCATTTGTATTAGGCTACTAGCAGCTTCATGTTGAAATTCTACTGACAGTCAACTATGACACACCATATTGCTAGATTCATGATACTCAACTCAACTCAACTCAACTTAGCCTTAATCCCAAATTAATTGGGGTTGGCTATATAGATTCTTTGTTCCACTCTAAACGATTTTGGGCTACGTCTTCAAATAGTTTCTATTGCTAGATTCATGATAAAACAGATTAAAAAATTTCCCCTTGTCTCATTCAGAACAATTATTCAAAATTCAGGTACTTACAAATGCAGGAGAACTAAATCACACTCTTCAATTCTGGACTTAATTGATGAAGAACAAAAATATATCTCCTGAGATAACTACAAAGAAAGCATACAGGAGGCAAATATAACACCAATGCATAGACCATTATCGACATGGGAGACTGCCCTCATGTTGCTTCTTTTACTCCTAAATTCTAACTTGAAATATCTAACTCTGCTCATATATCCACTCAAAAGATCTAACAAATCCTAGGGAAAATCCACATTAACTATAGCACTTATTCTCAAATTCTAACAATGTATATCTTTCTTAACAGAAAATCTTAATCAATTCATCCTCCTGTTGAAGTTCTTGATATGTACTATTCTATGGATATTTTAGGTACACCCCTATAACAAAATCCACATTTTCCATTTAACAAAATTATTAACTCCGGAAATCACAATTGCGCTCAATACTCTCTCAACACAGTCCTTTATTTCAGAAAAAACAACGATTCATGAAAGCAAAAGAAGCATATGGAAACAAATCCAAATTGAGTTAATCAAATTTGCTTGTTCTTTTTTCCTTAAACTAAAAATCCAACATATAAATTCTTGACCACTGGACCCAAATTCACCTCATTCCGCATGCTTTTGACACTTCCACTGAAAAAAAAAAATCTCATCAAATTTGACACCCTCTTCTCCCATCATTGCTTTTCTCGAATCAAGATTGTGTTAAAAGTAAATCATCCAGCTTCAACCTCAAGGAAAGCACATTATCAATATCAAACTCCATAACAAGTGCAAGGGAGAGACAAAAAGGCAAACCCAAAAAATTAGATTAACTCTTTAAAAAAAATTCCATCTTTAAACTACCCCAATTGTTTTTTACTCCTGTTCTTGCATTGAACAAAGCATAAGAGTAAAATTGGAAATCGCAGGTTGAGACCTCTTTCTTGTCCATCAGAGATTTTTGTGAAAAAAAGAAAGAAGAAGAAGGAGCTTACTGGTAGTATTGGAGAAGACGGCAAGCCTAAGAGCCCAAATGTCGAAGAAACCAAACCATACAGAAGCTAATCGAAGTGAACCCACAAGCATCAGCCACCATCCTAATGCCTTCATTTTCTTCTCCTGCTTTCCCCCTGTCTCTTCGGATCTCCGCTTTTCTCTGCGAGTTTTTGCCTGGACATAAAAATGAAGATTCACATTATAATAAGCGTAACAAAATGTGTCGTTTCTTATTATTTTGTTAACATCACTCTAAACTACGTGCCGTTTAAAAGCACGCAGGCTTTGGCCTTCAATAGTGGAGTTTGTCGTATTCTAGCTTTGGCATTCGTATTTAATGAATTCTTAAAATGAAAATTGTTGGATTCAAACTTTGGAACTTTTGCATTACCAATGATGCTAACAATAATCCGCCAGTTTCCCTTTAACGTTGCTAAAAACACTCTCATTTGTTTACACTCCGCAATTTGGTCGTAATTTGGTATTATTAACGGTGAATTTGATAATTCGCAATGAGCTATAACGTGATATAATTAAATAAATATTTAATATGAATTTATATTAAAAATTTATTTAATTGCATTATATTATATTGCATTACGATTTCTCAAATATATTCTAAGATTAGGAGATTCATATACATGGAAAAATTCTTATTTATATTTTGACTCCAAAGATTGAATTTAGATTCACAAGAATAAATATAAAAATAAAGTAAACCCCGTTTCGTTACCAACCAAATTAAATCTTTAGATTCCTTTTAATTAAATATTAGCATTCAGTGTAAATTATTTATAAGGGTTTATAAATTAAAACTGAAAAGTTTTTATAAAAAAAGTCGAGAATAATCATAAAAATTAACATTTTAAAAATGCTATAGATATAGAAATTAAGGTTGGTTTTATATTTGAAACTAACTTAGATATCATACAAGCGAAATTAAGAAAAAAAAATGATGCTTTGTTCACTTCAAATGTTATGAGAGTTTATAGCGCTTTATTCCTGTTCAGGTACTCATGATAGATTCTTTTTTTTTTTTCCTCAAAAAAATTTTAATTAGAAATTTGTAAACTGCAAAGCTCCTTTGGTTTTTTTTCCCTATTCCTCTCCTCCTTCCATTTTCAAACCAATGGAATGGATGTTAAGATGACAGAAGAACACCAAAAAAAAAAAAAAAAAAAAACAGAAGCTTACAAGCAAAATCTCTGTCTAATCTGTCTGAAAATTGATATTACTTCAATCATGTGTTACTTTTCTAGTCTTGAGATACAGAAACTATCCAAAATTAGGTTAGGATCTTTACTATCACAAGTAGCGGTTCTCTCGCTGAAATAGGTACGCAGTTGCTGCAATAAATAAAATGAAGATTGCCATGACAACATGCTTAAAGTTGAGGATTCCTGCGTCCATTTGCCTCACAGTTTCAGAGCCTGCCTGTCCAGTTGCAACTTTAGTTTCACCAACAGATGCATTTTTCTGGAGCTTGTCCAACTGTAAACAGAAAAACAACAACAGACAAATGAGGGGTTAATGATCTTATTCTTCCCGTTGCCTTCCATAACAGTTTCCGGCAAAATGTAGTACCAAACAGAAAAAGGAAAGGAAAACAGCAATGTAGCCCTAAAAGGAAGAGCGATTTTGATTACCTGTCCCAACTAAACCAGAGAAATTATGGATTCTACATCTATTTGTTTCTGGAAAATAACTCGTTTTCAAAAAGAAGTGATTTTGAACCCTATTATTCATGGATTGTTCCATTCCCCAAATACGGAAACTTGTCCAGTTTGGATTTAAGAACTCCGTCCAATCATTGAATGTTCAAGCCAAACTTATTAAGAATGCAAATAGGTAGCACCTACCTTGGAACCAGATGTTAAGATTTGGGTTACTTCAGGCTCAGAAAACAGACTTTTTTCATCATTTCCTCTATTATGATGGTTGGTAGCCTCGACACAACCCTTTCTTGCTTGCTGTAGCTTCATCACCAGAGTTTTATTCTCAATCGCTAATGATGTCATCTGCATATACTACAAAAGCATCAGAAAGTCTGCTAAAATAGCATATATTTTTAAATGCAAATGTATGCATGTGTGCATCTGTAGTATGTCTGGTTCATCAAAACACCCTGTAAATTAGAGAGTGACGAAATGGACAAAGATTCCAAAAACAATTCTCCACTAGATAATTATTTGGATATTTATGAACAATGGTGGAAACATGTTAAGTATGAGTTGGCAAAAATTGGATCAATATGTTCTCACTTTGTCCCTTAAGGGATCTAGCATTACATTGTATCTTCTATCTCCAAGATTCTATTCTACTATTCATAACTATAAGTTCAAGTTATCATTTAGAGAGAGACAGATCATTTATTTCTGGTGATGTTCACTTGCATCAACACAACAGTTTAATTCACTGAACCCCAGTTATTTTCCATGTTGTTTTGAAAGATAAAATAATGTGATATTATGATAAGACCTCGAGAAGATATATAGGTGCTTTGATACAATTTATTGTTGGCCCTTAGATATGTAGTTGTAATGTTGAAAAAGAAACCTCAGGTAAAAAGTTCAGGAGACACAGAAACGTAAAGAAAATCAACATCATATGGTTGAAAATGAACTTTGAATGTAATAAACTAAAATTTTGAATCTGAGACATCAAGACCTGCTTATGAAGACGCTCTCTTTCGATGGCCAATTGCATCACCAGATCTGTTATTACTTTGGTCCGAATGCCAATATCCTTTGCAGTGGCCATTTTTGTTTCCTCAGCTTGATTCAAAGACGCCTCCAAGCCTTCAAGCCTTCCCCTCAGAAAGCTCAGTTCTTCATTTAGTTCTGCATTAGACTCAGATAATACAATGCACTTGTCCTCCACATTCTCTGCTCGACTTTCAGCTTTCTGAACTTTCAACTTTAGATCCTCAATTAAACTTTCCATATCTTGGATTGTATCATACAACATTTTTTGCTTCTCTTGGCTAGCTTCTACAGATGCCACTGCATGCTGGAGTCTAACATCAGATTCCCTCAACTCCTTCTCTAACCAATCCACCTTTTCAGAGGTATCTTTAAGATGGCCCACCACTTCATTAAGTTCAAAATTAGTCTCTGACAACAACTTACATTTGACTTCTGCACTAGTTGCCCTACTTTCCACTTTAGCTAATTCTTCTTTCATACCCTCAATTACATTTTCCATGCTAGTGATCTCAGAACGTAAAGCATTATGCTTCTCCTGACTTCCATCCATAGAGACCTTTGCATTAGACAGCTGAAGCTCAGATTCTTCCAGCTGCTTCTCAAGTGAAGTCACTTTTTCTCTTTGAGTGGAAACCTCGGAATTTGCAAGAATTAATTTCTCTTCAGCTTCTGCCATGCTTGCTTTTAAACCGTCAGTCTGTGCAAGAAGAAAGTCATTGAGTTTTGCACTGCTGCTATTGAACTTTTGCAAAGCATTTTCTTTGGCTTCCAACTGTTCCATGGATTTTTCAAGGTTTGATCGGAGTTCAGATTCTCGTTGAACTGAACCATTCAAATTGAACTGAAGTATCTTTAGTCGACTCAGTAGTTCTTTTGAAATTCCCATCAGAATCTCTGCAGCATTTTCTGCTGTGAACAATCTTTCACAAACATCTATTGCTTCTTCTTCCATGAAGAATACTTCTTGTTCCGTAGAAAGTAGCCTATGTTCCAGCTCTTCCTCGATTTGTCTTGATTCAGTTAGTTTTTTTTCAAAATCTATCTCTCTTGCCAAAGATTTCTCTAGCATCCTCAAAATATGTCTTTGCTGTTCAGCAGTTTGCATCTTGATCTTTGCATTCATATCCAAAAATTGATTTTCTTCTGAAAAGTTTGACCCCTCGTTTCCATTCCCTATCAACATGCACGCATTAGAATGCTAATAACAGTTAAGGAAATTTTCTAATATGTACTTCTGAGTGTGTAGAAGCGCAAAAACAATCATGGAAACAAATCTTCTTTAGTTAGCAAATGATCCTTTAGAAGCATGACTATTAAGCCTATTAAAATATGAAAATGTTCTGAAAACACGATACAAACATTTGAATATGGAGCAAAAAAACAGAAGGAATTTTCTCAATTTCCTATCAACTTCTAGCAAGAGAAGGTATTGCTTAATTTCATTCTGACAACAAGCATTACAAGGCCTATTTTATGAATGTCAGAAGTAATCCACAACTATACTGAACTTAAAATGCAAATCTTCTGAAACAAAAATTTTAAGTAATAATGTATATAGCTTACAATTTTCATCTCTGTTCAGAAACGACAAGGTCCTCTGGAACTTGGCAGATTGCATCCTGATATCTGAAACTTGATCTTGCAATTGCTTCAATGATTTTTCAGAATCAAGTAACTTTTCTTCCATTGCCATGAAAGTTTCTCCCAAATGTTCATAAGAGGACATCATTTCATGGGTCTCCACTATATTTTTCTGGGTAGTTGCCATGAACTTATCCAGTTCTGTCACTTCAGAATCCAAAATCCTGGACAAGAGATCAAATTCCAAAGCCTCCACTGAATCTTCCAACAAATTTCCTTTCGGCGAGGTAATTGTTCCAAACTCACTTTCCCTGGTTGCCACATGCATCATAAGCACACTTAGATTAACCAACTTCTCATAAGCACATGCCAAAGCTAATTCCATTCTTGTTAGAATCCCATCTGCAATTCCTAACTCAGCACTTATATCTCCATCAGATGACATTTCCACAGCTAAATCAATTTTACTTGACTCTGCCTCCGGATCTGCAGGCTTGACGTCATCTAGAGAAACACTAACTTCAGCAACAGCATCAGTACCCATGCTTATTTCTACTTATTCAACTGGCTTTCAAGCTTGAATCAATGCTGAATATAAAAATCAAAGAGTAGAAGAAATAAGTGCCAGTCTCAAGAAAAAGGGGTGCCATAACTGAATGAGTATTTTCAAATAACAGCATCATAAGTTAGAAGGTTCATATTCTAATATAAACAGTAAAAAGATAATTGTTTTCCTGCTGGCCATCTACATATGGTAGCAAGCATAATCCAGCACACATGCTAACATAAGATCAGGTTTAAAACTTTAAACGCCCCTTCTATTAGTGGTAAAAACAACAATATTTGTGCCAAGAAGGGAAAGAAAATTTACGAAAGAATATTGAGTAAATATATATTCTAGAAACACCAGCAATATTCATATCATTATCTGGTGCACCTTAAATTATAAAAGGAATGTCTAGAATAGATAATAATGGCTTTTCTACCTAAATGCTAAAGCCACATAATCAACGAAAAAATTCGATATACAATTGTTCTCTGCTTACTACCTTCTTCTATCATCAGAGTCCTAAATGATAGGCATCATTGCCCATCAGCTTTTTACAAGTTACACATTCAGGTTAACCGTAGGTATCAAATTATGCAGATACAACCTGGACAGTAAAATAGATTGACCAGTTTAAATTTGTAAACACCTTGGGATTTTCCACAACAATTTTCTCTAACTGAGTAAGCGGACATGATTTTCCTGACCTTAATAGACAAATACAATCAAATTCCTGTACAATGGGAACATGGCTCAAACATACTGATAGAGATTCAGGTCATGGGAGATGAGTATCACAAATTCACAATCATCTCAAATTCGAGCTGGAAGCAGAAGGCGAAAAAAAAGCAACAAATATAATTGTCAAGGGACAACCAAACCCACACCGCCATCCTACTTTCAAGATCAGAATAAAAAGTTAGCCGCACTGCCATCCTAGTTTCAAGATCAGAATAAAAAATTGGAGCTAATGCACGGTACAACCTCAAAAACACACTCCTTACCATTTATGCACCAATATACTGGAACCACAATACAAGATAACCCTAAATTACCACTTCTTCAGAATCTTTGGCAAACTAACATGCTTTTTACTTTTGGATATAAAGTTTAGGATTCTATTTACAAATTACTACGTAGTCCATAACCAAAACTGTCTAAAAAAAGGGCCAATGACGAGAATAAGAAGTACACCATATTCCAATCCAGTTGAGCTTCAAATTCAAACCAGATTTCAGGAAGTCCTATCATTTATCATTTCTATGTCATATGGGCTCTTTCCACCTAAAGAAAAATAAAAAAATGTAATGCAGCTTTTAAACCAAACAAAAAAACATAAACATAAAAAGTAATTTCAGAAACGTAAAGTTGCAAATGCTAAACCATAATGCATCCAAATCAAGCTAATTAATTTCCTTCAGCCCAATACCCATTCTCAACCAATTCTTACCACATTGGCTAGCCCTTGGTTCAACAAAACGAAGTAATTGCCATATATTAAACTCGTACAATTTCATGAACACTAAATATACACTCTCCATTATTAACACATAGTCATTTAGCTGATCAACTATAAATAATAAATCATAACCCTTCAAAATGAAAATAATACGCTAAATCATAACCTCTACACTATAATACATTAATTTTTAAAAAAAATCCCAGTTCCCTAAATTGATGAAATTAATGAATTACTATCTCATAATCTCACAAACTAAAACTATCCATAATTGCATTACAATCCTTGTAAAATCCAAAAAGAAGCCAAGAACGGTATATAAGTTAAAACTCTAAGATGCCCATTTCTATTAATCCAAAAACAAAAGAACTCCCATTTGTAGATTTGCAATATATATAAACAGAGGGAATCATTTAAAGAATCAGTGAAACAACCCACATAATTTTCTGCCATTTTCTTGGGAAAACTGAAGAGAAAATCCAAACAAAAAAAAAAAGATAAATTCAAAAACAGTAATTTCCGAACATACCCTTTTGAAGAGACGTTTGCGAGGTCTGCGAAAGCTACTAAAGAAGGAGAAGAAGAAGAAACAAGTGAAGAGCGACGAGAGAGCGATCAAAAGTGGAGTTTAATTTATATTAATGAATAATTTATTGAATGCCGAATGTTTACGTGCACCCTGGTATGAATGACACATATCAGCTTAACATGATACTCTTTGTTTTTCTTTTTTTTTTGGATTTTAATTTGCACAGTTTTTACACAATAAGAATATACTCCCTCCATTGTAAAAAAAATAATCACTAAAAAAATTAATTCTATTCATAAATAAATAATTATTTAACAATTTAATAAAAAAAAAAAATAGCTAATATATATTTTTATTTTTTAAATATGAGAGATATTTTTTTAATTTATAGTGTAATTAATATGAGTCTTTTTAACAATTTATAATAAAATTATTATTACCTTAAAAATAGCTATTTTTTCTTAATGGTCATTTTTTTTTAAATGGAGAGAGTAACTTTTTCTTCCCCTTAGAAAGGATTTTTTTTTTAATATTTTTAGTTAGTCAATAAAAATTAATGAGATTTTTCATTATTAAAGTCAGGAAAAAAAATAAAAATTAATTTCATATATATTCTTTTAATGTCGTATTTTTCTCATTTTAAAATTATTTAATTTAATTAATAATTTAATGGTCAAGTGTTTATTTCATATGATAAAAAATTAAGACTCAAAACATATTTCTGATAATTTTTATCCTCTTTAAAAAAAATCTAATATATCAAAAAATAAGTTTCTAATCTAACAAAAAAAAATGAAAATGGGAATCTGCTTCCTAAATTTTAAGTAGGATTTATTATGATTAAAAACTCTTTAAATATTTCAAATATATTTCATTTCTTTTTTTATATGATAATATATATGATAAAATTTTTTAATTGTCAAAAATTTATGTTAAAATTTAATTTTTATTAACACTCAATGACATAGTTGATTAATTTTATATATATTTTTTAAATCATATAAGATATTCTTACTTTTTTTTCGAGTAGGTTTAATAATTTACCTTAATTTTTTTTATGAATTTTCAATTTTAATTATATTTAATTCTTAAAATTTTATCAATATGCTATCTTTAACAAAATAATCATACTTTGAAATTATAATTATCCTAATTAGATGAATTTATAGAAGTATATTATTATATACAATGGTCAGGCCAACATGATACAAAACTCAATATTTAGTGGGCTGGGCTAGATAACTTCTAAGATCAGGAGATTTCATTACCAATTGGTAAAATTTTTTTTTTTTATATATTAATTAATTAAAGTATTACTGAATAATTACAATTATAAAACCAAATAATGTTATAAATCTTACTGAAGGTATCTTAGTAAACATTAAAATTTTCTCCAAAATTAAGAGATTATCCAATGGAAATCACTAAAAAGTTTAAAAATGGGTATTAATTTAAGTACATAAAAATTTTTACATTCATGAACACATTCAAATTATATAATATTGAAAACCCTTAAAATTTGTAAAATTTTCAAAAATCGTTCTGCCTAATGAATGCACTACAAAATAAAAAAAATGTTTGTTTTCTTATTTTATTGAATTTTTTAATATAAACTCCTTAATATTTTTATAATTATTGTTATATATTAAAGTCTATGGGCATATAAACTGGTGAACTTATAAGAAGGCATATATCACTTGCGCAAAGCTAATGGGCTTATGACAGATCTAATACTTATTTACTTATAAATCTATATATTTCATTATTATTTGATGTTAGGTTTATTTCTTAATACTATGTATTAATATTATTTTATTATTCTATGTGAGATTTATTTCTCAATACTACTATGTATTAATATTCTTTTATTTTGGGGAATAATTTTTCTGTTCAAATATTTTTTGGAGACTCTTGTTTTTTGTAAAGGAATTTCAATGCATAGCTAAAAGAATATTATATTTAAATAATATAATATTTATTATTATATTATATTTTTTCTAGTCATTCCTCATTAAATTCAATTGTGTCATAATTTTTTATTAATTCTTCTCAATTGCAGAAAATAATGAATGAAATTTTAACCAAATGAGGACAATAAAATTAAATTTTGAAATTAAAGTAAAATGATTTATTTTTAAAAATCAAATATAACAATAACTTTTCGAAAATATTTAGATTTTTTTAAGTCACTATTAAGCCTCTAAAAATACATTATCTCAACATTACCAAGAAGAAAGAGAAATGATGATTGAATAATGGAATATATTTCTAAGTTTTGCACATATTGATAGTAATTAATAAAAGATATAAAAGTATTTGTATTTTAATTTAGTAATAAGAAAAAATTATTTTAAAAGTTAACATCCGGTTTGGAATCTCATCATTGTTAAATTTCGTTTACAATACTTACAAAAGAAAAAATAAAAGGCGGACAAGTAGCTCTCTATTACACCATTGATCATTTCACGTACAATAAGTCAATAATGGAATATCTTGATTTCGTGTGATTAAAATTTTGTTATTGTGGATTCAAAAAAAATGTTGTTGTGATGTAATCCTTCCGTCTCAAAAAAGTTGTTTATGTTATACATAAAATAGAAAAAAATATGAACAAATAATATAAAAAAGAGAATAGTTTTTCTAATCATTACATTCAATAGTATTAAACCTTTTATATAGAGTACAGAAAAGAAAAAAATAGGAAATTTTTCTAATAAGAAAAATACAAGAAATAGGAAGTTTTTCCAATAAGAAAAATATAATCAATATTAATATGAAAACTAGAATATTTATGTATATAAAAAGACATCAATTAAATCTTATAATATATCATAACACTCCCCCTTGATGTTTTTTACAAAGAATATATCTCGTTAAAACCTTACTAAGGAAAAACCTTGTGGAAAAAAAATCTTAGTAAAAGAAAAATAGTACATTATTCTTGTAGGGATTTGCACCATAACACTGTCTCGTTAAAAACTTTGCCAGAAAAATCCAATGAGACAAAACCTAGGCTAAGAAAAAAAGACTACAGTACACTAAAATCTTCCCCTCATGAAAATATGATTTCTATCAAATATCTCTTAGCCGACGCATACTAATTTTATTGACTAAATTTTCAAATGTGATTGTAAGAAGTACCTTTTTAAACAAATCTGCCAAGTTGTCAAATCGTATACTTAATGATGTTTAAATAATATCCACATATAATAATTTATTTATAGTACTCCCTTAGAATATTACTTGCACTATGAATATACCTCGTTAAAGACCTTATTAAAAAACCTAGTGGAAAAAAAATATAGCTAAGAAAAAGAGTACATTTCATGCGCTATTTTGTCATTGCATAAATTGTCTCATTAAAACTTTTGTCTAAGAAAACCATGTGAGATAAAAACTTGACTAAGGAAAAAGAGAATAATCATATACTAATTCGCTTCCCCTAATGAGGACATATTTTATTACAATGTATACTAATCGATGAAACAATGCTATGTGAAAATCACATTAGGTAAAGACTTAGTACATAAGTCTATTAGGTTGTCAATCGAGCGAATTTGGTGGATATCTCTTCTAGAGCTCATATATATAAGAATTTGAGTGAAGTTTATATGTCTACTTCATCAATCTTGATATACCCACCTTTACTTTGTGCAATACGAATTGTATTATTCTCAAAACATAATGAGAGTATCTTTAATAAGATATTTCAGGACCATAAAAACCTTTATAAAACCATAAAACTATATGTGAATACATAGCGAGTCTAAAATCTACCATAACAGAAATGAAACAAATAACCAATATTCGCATATAGACCAATTTCAAATATGAATCAAAATATAATCATAATATTAACAGTACTTTGAAGATAACTTTTTACACCACTCTAATATCTTTTTGTAGGTGTAGAGCTATACCTAACTAGGAATTTTTCTTGCAAATGCAATATTAGGCCTGATGCAATATGCAAGATATAAGAGTACCCTATATCACTTATATATGATACTTTAAGACCAAATAGCTCTTTATTATCTTATTTAAGTCTAAAAGAGTCTCTCTTCACTTCTAGTGAGTGGACCACCTATTGTTGTGCTTGAGGGAGAAGATTTATCCATGCAAAAATTGCTTAAATATCTTTTCCACATAAGTATACTAGTATATTAGAACTCCTTAATAATTGGTTTGCAGGCCGATACAAAATTTTATTTCTTTTAAATTTTTCATCTCAAACTACTTTTCAAATAGGTATATACTTATTTGAGTTCATTATGAGTCATATTGATATTTAAATCAACTTATACAGCAATAATAACATATACCATTTTATGATCTTTTATGAATAAAAATGGACATAGTATATTATTCACATATCTTTCTTTCAATAAGAATTTACTCAAACAATCATACCACATATCTATATTGCTTTAATCCATACATAGATTTTTGCAATTTGATGAAATATATGTCACATGTTTAATGTGCATTCATTTATGATATACTTAGTCCTTCTGGACTCTTATTGCTTTCATAAGGCATACAATAAGCCTTTCATTAACTGCCATATTAATTAAGTATCGGAACATGATCATTTCCATAATAAGAAAATTATTTTTCTCATAGTCAATGATAGAACGAGTCTAGCTCTATTTTAATTACCTCATTCCATGATGATCAATCATGTTTATGCTAATATTCAGTTATACTTATAGATTATGAATCCATATTTTCTCTTGTAACAGTAAGAGCTACTGTTGAGGCAAAATTATCGTTGACGATAATTAAATTTCTATCAATTCTTTCTTATATTATAAAAATAATTGAGATCTCATAGTTTTCATTTATATGATCATCAACTCCCGAAGCTATATATGGAGGATCTAATTGTTCCGTTATCTCAGTCTGTGTCTCATAATTGGCTATAGCTCTTTAACTGAAATTTTCCTCTTCAGGAGATTTCTCTTCAGGAGATTTTATGAGTGATACTATTTTTCTTTTCCGCAGATTTTTGTCTTTAGTTCTAATTTACTATCCACGCTTCTGGCGTGTAGTGAGATTGATTGATTTTCTATTTGCAATTGGAATCACAACCCTTACTAGGATATTAGCAGCTGTAATATGAGACTTTGTCACTCTTTTAATATCTATAAATGCATTTGGCAGTTAATTTAAAATTTGTTGCAACTGTATTATTTTGTGAACTTATGGTTCACTCTAACTTGTACATTAATCAAAATTATTTAAAGGGTTTTCCTTCTAATAAATTTATCGATATTCTTTAGCATTGCAGGTGCTTTTCCTCCCCCTAATGTCGAGAAATATGTCTCATCAAAATAAATTCTTAGTATCTTTTGTGAACCTATTATCGCACATTGAGATAGTGATATTAATATATTCATGGCACAAAAAAAAATTACGGCTCATATCCTTATATAAGTTTCAAGAGAGATATATATGATGTACACAATGGCATTCATGCCAAACTTTCAAGGTCTAATTATTAAACTATAAGTTCAATGCTTGAACTGCAGGTTCAACGCAATATATTGTGCATATATACTAGGGATAAAACAATAATAAAATAACTCATTATAATACACAACTTGTAAAATTCTTGCAAATTACCCCTTCAAAGAGTTTACATAAAATCATCAATATTGAATTGAGTTGTGTCCTCTATATGGGCAGTTCCTCTTTTAGAATCTCATGATTTACCAAATGATTTATAGCATTCACTTCAGGGAATACAGTTGTACTAGTGGGTATTATTTAATGATTTCTCGTTAGCAACTTTTCTTTTAAACTTCTCATTATCTATCAAATGATTTATAGCATTCATTTCAGGAAATGTAGTTGTACTAATGGGCATTATTTGATGATTTCTTATTAATGATTATTCCTTGCAACCATTAGAAAAATAATATTTATAAATTTTCACTTTTTATACTGCTATTACAGGAGCATATAACTTTATTACCATACAATTTAAGCTGTGAAGTAATTTTAAACATAGTTGAATTATATTTTCAAATAGACTTTAAGTCTTATAGGTGTAGATTTAGCCAATCATATTGAGCTTATGATAGTATCACATATTTCAAGTGATTATATCTATTTTTAAAACTCTTCTAGAAAATATAAAAATCATTAATAGTGAGATATTCAACTTTTAAATCCTCACTTAAATGAGGTTTAAGTAGATAATAGCTTTTGCTTTTGCTTTTGCTAGCATCTAAATACATTTCATTATCAACAACTCACGTCAAAAATTATTCTCATTGAATTCAAGAGCATATAAAAATTATCAACCAAACTTTAATTCACTATACTTTATTTAAATGACTTAATTTGCATATATTTAAAATATATATAAATAGACCAATCAAAAAATAAATTAATACTAATTTTAACAAACATTAAATTCATAATTTATCCTACCAATGAAAGGTAAGCACTAATTATGCTTCTCTATACCAACATAAATCAAACAATATATGCAATATGGAAATAAATTCATTAAGTCACAAATTAACAAAACCATGTCACTTATATAATTTATATTCATCTCATCTCACATTTAAATTTCTAATTACTTTCACATCTAATACATATTGACATAAGTAAAATCAAAACATATATAACACACACAACTTTCTTGTAGGCTATTCAACTAACAAATATATATATATATATATATATATATATATATATATATATATATATATATATATATATATATATATAAAAGACATGTATTGTCCATAAAATAAATTTTGAGTTAAAATGCTAAGACCGAAGGATATGTAATAATATATACATCAGTAGAATCGATCTCAATTTAATGAATCAAGTAAATCTATTAATATGAACGCAAGATCACCCATCTTAGTACTATTCTCGCCCAAGCATGTTTAACTTCGGAGTTCTGATGGGATCTGATGCATTAGTGCTGGTATGATCGCACCCTTTCCCCACACAGTAAGTCAATCAACCAATAAATGAATAATTTAGGATCGGATTTCATGCCAAAAAAAAAATTATAAGTCATGACTTTAAAACTATGCATAAAGTGTGTTGTTATAATTGATAACCAATTAAAAGTTGCAATTTGGTTGGTTAATCAAATAGGTCATACCTATCATTCCAATACATATAAACAACAATGAAACACCAAAAACAGAAAAATCAAAGCAAAAGAGTTTACCTTAATATTATGGCCATACGCAAGTACTTTATTGACATTCAATTTATTCAACGCGTGTAGTTTAAATCAAATTTATTAGTTATTTAGGAACATAAAATATTAATTTTTTAGGGATATCTATTTTATTTATTTCAATACTCGAAGGAGTAACACCAGTATAAATAATTCTTACTCGTAATGTCGAGGGCCATCAATTAAAATTGTCTAATATAAAATCATAATAAAATCAGTCTTTTAAAGACTTGTAGATAATGTATTTAGTTCTTTAGGAACATTTAATGATTCTTTAATGAATTTATATTTATTTATTTTGATTAGTTTTTCATGAACTATATAGAATATTAGTTTTTCAGGAACTATAGAGAATATCAGTTCTTCAGGAAATGTAGAGAATACCAGTTCTTCAATAACTGTAGGGAATACCAGTTTTTCAGGAATTGTAATTATTATTAGTTATTCATGAACTCATAGTTTAATTATTTATTTAATTAGTTCTTCAGGAATTATAAAAAAAAAATAATTTGAGATAAATGATTGTAAGAGAGAAGAAAAAAAAATGATTTCTTCAAATTAATTAATTCAATATGTTTAAATGATTTCTTAAAAAAAATGATTTAGCTTTTTTTTCTTAAAAAAATGTATTTGATACATAAATATTAATAATAATAGTAATTAATTAGACAAAAATTGTTTGCCATAAATCTTGAATTTTATTTCTTCAAATTTTTCGCCTTAGCTGGGTTGTAGCAAACCACAAGCTATCTAAAATTATGAACAATATTATAGAACGATTCGTGCTGATAACGTGTTATAAATAAAATGGAAAAGAACATGAACAAAAAATATAGAGAAAATAATAATTTTTCTAGTCATTCCATTCAATAGTATTAGGCCCTTTATATATAGTACAGAAGATAAAAAAATAGGAAGTTTTTCCAATAAAGAAAATACAAGAAATAGAAAGTTTTTCCAATAAGGAAAATATAATCAATACTAATATGGAAACTAGAATATTTATGTATATAGAAAGATATTAATCAAATCTTATAATATATCATAACAATTTACTTTATTTTTTTACATAGTTTAAGAAAATATCATTAATTACTTGCCAACTTATAAATTTTATTATATTTTTTTATTTATGTCCTTACATATACTTATTTATTACTATTTTTATTATTGATTTTGAGAATATATACCTTTTAATTAATAAAAATCAAATGGACAAATATATATAATTATTTTTAGAGTGAGCAAGTGTTTTGGGATATTTTAAAAAGAAATAATGGACAATATTTTTAAGATATAGGGAGTATTATGATACACTTTGTTTTCAAAAGAGTCCACAATAGTTGGCCTCTAAAATAAAATAATTAGATCAGTCCGAGAGTTCTTTGGTGAGGAAACTCCGTTGGTCAATTAGTTAGTATATCGAAACATTATAAAATGAATATGTTCAACTATTATAAGTAAAAATGGGAAATAGATCCTACCTAAATAAATTATTAGATGGGTTTTTATATTTCTATCATGAAAAATATGATTCTTAATTTTTTAGGATCATGAATATGGAGGATTATGTGGAATTCTATGATTTGGGTAATTATAATTATCAATTTTGTAGTGGAGATTTGTTTGATTCTACCAAGCGAAACTGTGCAAACTAATAGCCAATTATGATATGGCCAGAATTATCCGATGTGTCATATTATAATGGTAATCTGATATCAATAGTGATGAAAATCTCGAACTTAATAGAATTATGAACGTACAAGATAGATATAACTGTTTGTAATTGAAACGTATTTGGCTCTGTCAAAATTTTAAAGTTTGAAGCTTGCTTCTATTTCAGGCTCAATGATATAGTAATGGGCCTAATAATTTAGGTGTTTTGATATCATATTAGTATGATAACTGATAGCAATAATTGGCAAAAGCCATGGAAGCTGTTGCAACTGTTGTTCATTAGCAAAGTGCAATTTGACAAAAATTAAACTTTGTATTAAGCAATGCGATTAGTTGTTAGCGACTTACAATTAATAGTTGGTGGTTAGCATTGATGATCCATAATTGAAAGGCGAAATACTAATTGAATAGGGATAATTAATATTCAATGACAAAATGCAATTTGATAAAATTACACTTTTTATTAAGTTGTTGCGATTAATTGTTAATGACTTACAATTAATAGTGGTTAACATGGATGATCAATAGTTAAAAGGCGAAATACTAAGTAGGGATAAATATTGCTCTTCGTATTAGACTAGTAAAGATAACTCAATATATAAAAAATGAGGTACTGAGCAGCACAAGAAAGCCTTAGCCCAAATATGGAAGGCTATTAGAGCCTCGGTAAAGATCAGCCCACTAATACCACATGATCTTATTAATATAGGACCTTGCAGTTTACTTTCACCGTTGAAAAGTTACAGTAAAAATCACTGTTGTTAAACTTGAATCGAATTAACGAGTCAAATTGGTTAATCAAACACAGGTTAAATTTTCAATTCGATAAGATTATTTAAAGAATGCTCAAGGAGAAATCTCAACTATCATAAGTGGCTTATTTCTTTACATTCTCATCCCACCCTCTCACTAAATGAGTTTTCGTTTCCCTAGATAATTAATGGAGAAAATACTATATTTATCTTCTTCAAAAACATACTCCATAAGACTTAAGCATCGGAGGATCTTCGGCTTGGTCTTCTAATACTCTATGTCCACGTTTTACAAGACCCAAGCCAATAAAATATTCTTCAAATTTGAACGGAAATTCACGTCCATTAAGATGAGATTAAAATCTATCACTAACAATTAGAAATTTTAATTATAACTTAAATTATTTATGAGTAAATTTTAAAATTATAATTTAAGCAATTAAGAATTCAAATACTGTGATCTCTCTCCGTTTCTCCATCGGTGGTCCAAAATCCTGCAATGCTCATGCAAGCCATATTGTAACATTCAAAGCACTAGTCGCCATTTTTTGGCCTCTCTTCGACGTGTCTCCGCGTCTCAATAGTTATTTAGCCTTCAATATAATATAAATAATGACCCTTTGATGGGGAAACCAAAGGGATCATTATTTGCATTACCGACTTTTCAAGGGCTGTTGGGTTGTTGGACCCACACCCTTCACTATCACAAAGTCACAACCCATTAATTCATCCCATGAGAAAAAAAAAGTGAAAAATCCAAAATATTTTAGTGCATTATTGGATAGTTTAATATTTACTATCACTAATAACATCTTTGAAAATCTTTAAGAATTCATAGAGTTGGGAGATGGATTTATTTCTCATCTAATTAAATAAATTCTAATTTTTTAATTAAATTATAAATAAAAATTTTTCTTTATTTATAAATTTTTTAATCTCAATGTAGATGATATATTTTTATCTAGACTAAAAAATAATTTAATATGATAATTGAAAATTATAATATTATTTTATTATTAAATAAAAAATAATACTCGCGTATTTATTATGATAATATTTGTATATCTTAAATTAAATTTTACATTAATGTATCATATTAGAAGAATTAAAAATTTTTATAAACTTAAAAAGTTATGAAATATTCAATAATAATTTTTAAAAACTTTATAAAAGATTAAAAGTCAAGCGGTATTTAATAATAATTTTTAAATACTTTAAAAAAGTCTTTAGAAATTAATGACTGTTTAATTACGACTTTTCAACAATATGTTAAAGTAAACATGTATTCAAAAAGTCATTTACTTTTATAAATAATAGACTTTTAATGACTTTTTATGTAATTATATGAATAAAAAAATCTTAAAAATTTTCTTTCACTTTACTTCAAGATTTCCATAAAAAAAATTTTCCCAATCACAAGTAACGTATAAATATAAGAACTAATCCACTTTGAAACTCACAAAATAATGAAATATAGGTCATAAATTTACTTTATTCCCAGTCTCTGTACATAATCAAGTAAAAAATAATTTGTCTTTATTTTATTTTATATAATTTATACATTCGTTGCCACACAATATTTGATTATTATATTATATAACCTGTCTTTATTTTTCATAGACTATTCATTTTACAAAATATTAATATATTTTAGAATTATAATCAAATAATTATACTTTTTTAGAATTATAATCAAATAATAATCAATTCTTAAATAATAATTGATATTGAGTCAAATATATTAAAAAATTTAATGAATTAATAAATTTCAGTTTAGCTATTTTGTTATTAGTAAAAGCATATATGCTTGTAACAAACCAAAAAAAAAAAAAAAGGGAAAGACATTATAGAAAGTAAAAAGAAAAAACGTGTTTTGGTTTGAAAATAAGTGAAAACAAAGAAAATTTTTATAAAGGAAAATTTAAAAAACAGTTTTTATTTGTTTTCTAAATTTCTATATAATTTTGGAAAACAAAAAACATGGTTTTATTTTCTAATTTGGAAAAAAATGCATTTTGAATAAATTTTCTAACTTTTTTGTCTTTACATAAATATTTTCTAGAAAACTAAATTTATTTTTCATAACTGAACAGTCTCTAAATACTTTCAAAAAGAAAGAATAAATAATTTCATCAAAGAGAACGAAAACAAACAAAAATTAAAAAAAAAAACAATACTAACTAATATGCAAAGATTAAATTTATATTTATTAAAATAAATAAAAATTATGAAAAATGAAATAAAAAGCTGGTGAAGGCCAAAAATAAAAAATAAAAGGAAAACTTTGAGAGAGAAAAAAAAAAAAAAAAAAAGAGGAGACTCGTATTGCTCTAATCTTGATGTCATATAATGGTTCTGGAAAATATATATATATATATATATATATATATATATATCTTATTGTAAATTTTGTGGGTTTTTTTTCAGGAATAGATTTTGTAGTTTATATATCAATTATTTATTTATTTTAAATGATATATCAATTATTTATTTAATTTATCAAATCAAAGAAATAGACTTATAATACTATACTGTAAAAAAAACAACCATGTGATGACAATGTGATTAACATTCACTTCATGAAATCATTACTTTACTTAAAAAAGAAATACTAACCCAATTTTAATTACAATAAACAAATATTAGATCTTTTTCATGAATCACAACACAACCCATTATTTAAAAGACATTCTACCAGTAAATTTCTTGGTCTAGATGCTCAATCAAAATAACTAACCATAATTTTCTTGACACGTGGTGCTACTGCAGCCTTGTATTTATTATAAAATAGTAATCAATGATTTAAAATACTAATTAATAGTAGTATCTTGTTGATTACTGATTAATTAATGCTGCGTGGAGCATGTGATAATGACGACAGATTCATTAAAGAGTGTGGAAATTGCAGGTCCAATAGCGGATGATATTAACATTGGTGATTTGGCCACTACAACAACTTGAGATATTTTCTTGTCCCCTTCTGCTTGTTAGTAATTAATTATTTGTTACGATTCATAGAGACAGGTTCGCCAGTGCTGTTTGCATATTTGGATCCCATCTCCTTCGTTACATCAACTTCAATTTTATATTTCATCCATTTAAAAATATATATTATTAAAAAAATAATTTTATTCATAAATAAATAATTATTTATCAATTCAATAAAAAAAATATAATAAAATAACTAATTATCCTTCTATTTTTTAAATATGAGAAATATTTTCTTAATTTATACTGCAATTAATAAGAGTTTTTTTGACAATTTATGATAAAGTTATTACTACCTTAAAAATAGTGTTTTTTTTTAATGACCACTTTTTTCATAATAGAGAGAGTAATACTATTGTACCATTTCAAAATATTAATCGTTTAGGTTTTCAATACGTAAAAAATTACTTTTTCCATTTTAAAATAATAGTTATTTAAAATTTTAACATATAAATTTAAAAAGTTATTTAATTGTCATAATTATAAATTAAAAAAACTAAAATATTTTTTTTTGATTTTGATGTAAAGAAATAAAAGTAATTAATGTGAATATTTAATAAAGGGATAAAGAGAAGATAAAGTTGAAAAAAAATAATAAATACTTTTTTGAAGTCCTAAAATAATAAATATTTTGAAATAAAATAAAATTTCTAAAGTGATAATTATTTTTGAAACGAAGAGAATGTTAATTTATCATAATTTTAAATAAAAAATTATTTTTTTAATTTTAGTATAAAAAATAAAAGTAATTAATATAAATATTTAGTAAATAAATAAATGAATGATAAAATTGAAAAAAATAATAAATAAATTCTTGAATCTTAAAATGACAAATAAATTAAAATAATTTTTTTTTAATAAGACAAGTATTTTAAAATAGAAAAAGATCTCATGTTGAAAAAATACAAAAAAAAAATATATGAGTATATAATAATTTATCTTTAACTATCTAATTGGTTAGATATAATTTTTTGCAATAATTGACCCAAACTCATTTAATTTATACCCATTCAAATCATTTCTATCTTTTCAATTTAATTTCTATCAATCAATAATGTCCAACTATTAATTATTTGTTTCATTTTGAAGGTTTAATATTTGCAATTTTATTGTTTTCTTTCATCAATTATTTATTTTGGCTCTAGTAATTGAAGAGTTTTGGTGAATTCAGAGATATTTTATTAACTGATACACATACAATATATATACTAAGAATATAACCTAATTGACCTACACAATTGGAAACTAAATCAATTAGGAAGCAAATATATCATATATGATTACAGAAGATGACCTATACAATTGGAAACTAAATCAATTAGGAAATAAATATATCAGATATGATTACAGAAGAATAAGGAAATAGGCTATACATGGAATGAGCATAGAATGAGCTATAATTGTGCTCTATCATGGCCCTGTAAGCGCAAGGGTCCTGCTAAGATGATAAGCTTGGTTTGATGAAGTTGGAACAACTTGCGAGCTAGAGGCTCAGTCAAAGAATCAGCAAGTTGATCAACTGTGTGAACATGGGAAATGCTTAGCAACTGACGAGCAACCTAATCACGTACAAAATGAAAGTCAAGAGCAATATGTTTCATGCGCAAGTGAAATACAGGATTCGAACACACATATGTAGCTCTAATATTATCACAATAAACCATTGGAGGAGCTGATAAAGTGATACCAAGTTCTGTCAATAGATTGGTGAGCCAATTTACTTCAGCAGTAGCAGCAGCTATAGCTCGATATTCAGCTTCAGTGGAGGATCAAGCAATAGTGGATTATTTTTTAGAACTACAACTGACAGGGTTAGAGCCAAGAAAAACAACATAAGCAGATGTGGAGTGACGAGTATCAATGTCACCAGCCTAATCAGCATCTACAAAAGCATGGAGAGAAAGAGATGATCGAGCAGAGATAAAAATCCCATAATGAGCAGTGCCTTTCAAGTAGCGAAGAATATGTTTGACTGCATTCCAATGAGTAGAAGAAGGGCGATGCATAAATTGAGCCAATTTATTGATAGCAAATGTAACATCAGGCCGTGTAAGAGAGAGGTATTGAAGAGAGCTAAGGACTTGTGTATTCAGTAGGATCATGACTTGGAGAACCATCATCAAGTTTGAGAGTTTCAGTAGATGATAAGGGAGTACTAACTTATTTGGCTTCATGCATATTAGTTTTTAGGAGAAGATCATGTAAATACTTTTTTTGAGACATGAACAGACCAGTTGAAGAGTGAAGTGTTTCAACTCCTAAGAAGAAACTCAGATTGACAAGGTCTTTAAGAGAGAATCAACTGGAGAGTTGAGCAATGAATTGATGCAGTGTGGCAGGCTGATTACCATTGAGAATTATATCGTCCACATAAACAGGTAAAAACATTGTGCAATGTCCAGAGTTATATATGAAGAGAGATGTGTCACTTTTGGAGTTAACAAACCCGTTAGTAAGCAGGAAGGAAGCAAGTTCTTGGTACCATGCACGAGGAGCTTGGCGAAGGCCATAAATTACTTTATGAAGCTGACAAATATGAGTTGGATATTGAGAATCAATGAATCCCTGTGGTTGTTGCATGAAAACACAGTTAGAGAGAGTGCCTTGTAAGAAGGTATTGTTAACATCAAATTGTTTTAAGACCCATCCACGAGTAACTGCAAGTGTAAGAATAAGACATATGATGGCTGGTTTAACCACAGGACTGAAGGTCTCAGTAAAGTCAACACCAGGATGTTGTTGGAAACCTTTAGCAATAAGGCGAGCCTTGCAGCGATTAATGGAACCATATAGGTTTCTCTTGATTTGATAGACCCATTTACATCCGACAATGTTTTGTGTAGGGGAGGAAGGTACTAAGGTCTAAGTTTTATTTCTTTTAAGAGCGAGAAATTTTTCGGTCATGGCATGACGCCAATGAGAGGATTTATTGGCCTGTTTAAATGAGGTGGGTTTAGAGTGAGATGAGGAAGGCAAGGTAGCAGTATGGAGAGAAAAGGGAATTTTAGGTTTATGGATGTTATTTTGAGCACGAATTACCATGCGAGGTAGAGGTGCTGGTTGTAAGGATAAGGGCGATATAAGTGCGGTTTGTGATACAGTCTGAGTGGTATCATGTGTGGGTGTTTGAGTTAGAGATGTAATGTGTAAAGAAGGAGAAGAATTACTTACCTGTGTTGGAGAAGAACCAGAGACAGCCTGGTGAGTAGGTGAAGTAAGGTCATCTCTATGAGTGGATGAAGGTATATGAGGAAGTAAAGATTGTGATGGATTTGTAGAAGAAGGAGAAGAGAAAGAAAACAGTTGTGGAGTGGAAGAGGGGCATGAGGGAATTGAGTCACATATGGGATTTGAAGTTTGAGGTGGAGGGTTACCCAAAAATTTAGAGAGAGTGTGAGAAAAGGATTCATCTGAGACACTCAAATTAGAGGTAAGGATATTAGAGGGAGATTGAAGTTTATAAGGAAAGATTTTTTCAAAGAAAACAATATGTCTTGAAATAAAAATACGATTGGATTTCCTATCAAGGCAGATGAAAGCGTGATGAGAAAGAGAAAAACCAAGATAAACACAGGGTCTTGATCGTGATTTAAGTTTATGATTTGTGTAAGGACGAAGCCAAGTGTAACACAAGCAACCAAAGACTCGAAGTGAGGTGTCATTAGGTTTGTGACCAAAGAGTTTGTTGTAAGGTGTATCGTTGTTGAGAACCGGTGTTGGCCTATAATTTATCAAGTAAAGTGCACTTTGAAAGGCATGAGACCAAAAACGAAGAGGTATAGTAGCATTATGAAGGAGTGTGAGACCAGTTTCAACTATATGGCGATGCTTACGTTCAGCTAATCCAACATGTTCAGGTGTGTAGGGAGGAGAGGTGAAATGTTGTATACCATGACTAGCTAGAAAGTGAGAGAGAGCTGTATATTCTCCACCACCATCAGTATAAACGATTTTAATTTGAGTATGAAAATAATTTTCAATGAGTTTTTAAACTTTTCAAAGACAATAGTTACTTCATATTTTAATTTGAGAGGATAAAACCAGGTATACTTTGTAAAATAGTCAATGAAAATAACATAATAATGAAAATTGCCAATGGGGGAACCGGGGCTGGACCCCAAACATCTAAGTAAATAACTTGAAAAGGTTTATCACAGACAACAGATGAAGTTTTGAATGGCAACTTATGACTTTTATTACAAAGACAAGAATCACACACCGGGAAAACATTAGACTGATCTGAAACATGAATATTATTGCTGACTAGGATTGTCTTTTGAACAGAGTGATAGAGGTGTCCAAGATGCTGATGCCATAGCATAGAGGAGAGAGCAACGAAGGCAGAAGGAGTGAACTTGAATGATTTATGAGGTGAGATAGAAGATGGCCACTCATACAAATTACACCTACTCCGGCCTTTCACCAAGGATGCCCCCGTATTCAAATCCTTCACAAGAAAATAATAAGGAAAAAATTCAATTGAGACTTTATTTTGTTTGCAAAATTGAGCAACAGATATTCGATTTTTTTTAATCAAAGGTGCACACAAAACATTATTTAATGTAAATGATGTACTAGGAGAATCAACAGTGGAAGAACCAATGTGAGTGATAGAGATTCCATTACCGTTACTGACTATAACTTCTTCACTTCCCATATAATATGAGTGTGTGGAAAGATTTTGAAGATCTGAGGTGATATGGTATGCTGTACTAGAATCGATGACCCAATTATTGGTGGAGATGCTTGAGTCTCCTTCAACAAAGTTTGCTTGAGGCTGAATATGAGAAGAGGAGGGTTGTCCTCGAGAGCGAAAAACCTTTGCACTGTGGCCTAGTTTATTGCACAGTTGACAAACAATGCGATTATGACCTTGATATCCCTGATAAGAATTAGAGTTCTAGAAAGGTATAGTAGATTGATTATTTAAGTAGTTCATACCTCGTCCAAAGGATGACTGTGGTTGGTTGAATTGTGAATATCCAGAGTATTGTTGTTGGCCACTTGAATGGTTGTTTGAGCTAGGTGCAACATTGTCATATACACCACAATTTCCTCCTCTGCCTCCACAACCTTTGGTATTTGATCGCTTTTGAGTAAATTAGGCAGTGATTTGCACTTCTTCCTCTTTTGATTCTCTATTGTTTCAAATCAATTCCTCATCAAGTAACTTGTTATAAAGATCTTTAAATGAGATGGGAGTATCTCAAACACAAATTGCTGCTATTAGTTCTTTGAATTCATCAGTTAAACCATTCAGTGTGTAAGACATGATTTGAGCATCATTTAGGGGATGACCCATAAGAGCTAAATCATCAACAAGGCTTCTTACTTTGCTCATGTAGGTTGCTACTGATTTACCTTCCTTTTTATTTGTCATAAGTGATGACATAATGGAAAGCATACGAGTGTTAGAGCGATTAGCATAACTATTTTCCAATTTGCTCTAAGCATCAGCTGAAGTAGTGCAATTGTTGATTGTTGGGTTGATTGTACTGTGAACAGTGGCTTGAATGCCTAAAAGAACAAGACGATCTTGACAAGTCTAGGTAATGAAACCAGAGTCAGCTTGTGGTAGGCACGGTTGAGAGCCATCAACATACCCAAGGAGTACATAACCAAAAAGGAGATTGGTCATTTGAGACTTCCAGGATGCATAATTTCCTCCATTTTTTGCAAGCTTAAATGGAATATGAGAGGAGGCATTAAGGGATATTAAATTTCCATTAGCAAGGATTATGTTACCTTGTGCCATGGAGGTTATTGGTGCTAAGAGAGTTGCTGGATTTTTTGTGTTGGTTGATGAAGTAGTAGGAGAGGAGATAGAGATTTGAGAGCTGGTGGTTTGGTTTTCCATTGATTTGTTGAATGAAAGATTGAGAAGATAAAAGAGATAGTTGCAAGGACAAGGTAGGAGATTGTTGATTTTCTCTATTCTATGGATAGAGAGGGCTCTAATACCATAAAGAGTTTTGGTGAATTCATAAATATTTTATTAAATGATACATACAATATATATACTGAGAATATAACCTAGTTGACCTATACAATTGGAAACTAAATCAATTAGGAAGCAAATATATCAAATATGATTATAGAAGAATAAGGAAATAGGCTATATATGGAATGAGCATAGAATGAGCTATGATTGTGCTCTATCAATAATGGTTGGAACTTGCAAATAGTAATGAATTTCCATATAGCAGGCACAATCGCTCCTTAATATTTTTTCTTTAAAAAAAAATTATCTATAAATATTACTAGGTGATAACCCAAGTATTTATCAATGGCCTATAAGAGAAATCTATTTCTAGAATACAATTTGCAACTCTAATTTACTCTCTCTTGTAGCCTAATTAAAATTGTGTTTTGAAATTTTATTTATTTTTTAAAATTTTTATTATTGTTCATAATGAATTATGGTTTGGATAAAACTAAAAATATAGTTTTTTTTTTTTCAAAATCATAATGTTAGAGTTAGGGGCTTACCACCTAACAGTTTAAACTTTTTGAGTTATATTTGAGGCTTTTCACATGGTATCAGAATTAACTCTACACTCTAATCAGTGCCTTTCTATCATAGTTATAACCATGTGTCAGTAGGGCTTGGTATATGTGTATTTGTTAATCTAAATTTATTCGGCTCTCAATTTATTGTATCACGTACTAGTTAAGAACCTAACACGTATCAAAAGGAGATGTTAGAGTTAGGGTCTCACCAATGGCAAAAGTAATTAAGGGCTGGGGTGGGCTATAGCCCCAGGTAATTTAGGGAAAAACAAAAGAAAAAGAATTATTTGGTTTGGTATTTGATTCTACAGACTATTCTAACTCGGGATATTTTTGAAAAAAAAAAATGGAGTATAGCTACTGGTTAGTGTGCTTTTTTTTTTCTTTTATATTTTTTGAGCTATAAATCCCCTTGAATTATTTATATTAATTGAAAAAGCAGCTGAAATAATTCAGTAAAATAATGCATATGGTTAATTTGCAGTTTGATATTTTTTATTATAATTTTTGTTATAAATTTGGCTCAAAATAGAGTTAAAATTTATAAATTTTAGTTATGCTAATCTATGAAAATTTTAAATATTGTATACTTAGCTCTCTCTGAGTACTAATGCATGAAAATTTTATTTATATGTCAAATTAGTCTTTTTGAATTGTGATTATGAGATTACAATTTGTATGTAAATATTTTATATGCAATTATGGTACATAGAAAATTAAAAAGAACAATAATTTACAGTATTTGGAATAATTGAAAAAAAAAAAAAAGAAAAAATTATACAGCATTTGAATAATTGAAAATGAAATTTAATTAGCTTATACTTTGAATTCATTAATTTTATTGACTTATATTACATTCACTTGTTAAATTTAAAATTTATTTGTAAATTCTATTAATTTTTAGTAAAATTTAATCAAATTATATGAACAATTTTGCAAAGAGATAACTAAAATTTATACTCTAGTATGAGATAATTAAAATTTTTAATTCTGTCTTTGGATCTTATCACTTAACAGTTTAAAGATTTTGAGTTGAATTTGAGATTTTTCATACATAATTTAGTAATTTTTAAATCCTTCAAACGCAGTTTATGAAAAATTGTCTAATCATATAATGGCAAGTCATGAAGCGTTATAGGCTGATGCATGCAGTTGTTGTATGAAGATGTTTCATCATCATTTACCATGGAATGAAAGTTATAAATTTCTTGGAAAAAACAAATCTTGAGATATCAAATTTGAATTTAGACTCTAATTAGTATAAATGAATCTTTTTTTTTAAAAAACACTTTTCAGGATTCATTTAAAATTTTGTCTTAATAATTTAATATGAATGTATATGTGCATTTCAACTTCTACTGTCTCAATTTTATAAAAGGAAATTATTATATAGGACAGGAATGCTACAGCAGCATAATAAGCTGGCACTCCCATCCAATTATGAGATAATAATTTGCTTCAACATGAAAAAAGAAAGCATTCTTTTTTTTAATTTCTTTCTTGGAGAACTGAATCATTAGCCATCATTTCTAGCATTTAACTCTTGTTAATTAACTTAAATAAAGTCACGAATTTTATAATTGAATTAAATTCGAAAACTTCATTTTTTTTAATTTAGACAACAAGTTAAAATTGAAATTATTTAATATTTTTTTAAATAAAATTTAAATTTGAGTGTTTTATTAAATATAAATTACATTTAAATATTTATATTTTTCTATGCGCTGAAAAATATTAAAAAAGAGAATGTTTATTGTGATTTAAACCCTAATTTTGTATATTATAAGATAAATAATCAATTATAATATGAAGATTAGTTAACTATAAATAAAATCTCAAGTTTTACTTTCATTAATATTAAATAGAATTTCACAATAAAAGGATTAATTATTTTAATTTGTGAATTTAAAAATATTTTATTGAATGATAAAAATTACCATTGCAAATCTCTACTTTTCCATTTATTAACTCATTCCCCTATCCTTAAAAAAAAAAAAAAAAAAAAAAAAAAAAAAAAACTTATTTATGAATGATTTCATTTATTTAATCATATGATATATAACACAATTCTTAATTTAATTATATTCGATTGC
Organism: Reutealis trisperma; assembly: GCA_947687605.1. Taxonomy (NCBI): domain Eukaryota; kingdom Viridiplantae; phylum Streptophyta; class Magnoliopsida; order Malpighiales; family Euphorbiaceae; genus Reutealis; species Reutealis trisperma. Next base: position 301,622 of record CANTUT010000095.1, on the reverse strand, counting down.
TTGTTGATTTGTTTGAATATTTTATCTTAGTATGAATATATTTGATATCATTAAATTATATATCAAATTATAAATAATTTAACTCTATTTGGTTAGGATAAAAAATAATAAACATTAGGTTTCTATAATTTGTGCCAACGTGAACACGTGCTTTTCTATTTTTTTTTTTTATTGGTAGGTAGGAAATTAATAATAATTTCAAAAGAGTATTTGGTCAATAATAATACTCTTTATTAATGATTTTTGTTTCGACATCAATAAATTCGGCCTTCAAAGCAATTCTTCCTACGCTTTTGCTTTTTATATTCATTCCTCTCTCCATGGTTAATGGTTTTTTCCAATTCTTGGAGTATAATTTTTTTTTTAAAATGAAAAATTAGAAGTCCTTGGTATGAACAACCAAATTAATAAATCTATTACGATAATAATTTTATTCGTCCGTTGATTACTTTCTTTGATCCAATTTTAATAAATCAAATAATTTTCGTCCTGTTTAATAAATGGGACAGGATAAATTTTTTATTTTTTATTGGAATCAGATATAAATTGGGTATGAGTAATGGTATAATTTGATCCAATTATATATATATATATATATTGCTTACCTAATCAAATGTATTATTGTTAATTTTTTCAAGTGGGTGGGAAGAAAAGTATGAGAAAGCAACCAAGACTTGAAGAGCCCACATACATTTCCTTTTGTGAGAAAAATTTTCAATTCTAAAATCATTAGAACCAAACAAAACTTTTTGAGGAGTACTAATCATAGTCTTCTGTATACACGTTGGATGATTTGAAATTAATAAAAATTAAATAGATTATAAAAATTTCACTGATATTATTATTATATTAATTAATTTTCAAGATAGTTTTATTTTTATATCTTTATACTTTGTCTTTTTTTTTTTTTTTTTTTTTTCAGATTTGTTTCTTTCTTCTCTGATTTGGACATGATTTTTTTCATTCCCACTATTATTTGGTCATTCTTCATCAATGCTCCAAATTTTAGTTTGAATTCTCATTCTTAATTTGATTTCAGGTTTTCTATATAATTTTTTTTTTCTTTTCAATTTGTATGTATTCATGTATTATAAATGTATGTATTGGTTAGATGTTATCATATTGCCTTAATTCCAATTAATTTCCAATGCAACTTAAGTTTTGCCAAACCATTTCTTTTGACAATTTTTTACTGTCACGAGTTCATGTGGTCCATATGCTTAATTGTTTTTGTTCACGTCTTTTTCAAGATGCAAGTTGATTTTTTTTTTTTTTGCCAAATAGATGCACGTAGTAAAGGAAAAAAATTTATCCACTCATATAAATATTAAATAATAATGATAATAATTAATTATAGAATATTTATACATTTTTTCCCAATATAATAATCATTTAATAATAAGACACAGGCTCAAAGCAGCACATAAAACATTGCACAATAAGTCCATCTCAAAATTTTAAAACTACTCGCTAATAGAGTTATAACAATGTGTTTTAATCAGGGCATTAAATAACATAATATATTGGTCATTTCGTATGAATTTTTAAATGATCTGATATGTTATTTATCTATTACGATATTACTAATAGAAATTAATATTGAATCGGTACTGAATCACCCGATATATACTAATATGATCGTTATTTAGCGATACGGACGTGACGTATTAATAAAAAAAATATTAGTATTATATTTTTTATTTTATTAATGTAAATTATAAATATATTATTTAAAAAATATTATTTTATATTTGTTATATTTTATTAATATAAATTATTGAGATATTATTTTTTACATTATTTATATTTCAATATATTTAGAATATTATTGATATTTTTTATAAAATTTATTTTTTTGTATAAATTTTTTATTTGTGGCTATAAATTATTGATTGAATTTTATAATTTGACTATATTTTGTCTTTATATATTTATTTTTAAAAATTTAAATAATGACTTTATATAAATTGTAAATGAATTTAATAGCAGACAAAACAATTCAGATCATCCCCGACACTTTTTTGTTGGTGATTAATTAATATTATAGTATATTTATTTTTTTAATTTTATTTTATTTACTTGGAATAGGGAGGATTTTTTTTTATCATTTTATTCATCTTGAATAAGGTGGTTTTTTCTCTTATGATTTAATAAAATAAGATTGATCTATTATTATTAGTTATGTAATTTGAATTTAATTTATTTTTATTATTTATATAAATTAAAATTTTCTAAGTACGATTATGCTTATTTAAGTATTAATTAATTTAATATATTACATTTTAGACGTTAGATTCATTTTTTTTATTGAATTATATGAGTTTACTAATCATTTTTAAAAATTCACGGTAGTAGTGGTTAATTCAGGCTGATTCTATTATACAATTCTGATATCGATACGATACATAAAATCGTTATTTAATACCTTGGTTTTAATCCTAAACATTTGACCTAAAGGCCAACTAATTTGGTAAAATTATCAAATCATCCCTGATTTCCTTCCTCCCTTTCAGAGGCTTCCACTCCACCAATTGATGTGATTATTATCATTAGCAGTCTAACTAGTAGAGTATCCTCGAGAAAACTAGAGTTGAGACAACAACTACTAAGAAAATTATGTACTGCAAAAATATGGAAAGACTCCATTAATAAAAAAACACAAGAAAAGTAGGTCAAAAAAGACCTAGATCCAATGGCTCTAATATGGTTCTCGATCATTGGCTCCTCCAATCGCAATGGCTTCCTAACACAGAGAACAATTTTGATGCATTACCACTAGTTACCAAATCTCCCTTTACACTCATCATAGAGGTTACCATGAGGTAAATATTTGGATTTTGCATGAAGCAAATGACCCAATCGATCTCAACCCTTAGATTGACTGCCCTTAATTAATAATTAATTTTGTAAAATAAGAATTGTAACTGAAATTTTATTAATTAAAATTTTATTTTATTTTGAACCATTGTTTTAATTTATTTTAATGTAAAGTAGGTATTGTGCATTAGGAATCTAAAATTTTATCTTATTATATTACATGTAATATAAAGACACATTTATCTTAAAAAAAATTTAAACAAGAGCGGAAAATATATATTTTTTTAAAGAAAAATATATATTAGTAATGTTGTTGCTTCGTTTTGATAAGAAGTAATTATTTTTGACAAAAAAAAAATAGTAATATTAAAAGAACAAGAAAGAATGAAAAAGTTAAATATATAAATAAAATTATCCAGAAAGTTAACTAATATAATACTTTTTTTGCTTCATTTTATTTGGGATATATTTTTTTCATAAAGTTTAATATTGCATTAAATCGTAGCTATTTTTTTATACTCTTTATTAAATATAATTTTTATATTTTTCTATAAATTTCATGGAAAAAATTGAATTAATGTCCAAATACAAGACATGTATGAAGGTAAAACAAGTATTAAAAATAGAAATGAGATATATTTTTTGAAACATCTTAGAAAAAAATATTTCAAACAAAATAAGATAAAATAATAATATGACTGAAATTTTTTAGTCTATTTAATTTTTAATAGTTTTAAATATGCAATATGTCTTAATAATATGAAAAAAGTAAAGAGAATGCATCGATTTTAAAATATTTATCATTTAAAATTTCACACATAAATTAAAAAATTATTAGATTTTTATAATTCTTAAGGAAAGTACTAAAATTTCCTTTTATTTTTTTATTTTATTTTGAGGTGAGGAAAAAATTAATGTAAATGTGGTATAAAAATAAAAGGAGTCTAAAGTTAAAAAAATATAAATTTTAAAATGATTGATACTTAGAAAAATAAAAAAACTCTAAAAAGACAGATACTTCAAAATGGAAGGGTGTAAAAAAGACCTACGGACTCAATTTTTTTTCAGATTTTCTGGGAGATTTCATCGTTGATTGTCATTTCTTCAATAAAATATATGGCAGTTAAAATTAACTTTCTTCTTGACCATCACCATCGTCGTCATCAACAAATCAAAGAAACAGTAATTCTCCACCCAAAAAAAAAAAAGTAAAATCAATTCTAAGAAATTTCTTAGACCCATCAATTATTTATTTATTTATTTGGGTGTGAATTTTTAGTTTTCACAATAACTGGGCTTCTGGTCAATTCGTATCTATCAGTAGACCACCCCCATACGTATATACATCAAAACTCTCTGTAATTGCGTGTGCCCTCTTCTCTTTTGTTTGTTTATAAATTAAGGCAGGAAGCGTTAAGAATTGAGGATAGGAATAGTCTTGTATACTACATTTTCTTTGGTTCCTGGCTTTTGGGTTCCTGTCATTTTTCTTTTTAATTTTTTCGCTCAATCTTCTTTTGTAACGTACTGGGTATTCGGCTATTGTAGCTTTTTCCCTGTGAATTGATTGTTTTTGTTGTCTTTAATATATTGGGTCAAAACCACAGATATATTGGGGGTTCTGGGTTTGATTATTTTCTTCATTTTAATCTTAAAAATTCCAACTTTTGGTTGTAAATTATTTGGTATCAATTGTCTTTATTGAATATTTGATTGAGGATTTGTTATCTGGTTTGTGATATTAGTTCATCTCAAAGTTGGGTTTCTGCTATTTGCAAGATCTAGCTATTAAGCAGTTTGGTTTTTCAGATTTTGTTGTTTGCACTGTTGGGGGCGTAATAATCTTCCCTCTTGCGTCTAAGAAGCTCATTGTAGAATAAAAAAACTTGATTCCAATTGGGTTTTCATAAGATTTTACAGGTTAGTAGGATTTAGTTAGTCACTTTCTTGAATTTCATCTCTAACTCTTAACTATCGTAGAATTGTGTGGTTAATTCTGAGTTTTAATGAATTACAGATAATCTGATTGTACACAACAGGAAGCTAATTGCTTGGTAGATTTTGTATAAAGTTTCAAATCTGTGTTGGTGAAATTTTTAAGAAATTAAAAAGATGACGATCGAAGATCATGCTCCAAAGAAGGTCAAAAAGTCCAGGAAGGTCAAACCAGTCAATGAGAATGCTCCTTTATTGCCCAAAAGGCAAGAGGAGGATGCAGGTTTTGATGAATTCGATGGCGCTTCCTTTACTGGAGCAGTGTTCAATTTATCAACTACCATAGTTGGTGCCGGAATCATGGCACTGCCTGCTACCATGAAAGTGTTAGGCCTTGTTCTTGGGGTTGCCATGATCATCTTTATGGCCTTCTTGACAGAGGCTTCAATTGAGTTGTTGCTTAGGTTTAGCAGGGCAGGGAAGTGTGCTTCATATGGAGGACTTATGGGAGATGCCTTTGGAAAGTATGGGAGGATTTTGTTGCAGGTTGCCGTTTTAGTCAACAACATCGGTGTACTCATTGTGTACATGATTATCATTGGTATGCCTCCATTCTACTATATTTGCTTCATAAAACTACTTTGTGTGTGTGTGTGTGTGTGTGTGATATATTTTGCCATTTGTGTTTGTGACAGTTTGCCTAATTTTATCAGTGTGGCCTAATTTGTTGGATATTGTTTTATTAATGCCTTATTTTCTAATATATGCTCTAGTGATAGTAGTTTTTGATGTTGTGGAAAGGACTGAAATTGTTCAATGTTTTCCTGTCTGCTTATTTGAAGGTGATGTGCTATCTGGAACTTCTTCAAGTGGAGTTCACCATGCTGGTGTGCTTGAAGGGTGGTTTGGAGAACACTGGTGCACTGGACGTTTCTTTGTCCTTCTTGTCACAACCCTGGCTATATTTTCTCCTCTTGCTTGCTTTAAGCGAATCGGTTAGTATTTTATCTTTGTATTACTAGCTATTGGTTTTCATGTGCGAGTTAATTTGTGATTGTCTTACACTTGGCAGTTTTAGATGCTAAAAGCTGTGATTTGTTTTGCTCGAACTACTTTATGTTGCATCCTGTGATGGAAAATTGGGGTCAGATGACCTCCTTTACTAGCAATCCATTTTCAGTCACTCTCTTTGGCATGTGGTTTCAGTCATTTAGTTCTAATACAATTTGTAGTTGTTCATGTAACATGGAAATTGATTGTGCCATTGTGTGTTGCAGATTCTTTAAGCTTCACATCTGCCTTATCAGTGGCCCTGGCAGTTGTGTTTCTTGTCATCACTGTGGGAATCACAACTGTCAAGTTGATAAATGGAAGCATAATGATGCCCAGATTGCTACCTAATGTTACTGATTTGACATCATTCTGGAAACTCTTCACTGTCGTCCCTGTTCTTGTCACTGCATACATCTGCCACTACAATGGTAAGCAACTTTATGATTACCTGAATTCTTTTCTGTTTAAAATGGGTGATTGGTATTAGTGGGTTGATGGGTTGATTAATATTCAGATGGTATTAACAGTGTAGTAACTGCTTGCAATGCTTTCTTTGTTTGATATGTATCTGATTTATCATCACTATTACTAGATTCTAAGTAATTTGCATCAGTTTAGCACCAGTTCTTTGCAACCTTATCCAAGCCAGCCAGTTTGTGAAGTTTCTAAATTATTTCTTAATATAATCAAGTTGCTTTTCTGATTATGAGAAACAACAAAGCTAGTAGTCTTGAAGTTGACTCATTTACATTTTTCCTTAGCCTAGGTATCATGTTTTGAATACCAGCATCCAGAATTCAAACTACTCTTTATCAGAACTTCCTATTATTTTACAGATCTGCATATTCAAATTAATGGTATTGGCTAATAAAGATTGCTTAATTAAAATTAACTAATAATATTTTTACTTGATGCTTGGGGGATAGATTTTTAAGTTAGTGTTTTATATTTTACCTTTAAAATGGGAAGCATTTAACTGACAAGTACTGATCCTTTTAGTGCTGCAATTGTAGTTCACAGCATAGATAATGAACTTGAGGACTCTACTCAGATAAAACCAGTTGTGCGAACAGCACTTGCTTTATGCTCATCTGTGTACATAATGACCAGCATTTTTGGGTTTCTTCTATTTGGTGATGGAACTCTTGATGATGTGCTTGCCAACTTCGATACTGATCTTGGCATTCCTTACAGTTCCCTGCTTAATGATGCTGTTCGTGTTAGTTATGCTGCTCACCTGATGCTTGTATTTCCAATTGTCTTCTATCCCTTAAGACTCAACTTGGATGGCCTTCTATTTCCCTCAGCGCAGCCTCTTTATCAGGAAAATATGAGGTTTGCATCGATCACAATTGCGCTAATTTCTCTGATCTTCTTGGGTGCTAATTTCATTCCAAGCATCTGGGATGCTTTCCAATTCACTGGAGCAACTGCTGCAGTTTGCCTTGGGTTCATTTTTCCTGCTTCCATCACTCTAAGGTGTGTTTATGACCTAATTATTTGAATTAACAAATCCAATTTTTATCATTTTCCCTTTCGTGATATGGTTTAATTTGAATTTGATCTGCTGACATAGTTAGGTGTTTGTGATTGATTATGCAAAGTACAATGAACCTGAGAAAAAAATTGAAATGTCTTCTACTTCGCGAAACAAGAGTAACTAATTGGCTTGTAATTTCATGCAAAGTAAAATAAGCTAATTATAGGATAGAAAATAATGTCCTGTGACACTGGATCATTTTAGACTTTAGTATCAATGATTCATTATAGGTTACATAATCCTTTGTTGTGGAAGGGGCAATAACAGAGAAGATTCGTGTTAAATTATTTTCCATTGTTGTTTAGTTTGAGCTGAATCTGTTTTATCACATTGGCATTGCAGGAATCGTCACAATATAGCAACAAAGAAGGACAAGATCTTATGTATTTTCATGATTGTCCTTGCCGTGTTCTCAAACTTGGTGGCCATCTATAGTGATGCCTATGCCTTGATTAAAAAGAATTCATCACCTCGTGAATGATCTGTCACGTTTCTCCAGACTGAGAAATGAACCAAGAGGTAAGGTCATCTTTTTAGCGGAGAGAGTTTGATTGGCAGAATCTCTTCCCCTCCAACCTAAAAATCTGAGTCCTCTAGGAAGGTGTAATGAGTTGAAGTTAATAAGATGAGAACTCAGATCAATGTATAAAGGCAATTTGCAGAAGACATCAAAGGTCCCTAAACCCATCTGGACCGGTTATTATGTTGATTGTACTGGTTTGTGCTTTGTTTTGGTATTATTGTGTGGATCAGAATGAAACTGTAGAAATGAAGATTTAAAGATATATTTGGATTTGCTTATTTTGTTATCTATAGCCATCTTTGTAGCATGTTTTTCCAATTTGATATTTACTTTTATAAGCTTTTCCAACTTTATTAAAAAATAAGCTTTTCCAGGACGATGAACTATCAGATATTAACTTCTGGAGAAGTGCGTGCTTGTTAATTTTTTCTTGGTTAATCATGAAATGGATTTTTAAGGTATCTGTTTTGAAAAATTTATGCAAAAGAATTCAATTTAATTGTATTAATGGTATTGATTTGATTTCATACATGGTGTAAATTGATAATAAATTCAAATTATTTTATTTTCTTAATTGCTCTTATTTATTTAAAAATAATTAATAATATTAAAACTCTATGAAATTAGGATATAAAAATCCAATACGTATTGTAAGCTTAAAGCATATATATTTGCGCAATTGATTGAAGTATTATTCAAATTGATGATTACAATTTAATTAATTTCAAACAAATTTAATTATTAATCAGTAGTTCAATTAATTAAGAGTTCAATCTAAATAGTTGCATAAATTTTGTTTTAATAATAATAATAATTTTCATATAAATAAATATTACTTTTTACTATAAAAAAAATTATTTTCTAAACTTTACTGTATTTTTACATACAAAAAATTTGATGACAAAATAAATATGTACGAAGCACAGGCAAACGTCTAGTATAAGAACATTTGAATAATTTGACTGAATTTAGTGTTATTAAATTGATTTCCTCTAAAATGACATTATTTTTATTTATTTTTAAATTATTATTATTATTATTTTTTAATTAATTTTTTACATTAAATGAATTAATTATAAACTCATTCCAATCATAATAATTGGTATAATAGTAAAATTTGAATTTTTGTGCTATAGATTCAGAAATAAAACGTTAAAGAGTTATAATCATTTAGAAAGAAAAGACTTTGCTTTTGCAATGGTTATTCGGCTGTTGCTGTTTTCTTGTTCTTGTTGTTGTCGGTTTTCTTTTTTCCCCCTTTTTGGGGCAGGTTATAAGAAAGACTTACTAATTGGGAGAGCTAAGGGGCTCAAAAAAATTCAAAAAAATAAAAATAAAATTAAAAAATGGGAGAGCTTAGCGAATACTGAGACTAAAAATATTACATCACTAACTACAAATTCTAATTTATGATGCCTAGTTACAAAAACCAGTACCTGAAATTTCCACGGTTCTGCATTTAGCATACATTTACAGATTACAGTAATCACATATACCCATCATGGGTTTCCAATACTGGTTACAAAAGGCACCAGCCTTCTATAGTCTCTTCTCCGCCCTAGTGCACAGTTGTCGAGTACTCGCCCCAGGATCAGTCGAGTGTTCTGCAAAGCCACCTCTCTAGGAGAAATTCCTGATTCAATTCCGCTTTGTGCACCAGGTGTAGAAGCTACCCCAAATCCCAATCCCATTGCATATTGTAAGGGTCCACTCCGAGCTTTGAATGAGGTCTGAGGAGCAAGTATCTTATCTTCAGCACCATTCTCATAGGACCCTGGCTCATGCGGGTGGGAACCTGTCAATGAACTACAACTTTGCAAGAGGGCTTCCAACACACTCAGTGCCTCCCAGCACAACGTACTCTCCACCAGCTGGGACACAATTGCATACATATGTGGGCTTTGAGCAGCATCCATGGGAGTATGCTGAAGCAATGCTTTGAGCATGAGCAGTATCACACGCTGATACTCGACCGGCCCTTTCTCCAATAGCCGTAGCAAGTGGCCAAAAGCCAAAGCTGAATGCTTTGGAAACCATTCGTTGCATAGCAGTGGTGAGACATAAGCGAGGAGGTCCTCAACACTTTTGACTTCTCCTCGGGCATAAGCCACAAAAACAGTGGCTAATTCATCCAGTGATTTAGCTCGACACCAAAGTGAAATGTTGTTCGCAACAGAGCAAGCCTTTTGCCACTGCTGGTGGAGCGGTGAAGCAGGTGCCACTGCTGTATCCTTACTGAGCTGCAAGCAGAGCCAGGGTAGCAAGCCTGTGATGTGCATCAGGAGCCTTGTCTCCGCATCCCCAAATATAGAATCACATGAGTGCACTGTGATCCGTGAGAGAACCTCAATAGAGACACCATGACTAACAGTTGACATGAGCCCTTTAAGCACAAGGGGCTGCACCCCTTCAAATGTGGGCAGGCTCCCACTGGATGAAGCTAGCGATTCAATACGTTGAAAATCCCCAATGTCACAAGTATCAAGCTCATCACGAGGCATGCTTGAAAGCAGCACATTTTCTGTTGTTCGTTCCCGGAATGATAAACGGTCAATCACGCGTGAGAAAAGCTCCAGCACCTGGCAGTAAACATGAACAAAATCTGTGTGCATCATGGCTACGCAACCCCAGAACAGTTGGGGATAGAGGATCACCTTTTCTGGCTCCATATTCTCGACCATTACTTGCAATGTTAACAAAATTTCCATGATAAATCCTAAGACTGGGGGCACTGGGTTTCCTAGGCACCTGTGGAGGCATCTAAGCAGAGACACACAAGTATCACTCGTGACACTAGGCCGCAATGCGCGGTAGATTTGGTGTGAGCGGCATGCAAGGTGTCTTGATGTGCACTCCATGGCCCATTTGAGTGCCTCAGCGCCCCAAGTCTCACGGAGGTCTCCTTGGAAGAAGATAGCATCAACCATACTTTGAACAAGTGCTGACAGAAGTGCTGCACTTGGGAGTTCTGTTCTTGTGACTGTGGGGTCCTCATTCTCCCACATCATGCTCCCTCGCTTTGACTGTACATACTTTATCAAACTGACAACCTGCTGCTTGTTCTCTCCATCACTGTTTTCTACCTCATACAGTTCCAAGTGCCGGCCTGCAAGTGAGTATAGTAGATTGACAAGCAAATGTTGGCAGTGCTCTAGCACAATATCTTCTGAACTATCCATCGAAACAAATGTGACATGAAAAAGAAGAGGCAAGTGTTCACGAAAATCTTCATCATTCTCATATGCAATTTCTGCCAGTAGAATCAATGCTATATCTGCGTGAGTTAATGAATGCTGCTGATGCCCCTGCAAGGCTGACTGAAGTTCTTTGGCGCTTACACCGTGCATACCAACTCCAGGATGTAAACCATCTTCACCAGAGTTTGGAGTGTCAATAAGGTAATCCCCACTATCCCGAGAAACATGGCGGCTCCGCAAACTTCCTGTTGAACTTCTAACCCCCATTAAAGGACCTGACATATTCACCAATGCCGGAAGGAGCTGACCAGACCGCCCACTGGTCACTGGAGCAACATTCATCTCTGGAGGCATTGGACTTAATGGGCCTGAGACACTTCGCCCTGTCACACCTGCTGTTCGCCAACTCAGACTTCCACTAGTATTTCTGAGGGGACCATCAAGGGAACCACGGACAAGGAGTGGTGACATATGTGGCTGGGTGTCCACAACAGAAGCAATTTGGGCTGCTGCAGGCCCCTGAGAGAATTCCAACACAAAATTTCCATTTGCATCACCCTTGGTTGCACTTGACACAACTGGTTCAATGCTATCTTCCAACATCCGTTGAGCCAATTGGTAAACTAAGTGATCAATTGTGCACTGTGGACAAATCCGTGCTAAATATAAGCTTACACGCTTTGCAACTGAGAAATATGTGGCAAAGGCACCACTTATTTCAGCAGAAGCACTTGAATCACAATCTTCAATTCCTTTTGTGATCAAAAAATCTAACACTGGACTAATATTCCTCGGCTTGCTAGCAATTGTGCTCCATAGTTTTTCAATTTCATCAGGGAACTGATCCCCATGCCGCCATGTTACATAGTAAAGGCTCTTCAATAGTCTCTCACTCCAACCTGAATCCTTCAGTTTCCAGAAATTGAGGTTCTCAATCCATGGAGCCATGCATGTTAAGACCTGATGCTGTGCAATTATATCAACAGCATCAAGTTGCCTCTGCATGATCTCTTCGCAAAGAAGCTGGCTTAATTCAGGGTGATCTTTGGCAAGTTTACATGAAAGCTTGTATTGGAATTGCTGATAGGAATCAGGGAGGTTGCCAACAACAGCAGCTCCATAGCTTCCTGAACCCTCGATACCATCCTCAGCCCATTCACGGACAGAAAGTGTTTCCAGCATCTGAAGGGCATCATCACGGATTTGTCTATTTGGGTCCACAACTTTGTAGAGGATCAGGCTCAAAAGCCTCTGTATTTCACATTTAGGTATCTCTTGGCGCATGTAGACCTCAGCCAACACACTGAAGTAACCATCAGCTATAGCAGCATCAGAATAGTAGCACTGGAAAAAAATTGTTTTAGTTAATCAATTGTCGTAAGGATTGGAAGTCACTAATTAATGTTATAACAGAAAAGACAGACTGGTATAATGCCGCAAGCAAAGACAGGAGTAATGATGGGTTAAACCCAGAGCATGAGAAGGTAACATAGCAGAACTGAAAGACAAAAAGGCAAAACAAACCAGGCATTTAAACTTCTCAAAGATCATGAGTAGGTAACATCAGATTATTACCCCAAACTGGGAAGCACAAATTGTACTTAGGGATGGCAATGGGTAGGGTAGTATAATACCCTTACCCATACCCAAAGAGTTGTATGTCTACTCATACCAGTATCCATACCCATTTGAGTAATAAATTTCAAACCAGTCCCCATACCCTTACAGCCCATTTGGTAGTCGGATTCACTTATCCTTAGGATTAGTTCTAATCTTATGCTTAATTAAGCCATTGGATTACTTACACCTAACCTTGTTTGGTATGTATTTTTTTAATGAAGGTGTTAACTAATCCTAATTTATTATCCTATGTTTGATAGGATGGCTTGAGTAATAGGATAGATTATTAAAAATATCAAATGACCTAAATATCCTTTTTGTAGTAAGTCGACCTAATATATACCTCTTTACCTAGTTTATTCTCTTCTTTTTTTTTTTTACTCGCAGCCAATTGTATGATTTTTTGTATCGTTTTTTCGTATTCTTTGTTAAAGTGTTTTTCTATTTTTTGATTTTGTTAGGGTGAACAAGTGATGAAAAAATAAATTATAAAAAGAAGGTTATTTTTGAGAAACAAAATTAAAAATAAGGACAATTTAGGAATAAAAATATTATAATTGATGGGACTAGTAATCCTGGTGGAATAGGATTACTAAAGATAGAGGGGACATGGTTTTAATTAATCCTCATTCCATAGGGTTAGCTAAGCTTAAGGATTATTAATCCAAACTCTATTTAAACTACCAAACAATGGCTTAGAGTCTAATCCTATGGATTAGTTAAGCAGTCCTTGCTATCAAACGGGCTGTTAGGGTTTCGGGTAATCTGCCGGTAACCCATTACCTGAATAATTACCAAATTATTTTTAAATATATGTGTAAATTTAGAATATTTGATTTAAAAAATAAAATGAATTTCTATAATAAAGAACATAGTGATTTAGAATAATTAAATATTTGATATTTAGGTCGATTACTTGATATGAAATTATAAATGCTAAAATTTCAAAGAGTATAGTATTCTAATAAGTTGTTGAAATTAATGAGATGATATTAAGATGTGTATCTAAACAATTATTTTATATAAAGAGAAGTAAAGATAAAATGGAGTGAATCAATATTAATAAAGAAAAGGAATAATTGTCACAAACAATATTAACTTCAAATATAATAAGAATGAAATATCTAAATAGTATATGCATCTTAAGTAAACAAAAGTGACTTTTTACTTTGCCATTTTTATACTCAAAATTATGAGAAGCAACAAGAAAAATCATAGAATAATATTAATTTAAAGAAAGTTTATTTAATTATAAAACTAGAGAGAGAAGAATATCCAGAGAAAAGAAAAGAAAATTCAGAGATTAAAAAAAAAGAAAAAAAAGAAAATCTAGATAGAAAAGAAAAGGAGATCTAAAGAGTTTGAAAATAGAAAATTTGCAGAGAGTTTGAAGAGAGCAATTCTAAGGAGAAAAGAAATGAAAACCCAGAAAAGAGAGAATTGAGAAAAAAGGAGCAAAATAACAAAATGAGATAACAAGAGAAATTTAAGATTAGGTTTAACATTATATCAATGATATAAAATGATTTTTTTGTCCTTAATAAAATGATAAGGTATAATAAATTATTTAACTAAATTAAAGGTCATTCTAGTAATCTCAATGAAATTGTTAAATTACTAAAAATCTATTATTAAAACGACGTAATTTTAATGATTGAAATACAAATTACTTAAACACATTTAGGTCAATTTGAACCTATTTTTATATTTAAGGAAATATAAGAATTATTTTAAATAGTAAAATACTAAAAACTTTATATAAAATACATAAACCCGATACTTCAGATAGGGGTATAGGTAGGGTACTACACTATTTGTACCCTATCCAAACCCAATGCTATTTTTTCGGATATGGGTAGTTACTTAGTCAATTAAGGCATTATCCGCTTTGACCCAGTAGGATTCGGATGGATACTCATGGATAGGATACAAATTGCCATCCCTAATTGTTCTTAGTTTTTGTAAATAAAATATGAAGCATTCAATGTCATCCATTACCAATTACCCGTTACCCAATCATAATGTACAGTCTTACCTGATCAATGCAAGCTGGGAAAAGGTCCAGATTTGTAAGAAGAAGATTCTTTAAAGCCAATTTTGCTAAGGAAACACGATGCTGGCCACCTCTATGTCTGTCACGACCAGCAGCTCCACGCCCACCTTCTCCTGTGTACTTGGAATATGATGGAGTTGATGGGGAGTAACCAAATGGAGCCCTAGGTGCAGGGTCATTGAACAAACTGTTGATCCAAGATATCACCCGTCCACTCATTTTTCTTGCGTTGTCATCAAAGCATGGCCCATACAAAAGTGAAACCATAGCATTCATGGATGCCCACTGAATTGCCTCAACTTGTTCACTCAATTCTTTATCAAATGAAATTTTGTCTACAGAATCTTTAGACCGGTTGTGTTGTGAAGTTTTGTAACGTTCAACATCACGTCGATACTCACTAACACCATCCTGCCCCCATGTACTGCCAGTTTCATCACTCCAGGACAAAAGAAGATCAAATAGTCGTTTTCTAGTTCTGAGGTCAAATTTCTCTGATTTTGACTCAACAAATTCAGGTGCAAGGGACCTCAGAACAGAAGCAAGTGCATATCGGAGAGGTTGCATTTCTTGAAAGTTATCAGCTGCTGCTGTTAAGATCTGCCTGGTTGTTTCATCAATGAATCTGAGATAATGGAGACGGAAAACCGGTTTACGACTCAGCATGCCAGGCCAGATTTTCTCAGCAACAGTGCGGTATATGTTTCCAATGTGGATTCGGAGTTCTTCACGACGAGATTTTTGAGACTGCGGTAATAGAAATATGATGATCTGTTAGTCGTCCAGACAGAAAACCAAAATTTGGGAAGCTAACGCAATTTAAAATTCTGTAAAGTTTTTCTCCTCTTTTCTTTCTTTCTTATCATTTTCTGAATTAAATAATGTTTAGATATTTATTGGTAAGTGAAACAACAGGTTTCAAACCTAGTCTAAGTGGTTTTGCCTGCCAAGGCTCAACGTAATCTTCCAAAAGAAAAAAGGAGGAATGACTACAATCCTGAACTAATTCTTGAATGAAATATCGAAATGGCACATTATTGGAATAGCGCATTGAGAAAAAACTAGAAACTGAACCAGAAACAGAAAATTGAAGCATTGGTCCAGATATCCTGATTTCAAAAAATTAATATACTTGAAGAGCTGCAGCAAATAAAATGCTATGCCTTCGACTTGTCAAAATGGGTTCAAACCTTGCTAGTGACATCCGTCCTAACTTTTGTCATGAAAAAAAACCTGGTGTCCATGTTCTTAGTACAATTTGCCCCAACACTCTGAGAAACAGCATTCTTTGCTCTTCTAAAGCAGCCAATTGACAACAAGATTACTGACTGAAATACCAAATCTTGCTAAAAGATCATTTGAACCTCAGGCATGAAGTGCTTCCTATGCTTGTTGAGAATAAGAGTTCAGCAGCAACAATATACAAAGCTTCAAAGCAGACTCAAAAATGTTTCGTGTTGACTCTTATTGGTATGTTAACCCATCTTTAAAAAATATATCAAAGTTACATACTCTTCCCAACTAACAGTTCTTGAAAACAATATTGTGACTAAATCTTGAGACTAATGCTTTCATTAAGCTACAAATGACTCATAACAGGTGCTGTATAATAAATCCATACCTTCCACTTTGGTTTTCCATCAGTTTCTGAAGAAACGTCGTCAATAAAAGAAGAAAGCTCGCTAAACATAATTTCACATGCTTCCAAGTGTGAATGACCAAGAGCCATGGTGGCTGCATGCTGATTTCAACAAAACAACCGATTTATGTGTTAGCAACAAATCTAAAAAGCACTGTGAATTTGGGATGCCTAACATAAAAGAATTAACCCTCCTAATTAGTTAAAGAGGAGCAAGGTGCATGTCTGCTGCTATGCAAAACCACCTCAAACTAGTTCTGACTGCATCATCACTTATAACATTATGAGGCTTTTAATTTTATAGCACCATCCTTCACCCCTCCCACCAACCCAATCCCCCAGTAGAACCTCAAAGGGAAAAGAAAGAGAAAAGGAAAAAGAGAGAATCAAAAAGAGAGAGAAAAAACATGTGAACATTTATTGTTGACCAATTTCCCTTTGACTGCTAAACAAGCACCATGGATTTTGCAATAAAACAGGCATGTAGCCAACACAGTGTCATATATTTACCACATGTTTGGAAAGGAAAATTTATTTCCAACTCTCAACAGTATCTGCAAAAGCCTACAAATTCCAGCATAATGTAGATTTCAATACTGAGAGAAATTGGGAAAGAAAGATTGATATGGCCATATAGCAAAGCTAGCCAAATGGTATGGTTACAAAAGAGAAATTAGGTCACACAAGGTAGAATGAAGATACAGCGTGCCAACACCAAGAATTGCAGGCGCTCATACCCAAGTTGGCACCCACTGACTCCAAAGTCATCAAGACATTTGATAGCTCCAATATCAAGTTTACATTATTTGATTGGATAAACATATCTTTCCACAATAGGAAAAAAAGTTGACAAAATAAACAAGATTTCATATGCTGTAATATAATTGATCCTTTGATGTTTGGCAAATTTACTTACAATCAAATCTGCATATTCCTTCAAATTATAACAGTACGTGCAGGAGGAGGGGAATGAGAGGAGACAAGTGGAAGAACTGGAAGGATAACCAACAAACCTAGCTGAGATTACTCAAATTTCCTCTAATGCCTCAAAATTGTTATACTGCAAATTGGTAGAGTATGGCGTATGAAAAGTGGGAAGCACCAAGGTATAAAATTTTTCAGACTGTCTAGCCAATTTTAACCTAGACCTTTTCCTTATGCTTAATGGTAAAGGGCATACTTGCAAGTTTAAACACTTCCCTTTCCTTCCCTACTCATCCACTACCAGATAAGGAGAGTAATATTATCCTTCTTTCCCCTCCCATCTTCACTGAAACATCCATGCAAGGGGAGGGCAATTACTCCACCTTTACTTCCTTTTCCCTCTCACTCTTCTTTAAAAAATGCTTCTCCTTTCCTTTTGAACAGCCAAAGATAGCATAAAAATTGATGTATGCCAACAGGAATATAAATATATCTAGCAAACATACACTGCAAAAGTAACTTTTCCATAAAGGATTACCACCTCAATTTGATCCACAAGGGCATTACCATCCAGATTGAACCAAAGATGGATCTTAACTAGTTAAATATGGCCTGTTTTTAAAGAAAAAGGAGATGTCAGAAACCTATTAAAAAGTAGGGGCCAAGACAAGTAGAATGCTCTAACATCTGTTCCCAAACTCAAAAAGGGGAAAACCACTCCAAAAAATGCTAATTTACTTCCTCATTTCCATAATTAATTGTCTCACTACTTAAACAATAACAGTGAACTTGAATCTACAAACCTTTCTCGTAAGATATACTCACTATGTTTGCCTCAGATCCAGATTTTAGTGATGGAAAAATAAGATGGTAAAGATCCTTGGTTGCTGCTAAGCCGCCAGCTTCTCTACTATCCGGTGGGCATGAACATGCAAACATTGCATACATAAGCCACTGATCCAGCTTGTTGTCTGCATCCTGTGACTGATGAGCCTTTCCGCCTAATTCAATAGGTGTGATATGGGCAAGACGTTGTACAACCTCTAACCTGCCAATTAAAATTTAGTTGCAGTGGTAATCCTGGGTCTTTTTCTATTGCTTAAATTGCTTAACATGAAAAACATGATTAACAGCCAAAAAATACAGGAGTAGTGTTAGCAACATAACCAGGGTACAATTCATGCCTTCTGCACTAATTATTAAGCATCCGTTCCCCTATGAATCTTTTTAGTTTAGACGTTTTATCTTCAGTAAACTTGTATTGAGGTAAGAAGCACCAAACAAAGCAAGCACAACCCCCCCTCACATGTTATGTAACCAAAAATTGCACAAACAGATGCAAAGTTTCAGCTTTTTAATTTAAACATCCACATTGAGAACACTACAAAATTTAACAATCCACTTGTTAGAAATAATACTTGGAGAAAGCAATGCATCAACGCTGGAAATGGAGATGTAACAAGACAGAAAAATATGATGCCAGGCAAAAACCAAATGTAACATGAATACATATAAATCATGCAGCACTTACTTTGCTTCCTGAACAGAGCTAGGGCAAAGCTCAGCAGCATACTTGACAAGTTCACTAAGACATCGAGCCCACCTTTTCTTGTCAGGACTCTCAAATATTATAGATTGAAGAGTTACTTCAGGAGGAATTGCATCAGAGTCTCGTCTCAGATCAAATGGACGACCAGAATCCCAATAGCAGCTCTGAACAATGTCATCCTAGGATATTGAAAACATTAAGTCGACAATGAGAACAGAAAATTCACATTCTCAAGAATTCATCTCTCATGAAACTATGTAAAAACAATGCAATAGATGGAGAAATTAATAATTGATAAAGCTCACCCCATGTTCTTCTAGGACATCGATTACAAATATTGGTTCAGGTTCAAGTCTCAAGCTGTAGTCCACTTGTTCACGTAATGTGAGGTCCTGTATATCATTCCTTAAGGCACGTACACAGCGCAATAACTCCAATGCTGTATGCCGAATCTGGCTATCCACAGAGCTAAGGAAGATAAGACCAACTGCATCGATCTCGGATGCACGAAACTCAATCACTTCTGATTGATGAAAAGAAGACTTCTTAAATCCTTCATTTCCTTGTCCCCCGCGCTTTGTAACATCAGCACTGGGTTCCAGTTTATCATCAAGCAAACAAGCTCTCCAAAAACGCATGAGTTCCAACAAGCGGCCCAATGAAGTTTGGATGAGAAGAGGAAATTCATCAGGAAGCCTAAGTATGAAGTTAGCCATCCCCCTCATAACTGCAAATCGACGATGAGGAAGGCATCTAACAATTCGATTTAATACTTGTACGGCTTCCTCTCGGACACCAGGATCAATACTTATGCCATGTTGTGGGATTATTTCAGTAATCTTATCACTTCGGCCTACTTCTTCTATCAGGTATGGTATACACTTTAGGACTGACCGAAAGAGATACCCCTGGGACTTTTCCTTGGTTACGGCATCTGAGAAGCATGCACAGTCATTTGGTATATACCATTGCAGCACAAAGAAGAATAATGCCAGGAATACAAGGATAAAGAACAGCCAATTTCATGAACAGAAAGAAGCATAAGAATAATAAGAGGACATGATGTGAAAAATCGAACAAGAATACAACAAAAATGCAGAACTGTTGACCTACATACATAGGGGAAAATGTGTGGATAGTGACAAACATTATTGATTATGATATATTAACCTATGCTTATGCTTGTCAATGTCATCTTTCCCGGAGCCCTGGGGCTGCCTCAATCTCCTAGATACAAAATCCCCCCGGATCATTATTTTTGTTTGTACAATCTAGATGACTTTGCTATAATCTCAAACTAGTTGGAGTCAGCTAAATAAGCTCTTTTGGAACACACTTTGCCAATCAGATTAGGCTTGAATTCAATTTTCAAAATGACAAAAAAGCATAATATTGTTGACAACTATGTAAAATTCAGATTCACATATATCCTGATATACTCAAACATTTTGACAAAAGTTAAAGGGCCATGTTAAGAACCACTACACTTTTTCAACCAAACATGACATATTAAAGAACCATGCATGCATATGCATATATACACATACAAATTTAGCTACCAGATTAGTCAACAAAGTAATATTACTGAAAAATGTATTACTGAAAAATGCACTTCTTGCATGAATTCCAATTCTATACAATTTCAGATTGATATTGCCTTGAAACAAAAGAATCTATATGGCCAGCCCAATTAATTTTGGGACTAAGGCTGAGTTGAGTTTATTGAAAGAAAAGATGTTACCTATTGTCGTCTTTGAAGAAGTCAAAAGAGCCTGACTATAGGTCCTATGACAAGATCTCAAAATCGACTCAATTGCAGCCTTAACTTTTGGTATGTAGTGTCCAATATCGTGTCCTGCTTATGCAACAGGAATTAAAATGATGCTTAGCTAGATAGTATTACATAGCATAATGAAATCAAATATTATGTTCATGTAATATAACCAGTAATCTATTACCTCTAAATATTTCCAAGCCAACGTGCTGGCTTGAAGGTGACATAACAATGGCAAGCAAAGCACGAAGACCAATAACCTTTGCTTCGCTAGGACTATCTTGCTTCAGCAATTCTAATATCATATGATTCATGGCAAAATCAAGGTTATGCTCAGCAATAGTCACACAGAACTCAACTAGTTTATCATGTTGGGCATCCTGAGTAAGCATTCCTTTCCGTAAAACTGTTAAGAGTTGAGAAGTCACACTGTCCAAGTAATCCCATATACGATTTGTGGCCTGGCTAGCAGCATGTACACTCAAGTAAAATCTCAAAACTCGATGGAGACAGTCTAAGACCATGAAACGATGGTTCTTGTCCTGCACAATGAAAATATTTGCTATCAAGTAATACTTTAATACTTTGAAGAGAAACCCCATAAAACTATGGCTCCAACTCCTCAACAAACCAATACGATAAGACAACAGCATGGGGGAAAATCAACTTTACTTTCCATTGCCTGCTCCCCAAACTTAAGTGAATAAGAACTTACTCTTAGCAGCTTGTACAGTTGCTCCATATGAGGACTTAAGTTGTTGTGGAATATTTGAGGGTCACCAAGGCAGAGGAGAAGAGTCACTAGAGGGTAGCCAACCTAAAACAATGAACCATTAAAGTGAGGATAAAAGAAAATACAAGAATGGGTGAAAGGGGGAGGGGAGGGGATTGTGCGGAAGGGAGGTATCCACAAAGGGATGGAGAATTTCACATAATAAGGAAGTGAAAAAAAAAATAATAAGGATTGAATGGAAACCAAGACAGCAATATAACAAGGCGGCAAAATTTCAAGTACAAACCCCATGATACAGATTTTATAGGAAATAGTAAAGAGAAATAACCCATGACCATAAGAATGTGTGTAAAACTTCTAGAACTATACCACTCAGCCTCCCATACACAGTCTTCATGTAAGAGAATGAGGATAAAGCTGTGCAACCATACCAATAAGGTCCGGATGATGGTATTAAAAGTCAAATTTCACTACTGAAAAGGTTGTCCAAATTCAACTGAATGGAATCTCATGTTTAAGCTGGTTGCTTAAGCTCAATAATCAGTATGAAACTAGTTGGGTTGTTCATGAGGCTAGTTAAACACATAACGTATTATGTATTCACAACCTGAACTAATTATCATCACTCAACTTCAAGATGCATCAATTTGGAAGTATGTGTGATACAAAAGGGTTCGTTCAAAGTAGTTACAAGAGGGAACAGTTGCAAAGTATAGGTCATGCGCTTCTGCTACAGATATAAAAGAAGGAATAAACAAGGCCTAGTAAACCATGAAAAACATTTAAAAACCAATTAACCCAGCAAATGCTTGTCAAACTTGCTAAATAACATGCTTACAACTGGAATTCAGTTTCTAATACTGGAAGACATGTACATTGAAACAATAGTGGCAAATGATAGAAAATACTCAAACACCCCAACCATGAAGTAAATTCACCAAGTTCAGCTTAACTCAACAATTCAAGAAGATGAATAATTTGAACTGTCAACTCCATCCAACAGTAAAAGTGATCATTATGCCAACAACATGGTTGGCATTCACAAAATACATCGTTACAGATATTGTGGTATGGCCACTACTAGCAAGTTGAATAAAGCTGTCCATAATGCATTCAACAGTAAGCTAAAGTTTTAAGGGCATGTGGTAATTTAATTCTTTAAGAAGCAGAAGCGGCCTATTTCACCTCAAATGTGAACTGGGAAGTCATGACATGCCGAGGCTATGAGACTACTGCAGATTGAAAAACTCTAACATCTCTGTAAACAACTTTGTAAGATTTAGGATTTCAGAATGATAGCTTAGGATAGAATTTTACTGCAGTCGATTCAGCCCAAGAGTTATAGCACAATGCAAATTCATCTGAATGGCTCATATAAAGCTTAGAACTGACAAATAACAAGTTATTCCATCAAAAGGAATTCATTATGCAACCTTTTTCATGCTTCGGAATTGCACACACAATCTACTTAGAGACAGCAGCATGGCAGCATCTCAAAAATTATGGAAAAGGAATTCAAGAAACCAGTTCATATATTCTACTATTAAATGATAGAACAACCAAACACTTGGAACTCCAGAAAAAGAAGTAGATGATCTAAGATCCACTCACAGCTATATGTTTGCTTTGTTTGTCCATCCAATGCATAAGTTGCATCCTTATTCGCCCAACAGCTTCATACCACAATGTAAGTGCATTGTCTACACCTGATGGAGGCCAGTGGCTTTTTCCACCATCTGCTAGTGGAGCCAGGATATTTGAAAGCATATTACATAATGCATGGTAAAGCTCACTCTTGCGTTTATGTGGAGCACGATTAAGAGGGTTTGCTTTTGCCACAAAGGAAGCCGATGCATTCAGTCCTCCCTCAGTTTTAACCTAGCAATTTGGTTTATTGTTAAATCCTTGTCTCCATGCCTGAAGAAGTTAATTAATATACATACCCCAAGTTTCAGATAGCGCATCCCATTGATGATACTCAATGTTTCACTTCGGGCAACATTAGTGTCAATTCGACGAGTGTTTAATTCCATAAAAAAACGCTCAGTTACAGAACTGAACCTGCAGAAGGTAAAAACAGAACATAAAATTTTATAATGTTCTACACTGGAAGCATGGACGGGAAAAAACAAAATAACACCTTTTAACATCAGATTTAGACAGTACTTGAACCATAGTCCAGTCAATTTGAATGTCTATAGCTCCACAACTTAACCTCATGAATTTGGATGCAGTTGCAAAACTTTATACAAGACTAAATGGAAAGGCTGGAAAGAAGGTGGCCTATTTGATCCTTCATTTATTATCACAATCTCTCAATTAATAATATCAACTTCTCTTTGAAGATATGTGAGCCTGAATGCAAGTTATAGAGGAAAAAGATTTCACATTTCATCACTTGTATTTCAGCTGGGATTCAACAATTAGATGAAGACATAATTCATGGATAGTTTGATGAACCATATAAAGACCAACTAGAAAGGTAAAGAAAGTTTCATCATCTGTTATAGCAAAAACAGAAGCAACAGGTGGCCTATATAGAATACTGAACCTGTCTTAGAATATAACAGAAAAATCAACAAATCTCAGATATTGATGCCAGTAGAATTATCATTCTACAACATATGAAATGCATGATTATTCTGCCTAGGAATTGGGAGAAAGTAAGTTGTCAACCAAATGCATAGCTGAAACAAATAACCATGGTATGTCAAACAGAGCACTGACATCATTTATCATTAAAAGCAAAACCAGGCATGTAATTACAAATATAATTTAAGATGTAAGATGATTTAAACAATATATTCCCCAAAAAAAACCGTTCTGATCATCAGTAGTTCTGAATTGAAGAAAAATAATATGAACTTGGGAATCAAATCATGATGATTACCGGATGCGAGATAAGGCACCTAAGAGTTGAGCAACTAAGTCCAGGAGGAGACCTCGCAAATCAACCAATGAGGGATATTCAATCTGGCTAACAACCCTGCAAAATGAATTTGTGAGCGCATACCAAAATAAATAAGTATAGGAACTATTTAAATTCCATGGAATACAAATGTTAAAATTGATCTCCGAAAGTTTTAATCAATGTATCCTTGACATTAGAGACACAGGAACTAATTCCTGAATGTCTATTACATGCTTCATTCTAGACCAAGGGCATGGTTGTGCATAGGTGAAAGCATTTTTAGTAGTGTCTGCAAGAAAATCTCAAATTTTCAATTGATCATACATCTTATCCTTACATTTAGCAGAAAACTATGAATGCGAACTTTTCATGGTTAATGTAATCATATAAAATTTGCCATAAAAGAGACCACTGATGAAATTGCCAGATGGAATGAGTTCTGAGTTTAGCAGTGTCATGAAGAATTATTGGATTTCCCATTTCATATGCGCAAAACTTATGTCGCAAGTGAAGCAGATATTTTAAGTCACCACAGTTGTTTTAAAATTTCTTAAACCAATCTAAAGCAGCCTCACCTGTCAGCATTGATAAGCCAGTCAAAAACAAAATTTTCAAGCCCAGACCAGAGCTTCTCTGCAATGAAAACTAGCAATTTTATTTCACAAATAAGAAATACATATTCAAAAGAATAAAAGAAAGTAATAAGGAAAAGCATAAACAAACCAGTAAGTCCTTCCTGAGGACAGCACTCCGCAAAACGAATACATGCTGAGCAAAAAATACACTCAACTGCAAGCTGATCCCATGTAAAGATAGTATTAAACTCTGAATGAAATAATCATATTTCTCTGAACAGGAGATTAAGGCATATTACATCATCTCTACCAAATAAATGAAAAGAAAAATAAGCAACTATATTTCGATGAACAAAAGAGAACTAAATTTCTCTAATTAAAGTGATCATAATAAAGAAAAATAAGGAATCACGTCACTCTACAATTTTCCTCCCAATTCAAAATAGGATAATGGCTAGAATGGCAAGGTCTTATCATAGATGTTATGGATTAAAATTTACAGGTGCAAAATAATGTGGCATGTAAAAAATAATGTTGGTGCAGATAAGATGTCTATTTTGGTGCAGATAAGATGTCTATTTATGCTATCTTAGTCGCAAGACTCCTTTTCAGCCATTTTTGCATTGCTTTATCCCTGACATAAGTGGCAAAGGCTGAGGTCCTAAAAGGATAAAAGAGGGAATGATTATCTTGCACTGCTCTATATTAGCAGTGCTTTGGTGTATTAGGTTGGAAAGTAGTGCATCACTTTTTAATAAGCGGACTTTGTCTATCCAGTTCCTCTATAAAAGAGTTCTTTTTTTTTTTTTTTTTTCATTTTATTTTCAGGACGTTCTAAGCTAAAATCTGGTGGAATTGGACATTAGGTGATTTACAAAATCCTGCATATTTGGAACAAAAAAGTGTGCAGAAGGCCAGAAAGTTTATTGTAAAACTTGCTTCCATTGAAAGTATTTACTGGTCAGTCCATCTGAAAGAGTCAACATGAAATTTTAACTCCTTAAGAATGCAGGAACATTTATGAGCATCCAACGGTTTAATTCAAACGTGTACAAACATATGTTACAAACATCCAATTATACAGACAAAAAAGCAGAAATATAATTAAACAGAAAAATAATTTTGCTAACCACTCCTGTATCATTAGGAAACAAAGAGAATTATACTAGTAAGCAACTATTAGTCAAATAAACATCTACTGTGTTAGTGATACGCATAGTATTCATTTACTAACCTTTCTTTGGAAGGTAGATGCATCATTTGCACCTTTAGGAGATTCGCTGCAACAAAAATCCAATAAAAGGAAGAAAAACTCTTAGCAGAGAAAAATCACCCACTCAAAAAGACGATGATTTTATCTCACAGATACACTTAGATTTATAAAAATGCACTGAGTGCAAAATGAGTCCTTTGATCCAAACGGTTGAAGCTAATTTCTACTGGTCATTGTAGTTTTTATGTTGGCAATTAAAACCTTTAATTTTTAGAGCATTCTGTTTATGTTTATTAGCCAAGCAGATGGAAGAAGTGCAAAATAAGTTGCATATCTCACATGTAACTGAAAATTGACGAACAAAAACAGGTCCATTTCTATGCATGCAGGAAACAGAATGACCTAATACTGCTCTGCATCAATATGGTTGGATGATGAGTCTTTCACAAAAGGGAAGCAGCTGCGTAAAATCAGCAAGTAGCAGCTCACACATGCTGTGGACTTTTTTCCAGAGAAACAGACTGGCCAATATTGGAATTCACTAGCCTATAAAGAAGCTTCAAGGGGAATTCTTATTTCTCACTAGTAGATAGAGGCAATTAATTGTGAAATGAATAGAGAACAAAGTTTTAAACAATCAAATTGGAAACAGTTTCAAACTTGGAAATTGTGTAAATTGTGTAACAGAATCATATTGAATCAGACAAAATCGGCTGCTGTTTTGATGAATTTTTTCCCAAAATCAGCAAAATGACCCACATGAAAATTAAATGAAGAATTTAAATAAATATTATTCCAATATTGTATAACTAACAACTTATAGTGAAAAAAGGTCAAAGAAATAGCATATCACAAAAATTTATTTAAAAAATTTATATGTTCATATGAATGGGTTTTGAAATTAAAGTATTACAAAGAAAGATATTTAAAAAAATAAGGGTTGATGATCTAAGTTAAAAATTAAGAAATAGTCTTCAAATTAAAAATTGTAACTTTTATTTATATATAAGATAAAAAGTGAATTTAAATGGTAGCCCACTATACTTCAGGAATCTAAAAAGATAAAAACCTTCTCCTTCTCTTTCTTCTGCTTCTCCTTCTGCCTGGCCATTACAGCCCCCGTGTCACGATGAGAAACAGCTGTTACAGCCGATACAGCTCTGCTTCAGTGTGATCTATGATTCCCAGAACCATAGTGGTGAAAAATCATATTGGAAGGCCAAAAAATACAATATTTAAAACCCGAATAGAGAAGGCACAAATATTTGACCAGTGTTACAGATATTCAAACCCATTCTTGGGCTCTCATATATAATCTTTAACTTTTAAGTCAAGTGGGTCTTTGCTATAGTATCAAAGCTCTTTGACTATGTGACTTATCGTTGAAATCTTAAGCCCACCCTATAACTAATTAAATTTCAGCATAAGGTAGATATAGATATATGCTTGTTCATGCTTCAAGCACAATAGGCTTTCACATAAGGGAGCATGTTATAGATATTAAACTCATTCTTAGACCCTCATCTACAAGCTTAATTTGAAATTTTAGGTTGAATGGTGCTTCAACAACCAATAAAGGTGAAAATTGAAAGGAACTATAAAATCTTTCGCAACCTCAGTATGGAAACAATTTTTTGAGAAAATGACAACTGAAGATTATTTTCTAGCACTTGGAGTATACTGTGAAAAACTAATTACTGTTCAAGAAGAACAAGAGCACGAGTATCAACCTATGAAGACTCCATATTTGATAGAGCACGATGGCAACATGTTTACAAACATCGTGCCAAAGAGGGTTCAAAAGCTCAAGCACTTGTTTGGAACAAATGGGATGATGGGGAAGCTGAATGACAAGTTTATTAGGTCTGATTAATGCAGGAATTCTGATTTATTAGGACTGAGGGTATTTCTGTAATTTCCAGAACTGCTCGAACAGTAGGGTTTTTTTATTATTGTTATTTTCTGCAATCTTTATTTAGGAGTTTTCGTGGGTTTAGTATTTCCTAGTCAGTATTAATTTGCTTTCCTAGTTTGGAGAACTAGTGTAGGATTCCTAATCCAAACACGATTTGGATGAGTTTCAACTCTATAAATAGTTAGGTCTGTAACCATTATTATTCAAGTTTCAAATTCAATAAAATAAGTCTTGCATTATTGCTAAGAATTGTGTGACTCAATTCAACCTTAGGTGTGACTCCTAGACCTTCTAAGTGTGACTCTTAGAAATTTTTTTTCCCTTTTCCCCTTCCTTAATCCCCTATCCAGATCTGAATTCTTGTAAAATCAACCCTGGATTTTCAATTTTAACCCTTTAATTTCTGAGAAA
The DNA here is from genome assembly GCA_947687605.1 of Reutealis trisperma. Classification (NCBI taxonomy): domain Eukaryota; kingdom Viridiplantae; phylum Streptophyta; class Magnoliopsida; order Malpighiales; family Euphorbiaceae; genus Reutealis; species Reutealis trisperma. The sequence continues at coordinate 273,240 of CANTUT010000095.1, read as the reverse complement.
TTCAAAGTAGAACAGATTATCTAAATCTGTCCTACATCAATGTTCAAACATCCTTTTAGAAGACAATTGAATTTAATCTGCTTGAACAGGGCAGGAGATTTAAAAGAAAGGGTCAGTTGCGGTAGCTTGTGGATATCTGGAACATTTTCCCTTTAAAAAAAAAAAGCTTTCCTTTCATCAAATCAAGAGTTGTTCTCTTTCAGAATAGCTTAGTTTCCTTTCTATTAGAATTTTTTTTTTTCTTTTTTTTGTTGATAATTTTTTCTCCATGACCCAGACACTGGGATGTAGAAAATGTTCCAAATAAATATTTCTATAAAACAAATAGACCCCAAATGTAAGGTAACAGTTCACTTAGCACATCATATATGTATTTCTCAAATAATTAGATATTGCCTCTAAAGCCCAAAATTTGCTTACAAATGAAAAGAAAATATTTTGCTCAAAATACACTTGGAAGGAGTATATCTCATCATATTGATTGGCAAAGCCACAAAAAGCTCAAGAGTTTCAGGATGATCCATATTGAGTCAAAGTCTACACTAAAAGGATAAGACAGTTGAGACCTTGCCTCCATTTTCTTCAAGTTAATACCAATATAATAAACCCACACAAGGAAAGGATGAGACATTCAAGGCCCTGTCTTCCTCAATTTAATATCAAACATAGTAACCCTAACAAGGTAACTTGCTTTTCACAATTATTATTTAGATGCAATAGCCTACCACTCAACCTCTAAACTGTGTTGTGTTTTTGAGATATACAAACATGCTTTGATCAAAGGACTAGCACCAATATACTGATAAAACCCATGTAGTACTCAACTCAATTCTCCTTATCTCATAAATAATAATGATGACAATAATAATAGTAATAATAATAAATAATAACAGTAGTAGTAGTAGTAATAATAATAATAATGATGATGATGGACAATAATAATGATAATGACGATGACATGATAATGATAATGTTATATTTGGTCATCTATACGTTTCAAGATCATGTAAAAGAAAAGTTTTTGTGTCAGCATAACATCTTTCATACACAACAAACCCATGTTAGCCTCTTTTTGGTTCAATTCCTTTCTCTTCCTATTACTCTTTAACCCTCATCAATTTGAAGTTGAAAGTCAAGAGGTTTCTATAAATGTGTCTCCACCAACCTCTCTCTTCAGTGGACCACAAATAGTTTATGATAAGGATTGAGTTAAATTAAACTCTCTCTCTCACACACACAAACACACACAGACCTACTAAAAGTTTCAAATGTAATTCCTACTTTTATTCTTTTGTCGATTAAGTTATTTGTGCTTGTCCCATCCGTGAATTGTCAGAACATGGAGAAAGGACACACACAGGCACACACCAATATGTAAATTAAGGATTAAGATAGATGATATTGAGATTACAAATAAAAACAAGCCTTTAACCAGAAGGATGAAAAATTCCTTTTGTCCTTGCAAAGAATGTTGTTAATACTTGATGTTTTTTAACTGTAAACATGTGATAAATAAATGCATGCAATGCAATATAAATGCAGTAAGAAACTCCAGACAGTGGGATTGTAGTAACCTACCTCTCTCTCCATCTGAGAAGAGCTTCTAAAAGAGGCACAGGAGTATGTCGAGCAACCATAGCCAAGGAATCCAAAACCTGCTCATAGGCAGGGTCTGATGGTCGAAGGTACTGTCCATCCTGCATAGGAACGTGAAAAATTCCAAGAATGTGAACCCATATCATCAGTACTTCTGTAACCAAATACACTACCAATGCAAGCATAATACAGTACAAAAATCATCTAGCCCTCTTCCAGATATCTTAAATCCATCTTTAATAGATCCTTTAAAGTTTTTGGTGAAACCCATTGTTCTTTGGAAAATACCAGATAATTGATTCTAGATGGACCAAGCAACAAAATAATGCAAAGAAAATGATTTTAAGACACACTTTTTACAGACAAAGTACGAATATTTAGACATATAAAATGATTTTAAGACACACTTTTTATAGACAAAGAACAAATATTTAGACATATAGCCTTATTAGATCTTCTCATATACAGTAAGTCATTGTTAGTAAGACTTGCAGAAAATTGTGGACCAAATAAAAGTCCTTAATTGGGAAGTAACCTTAAATTTCCAAATACATTGATGTAGAGCAAAAGGGAAAGGATTTGCATTAAAAAAGGATGCAAGGTTCTGACAAAAGGTTTTACACGAACATGCTTCAAAACTTTTGAAAGCCCAAATTCTCCTAATAAACCTGGATGAAGAATGAAAAGAGATGCAGCAACCCTCCATGTTGTTAAATAATCCTTCTGTGATTGACAATCATTTAGCTTCTTTACAATTGTATACTACAGAAGATTGTAGAAGAGATAACAAAATAAGAGCCAAAGAATAATCCAGCATATTTCTCATACCACAAAATCAATGTACTAGCAAGAGGCTGAAGCTTCTTCCTTTAAATTTCACTTACACCTTAGTCAAAGCCATCACTTCTAAGGTTCATTAATAACTACCACAAACATCTAACTGTATTCTTATATTAAAAACAGCAAATACACTATATATATATATTCACTAGCAACAGTGAAGTTCATATTCAAATCCCATGAGATTGAAAGCGAATGAATCATCAAAAAGTGCAATTAGCCATCTACCAAAAGAAATACAAATGAAAGTTCCACTAGGCAAAACACAAAAAAGACCCTCTCCCTATTTCACATTTTAAAGCAAACTCCACCTCTTCCCTAATATGCCATTTCGCAATTTCGTCATTCTCTATCATTCTCCAAATATGAAGACCCAATCTTACACAAATCAAAATGCGTATAAAATCAAACTTCAACTAAATTCGAAAACAATTGAAATAAAATTCCAAGAGATAACAAAAATTACTAACCTGAGCTTGGGCAGTTTCAATGCGGCGCCTAGCCAAAGGTAGGAACCGCTGCAGCAGCGCATCAACAATAAGCTTCGCAGCGCTTCCAGCTTTCATCTTGGTCGTAATTTACAAAATACTAACAACAAAAATCACCCTAAACCCCAACAATTTAGTCCAAAGAATTTCTAAAAACTGCAAAATCAAAACTGATAAAAAAAAATGAAAACGATCCATAGGAAGAGATTGCGAATCGAGATTGAATTAAAATTGAGAGAAAGAGAAGAACCTGAAAAACTTAGGGTTTTGGCAAATGATGGCTTGAACTTGGAGCCATTGCTTGTTTGGGAGGGGATCTGTACTGTTTTTTTTTCTAAGTTTGATCGATTTAGAATTAGAAATGGAAGTTTTGAACGAGGAGTGAAAACGGTAGCTCTATTAGTCGTTTTGTTTTTCACTCGGAACGGTATTCTAGTTAATTGGTAAATCCGGTTACTAAGACCGTTACTTACCCATTATGACATATTTATTACGATCATTCATTGGTAACATTCTAATTTATTTCAAGAATCGAGGAGAGCACGAAATAACACCTGAAGATGTTAATGAATTTTGTAAGAGTATCACGTACACTCCTTGTGTATGTTAAATTTGTCTCAAAATATAAAATTTTAATGAACTCTTTAATTTTTAAAAAATAAATATAAAAATTGATTTGATTCTTCACGTTTAGAAAGTCAAATATTACTCTCTATTATAACTTTAATTAATACAATATAAATTTTTATACACTTTATTTAAGATAATTTTAATACTACTATTTTTTCTATTGAACAAATATAAAAAATTAAAAATTAAAATAATTAATATTTATATAATAAAATAAAATAAAAAGCAAAATATAGAGTATACTGGATTTAAATAAAATTTTATACTTTTTATTAATTAGATTTTTTTATTAAACAAAATATATTGTTTAAAATAAGGAGTACCATTAAAAATTCCATAAGAGCATAGTTGTATGCAAAATTATTTAAGTGTGAGTTTTGGGCTTCTTCGGACATGTCGTCGAAAAGAAGGGCATCGAGATAGATGCACTATCTAATTGGTCTAGACCTACTAATATACAAGGGCTGACGAAAATTTAGGGAGGGATAGGCTGTGAGCAAAAAATTAAGTGAAATGTATGTAAACTTTTGGCAATTGTCAAGTAATTGAGATATCATATATAGGAGTTACATATAAATGAAAAATAACATGTACATAGTATAATTCATTTAAAAGCAAATTGTTTTAATTGCAAATAGACATGTTCATGAGCATCCTCTTTAAAAAAGCCCATTAAAAGCATGGTCCGACCCAATTTTCATATAATTTTTTTTTAAATTCAATTTCACCTTTCCAAAAGTAACATAAACTAAAAAAAAAAATTCCAAATTAACTTAAAAAATAACTAATTTTAGCCTAAATAAATAAAATTATACAAATACAAATTATATAAAGTACATGGAAATTTCAATTAAAAGCAATCAAAGCCTAAACAAAAAATTAAAACACTCAAGCACAGTATTACATTATTACATGAAATGTTTATAAATAATAAATTGAAAAAGCTAAAAATTAAATAAAATGACTAATATAAAGTCCGGGTCAAGACTGAATTTATGACATATGACTAGGCCCGTCTACTAAAATAGTGGGCTTTAACCGGGCTTATGTTGGGTCAAATTTAAATGAAATATTCCTGATTCGATCCCTATAATTTTAAGATAAACTTAACCGGGTTGGGTGGATACTCGAGCTCATGAACGGGTCTAATTACAAGTGAGATGCTAGACTTGAACTAATTTTAGCCTAAATAAATAAAATTATACAAATACAAATTATATAAAGTACATGGAAATTTCAATTAAAAGCAATCAAAGCCTAAACAAAAAATTAAAACACTCAAGCACAGTATTACATTATTACATGAAATGTTTATAAATAATAAATTGAAAAAGCTAAAAATTAAATAAAATGACTAATATAAAGTCCGGGTCAAGACTGAATTTATGACATATGACTAGGCCCGTCTACTAAAATAGTGGGCTTTAACCGGGCTTATGTTGGGTCAAATTTAAATGAAATATTCCTGATTCGATCCCTATAATTTTAAGATAAACTTAACCGGGTTGGGTGGATACTCGAGCTCATGAACGGGTCTAATTACAAGTGAGATGCTAGACTTGAGTTTGCAAGTATTAGATTTGGTCAGCAGAATATAATTGGGACATGGGGCTATTTTCTAATTGAGTTAGACTAACTATATACTTAGTAATACTAATACATATAAAAAAAAATTTAGGCCCCCTCTATCCGCCCTTGCTAATATGATAGAGATATGTAGTTTTCTTAGTATGGTTAGTTATTATAAGAGATTTGTCAAGGATTTCTCCATAATAGCTTCATCATTAACCAAGTTAACAAGGAAGCAACTGAAGTTCCAGTGGGATGATACTTAAGAACAAAGTTTCCAAAAGCTTAAGTCTTGTCTCACTATAGCTCCAGTGCTTGCATTGCCATCAGGATCAGAAGGATTTCTTGAAGAAAGGATGGGATAGATTAAGTTTTAAGGTGATTATTGGGCAAAGAAAATTTTACATGCTAATGGGAATGTAAAATAAGGAATAAGGTAATATGGATACAGGACTTCATTGATGAGGATATGATTCTAGAGAAGTAAGTAGAAAAAAGTTATGGAGATAAGTGAACAATAGGGTGAATAATTGAATATGAAAAGAAAAGGTAGTTAATGAAATGTGGCAATTGGAGTTAGTCTTACTGGAATAATTATATGATAAAACATAATTGATTGGTTACAATGATGTTTTCAATGTTAAGTTAAATTGAGGAATATAAATGTTTATGAATGATACAAGATTTATAATGTAAAAGATTATAAAAGTATGGAAGAATAGAATCGATGAGATTTTAATGAGAATGGTTTATGTTCCAATTAAGTTAGACCTAGAGAAAGAAGACTGTAAAATAGTTACGGAATAAGTGATGATAAGTTTATCAAAAAGAGATATGCTTATAATATACAAGAAAAGAAAGGAGAAATTATATACTTGATGGATAGGAAAATCGATATACCATCAATTTCATGATAGATCGTAATGAATAGTTTACAGGTACAATAAAAAAAGTATCTGGAGTGATAGTATCTGCTAATGTTATTGTAACTTCCTATATGAAGTGTTTTGAAATTCGAGAATGAATTTCATAAAGGGGGAAAGAATGTAATATCTGAACCCGATAAAGTTAATATATAAAATATAATAAATCAATATTAAATTTTGGAATAATTTTCTACAATATTGTTATATGAGTATTTGAAATAGTAGAAAATTATTCCAAAATTTAATATTGATATTTGGAATAAATTATTTATTATATTTTATATTGATACTTGAAAGGATATTGATTTATTATATTGTCATGTTAATATTTTTAAGAGAATATTTTATTAAGTGACATATTGAATTTTAAATCTATTATTTATTTAAATGAGAAATTTTTAAATTAAGGAAATGGAAATTTTATTATGTAATATGGAAATTAGTTTAATTATTATTTGAAATTGTTTTAATGTATTTGGTTATTATTATTATTATTATTATTAAAGTTAATATATATATATATATATATATATATATATATATATATATATATATATATATATATATATATATATATATATATATATATATATATATATATATATATATATATATATATATATATATATATATATATATATAACTAAAGTTGGTACAGCCCATATGGGCAGAAACAAGAAGAATATATAGAAATAGAGAAACAAAGAAAATGGACAAAGGCACAAAGAGAGAGAGAGAGAGCGCGTCATCCGCCACCTTAGACCACTGTCGTCTGCTCCCCCCTGGTCGACACGTGCTGCACTAGAGGAAGGGGCACTCGCTGCCCTGTTGACGGGTTGAAGCTTGTCGCGAGCGACGGCGCATGCCCCCTCAAAAGAACCGCTGGTCGAAACTTCTAGGCTATTTTTCGACCATTTTTCGATCTCCGTTTTTAACGAAATTAGCATGGTTGAATCCCTTGTGATTCCAGCTTTGATTTGGTATATCATTTACTAATTTTAGATAATCTTTTTGTTGATCGAAATTTAGTGACTCCCTTACTGTCGACGCTGTTTCTGCCTGTTTTCCGGCTAATTATGGGAAGTGAAGAGTATATTTGGAATCCTCACATCACAAGCTAACCATTGCTATCCTCGGATCACGATTCGGTCATCATTGGAATTTTTTGGCGATTAGATTTTGGCGACCTCTGAAACCGACAATTTCAGACAGCAGCTCTGGCTCATTAAACCAAACCCTATGGTATAAATCTAGACTTCTAATTGTGTATAGATAGTGAATTATGATTTTATTTGCAAGAATTTAGGTAAATGATTTATTGGAATTAAGTAGTTAAATAGGGTAATTTAATTGAATAAATTGTTATTTATATGATTATTAAGTATTATTGATGATTAGTTAAAAGATTTAAGTAAGACATTGAGTTTATAATTGATTTAATTGAATTGATCGGGTATTAGTTTGATGATGAGAAAGGAACTTGGCAGATGGGATTAGTGTATTGAAGGTCCAGGTTGGACCATTTGATTGTGATATTGTAGATAAATTGAATTTATGGCAATATTGGTGGAAATTACTTAATCAATTTTACTTGAATAATATGAAGGTTGCAATGTGAAATTAGAAGAAAGAGAACTATTCTTTTTAAGTGAGCTATCGCGAAACAACTATAAAAATGTTAAGTGTAGTAGCAAGTATATGTATAGTATATTTTGACTTAAAAGTGATAAGTTGTTAATAAGATAGAAGTGTTAGTAAGTTAAACTAAATTAAGTAATGTGATAATGAGAAAGTGATTGATATGTGATTGAAATGCAATGTGTAAAGTCTAATGACAAGAATGAGGATAGTATTCAAGAGTGCGAGGAGCACTGCTTGTATCAGAGTCAAACGTAATTAGGAACAAAGGAGTTCAAGGTGAGTACTTAATAATATAATATGCCTTGTTTCATATACTTGAACCTTTATTATTCCAGCCATAATGGTTGAATTATTTCTATGCCTTGATAAGTTGAATGGCTCATTGATATTGCATATTCTTGATTCTTGATAAGCTTGAGATGCTCATTGAATAATGAACCATTGATACGATACGTCTTGATGATCATTGGTTATTGTGAACCTTACACGAACCATTTTATTGAATATCTATTGATAAGCAGAAATCTTTTTTCTGATGTGCGGTAATACATCAGGCCTTGTGCACTTAGTATAAGCCTATGGGTAAGGCAAGAATACCCAATCTCTGTTAGGGGAACGCCTAACCGTAAGACCCGATCAGTCTTACATAATGTAATATAGGTGAGTGAGTAAGGCTTAGGGCGCCACTCTTAAATGGATATGTGTGGGAAGCATTATGCTCCCAAGAATGTGATATTTCTACTAAAAATATTGCCTTTATTTTAAATGAGAATCTGAACCCGATTGATGATATTAATTGAAACCATTTCATTGCTATGGAGAGCATAATAGGACTCGGATATTATAATGCTTTCTTCAAGAAGTATATTGTAATGCTTCAAGAGTAGGACTTGGATGTGTCTTATGCATAATAGGAAGGTGATTGCCTATGCATTAAGGCAACTAAAGAAATATGAACAAAATTATCCTACATATGATTTGGAGATGACTACAATAATTTTTCACTTAAGATCTAAAGGCACTATCTATATGGTAAGAAATGTGAAATTTGTACAAACCACAAGAGTCTCTATTATATCTTACAATGAAGGGATTTATAAAACTTAAGCCAAGGAGATGGATGGAGCTACTTAAAGATTATGACTCTCAGATCTTGTACCATCCTAGTAAGGCTAATGTTATAGCTGATGCATTAAGTAAAAAGTCTATGGGTAGTCTAGCTCATATTTCAATATAGACAAAGTCACTAGTGAAGGAGTTGAAAGACTTATTCAACATAGGACTCCAATTTGAGATCTCTAAATCTCAAGTTTTGATTGCATACTTTTAAGTAAGTTGATTGATGAAATAAAGGCAACGCAAGATAGGAATCCTCAATTTGTCAAGCTAAAGAAAGAAATACAAATAGAAAAAGCATCAATTTTGTGTTGAAAGATAATGTATTAAAGCATGGACATCGGCTATGTATGCCTAATATGGATGGACTTAGGGAGAGGATTCTGAAGGAAACACATCATACTCCTTATAGTATTCACCCAGGCACAACCAAAATGTATCATGACATAAAAAGTTATTATTGGTGGCGTGTGATGAAGGAATACATTGTTAAATTTATGCCTTCATGCTTGACATGTCGACAAGTCAAATTTAAAGGTAAAAGCCTTCAAGTCTAATGTAAGAAATAAAGCTAATATAATGAAAGTGGGAACGAATTACAATGGATTTTGTAAAAGGGTTACTAAGGACTTCTAGGGGCTATAACTCAATATGGGTGATTGTTGATTGATTGACCATGTCACCCCTTTTCTTAGAAGTGAAAACTAGTTACTCAGTAGCACAATATGTATTCACTTCCATATTTTGTTAGAAATTGCAAGAAGCATTAAGTACATAATTGGATTTTAGTATAACTTTCCATCTATAAACTGATAGGCAATCAGAGAGGACCATACAAAATTTAAAGGATATACTTAAAATGTGTGTGACTTTGGTGGTAATTGGATAAATATCTACTCGGGATAAAGTTTGCCTACAACAAAGCTATCACTTTAGCATTAGAATGGCACCACATAAGGTGTTATATATGAAGAAATGTAGATCACAATATGTTGGATAGAAACATTGGATAAGTATATACAAGGACCATACTTAATTAAAGAGACAATAAAGAAAATACCAATTATCAAGAAAATATTGAAAATTGCCTTTAGCCAACAAAAAAGCTATGCAAGTACACTTTTCAATAGGAGACCATGTGTTCCTTAAAGTTTCTCCGATTAATGGTGTAATGAAATTTGCCAAAAATAGAAAATTTTTCTCCAAGGTATATTGGACCATTTGAAATAATTGATAGGGTTGGTGATGGTTCATATCAATTGGTTTTACTATCGAGTTTAAACCATGTACACTCAGTGTTTCATTTATCTATGTTACAGAATTATTTACCAGATCCATCCCATGTCCATCAACCTCGAGCAGCAGAAATACATAAAGACATATCCTATGAAGAGCTTCCAATAGCTATTATAGATAGGCAAGTGAAAACTTAAAAAATAAGGAAATTGCCATGGTGAAAATATTATGGCAAAATCATAATATCGAGAAGCGCACGTAAAAATGAACAAGATATGTACCTAGATATCCCTACCTTTTTCAAGTCTAAAGTAAGTATTATTTTTAAAATTCGAGAATGAGATTTTATTAAGATAGAGAATATAATAACTTGAAATAAGTTATTTGTAATAAGTTGAGTTGTTTATCATGTATATATAAACAATGTATTATTAGATTCATGTATTGCAAGTATTTTTAAGGTATGAAAATTTAAAAGTTAAATTTAAAGATTTTGCCTGTCGAGGATTGAGATGGCAATGGGGCAAGTGCGGGGCAGATTTTCCATTTTTCATACCTGCCTCGTCAACATTATTTTTATGTTCAAGCAGTGTGGGGCAGGTATTCATGGGTATACTCGTTTTTTATTTTTGTTTATTTTTCTTTAAAAAATTATTTAATATTAATTTTTCATATATATATATATGTGTGTGTATGTATGTGTGTAAAGGGATAAACAAAATTACGTAAGAGTCATCATTAAATTCTTTCTAATTATATATTTATGATAGATAATATGGTAATTTATTAATTAAATAATATAATTATCTAATTATATTTAATTTAAATAAGAAATGATGAATTTAGTTAAAATAAGAAAAAAATAAAATAATTATTATTTAATATATAATTAATTATATTTAAGTTCCAATTATATTTAATTCAAATATAGAAAGAATGAATTCAATTAGAATAAAAAAATAAAATAATTATATAATTATCCAATTTTATTTAATTTAAATAAGAAAATACGAATTCAATTAAAATAAGAAAAAAATTAAATAATTATTATTTAATATATAATTAATTATATTTAATTTAAATAAAAAAAATTCAATTAGTATACTTTATTTTTTATGTTTTTCAAATATTAATAAGTTTTTTGAGTAAACTACTTAATTCAACATAATTTTTTTAGAAGTTAAAGAAACTTTGTTCGATTACAAGGACAAAGCTTTGATAGTAGGGACTAGCTTTGCTAATAATGATGAACCCTTGATAAATAGATATATCAATTGACGAGATAGACAAGTTGTCGAGTACAAGAAAAAAAAAAAAAAAAGCTTGGTATAAGATAAGTGAAAGGCTTCAATAAAAAAGACAAGAATGAGCTCGGTATAAGAGAAACAAGCTAAAAAGCTCGGTATCAAAGACAAGGACAAAGTCAAGTTCGATATTAAAAAAGTTAGCAAGAAGCTCGGTAATGAGGTTGATAAATGCCTGTATAGATATGCGAAACAAATAAAGTGACTCAATGGATAAGTTGTTGTTTACGCATTGCATTAAAAATTTATATGAAAATTTGATAGTGGCCAGCATGCTCGGTGGACATGCTCATAGTGCCTGAAAATTTGACAATGGATAGTAAGCCGGCCAAAATGACATCCAGAATGTCCCAAAAGAACCTTAGTCATCTAAGAAAATTGCTAGCACCTGCTTTGTTGGTGAAGCAGGCAACTGATTTTCCTTAATGCTATAAAAATAAACTCCATGTCTGCCCCTGTAGCAGAACACGCATATGTTTCAAAAGTTGAACTTCTTACACAATTGAATAAGAAAGTCACCTTGTTACTCTAGGCTAAGAAAAAAATATGGTTTGTCATGGCTAAGAAAAAGCATATTGTCATACTTGCATGCTATAAGAATTATATAGATCTTTTGGACAACAACTATTTTCATTGTTTCCTACCACAAAAGCTTTAAATAATAGTTAATTTTATACTTAAATTAGCTAAGGATGTGATTAATATTTATAAATTATAAACATAAGCAAATAAAACTTAATTTAAATAGTTACTTTGAACCATAAAGTTAAGTACAAATAATGAAACTAATGAATATGCTCTATTTCATACATGATGATATATATAGCATCTAAAAGTGGACAAGGAGATGATGACATTGATGATAATCCTCACTATTGCTTGATATGAGGAAGGGATATACAAAGAGTATATAGTTCTTTTTGTTAAGATAAGCAGGAAATATACTACTATATTTATACTTTTGAATCCTTAAGACATAAAAACCCTATGTTTATATTTTAGCTATTATGTTCATGACTTATCACGTTACCAATTGCCATGTTTGATCCATGAAACATGTTGAACCATACTATTTAACCATGATAAATAAAGAACCATAATTTTCTTACATACAAGCTTGCTAGATCTATAACAGAGATCCCCTACTGATGAGGAAAAATATCAAACTCTGTACACACTGATACCCATGGATAGGATATATTATCCGGGTCCCAACTATGAGGGGGTTCATAAACCCTAGACTTAGGGTTTGATCAATCTCATGAATTTATCATGTGGAGTAATGCCAAAATAAAAAGCCTCTGCTCCAAATTTATCACGGGGAATAACCTAATCATGCCTCTGCTCTTACATCTCATATTCATGATTTCTGTTATACTTATGATTTGATGCCATTATTCTTGTATACCACGTTCCATGTTTGTAAATTATGCCGATTAACATGTAATCAATAATCATTCTTACGAGCTAGTTTTGAAATACCTAGCCTTCACAAGTATAGTAGTATATTATTTACTCATTGAGATTTCTTATTATAGTGTGTTGTTGTTTTTTTCAGGGGAGTAGTAGCTTACTTATATCAGTTCCTCAGGCAATACCTATTTTGATTCATGTAAAGCCAAATGCATATTTGTACAATTTTAGTTACTTTAGAAGTTTCATTGGTGTTGATGATTATGTTATGTACATAATAAAAGTATTATTTAAACATTATGATGTTGATAGTAATGTATCAATTTTAATGTAAATATTGAGTATGGAAAATCTTAAGAATTGGTTTAATGTGATGAGGACAAGGTTAGATTAGAGGTGTTCATGATATGCAAGTTATGATCTTGGGTTATAGTTTAGTTATGAATGATATCATGCCCTTTTTTCATTGGATTATTAGTTGTTCATGAGTTCTATGGATACTCGATGACTTTGTATTTATCCATATCATAAGAACATCGCAGCTTCTAAGTTGGGATGTGATATGAAGTCTTCTCTATCATTCAAAAAGACTAGGGCAATAATGGTCAACATAGCCCCTCCATCGCTCCTTTGTTGGAGGAAAAAAATAATGAGGTATATCTTAAATTGGAGGAGGAACATAAACAAGAAATGTAGTAGAAAGATGATGAATTTAAACAATATTTGAACCACAGTACTTTTCCATATTATATTGCATTTGTTGAAATAATTATGGATTTTGATTTGCACCTATATTATAATGTAAACATAGAAAATTGCCTGAATTTTCTTCTACATCCCATTGTTGATATGGTTAATGTAAATTTTAATTCCATTGTGAATATGATTAATATGATTTAACTTTGTATATCGTAGCCAATCAAGCTCAAATGAGAGAGCTCGACCAAATAAAATTTCAATTGAATGTTGGTCAATCTTGACCATAAGAATTGAAACACAATTTAAACCATAACCTTCTTTCATAATATATTGTGTTTGTTTATATAATTATAGATTTTGATTTGTATCCATATTATATTGTGAGTGTAGAAAATTATTTGAATTTTTTATTATATCACATTGTTGATATGAATTTTGATGTCATTGTTTATATTATTGATATGATTTAAGTTCACAAAGAAAGATTGCATAGATTAGTCAATCGATCTCAAAATGATAGTGTTTGACCAAATATAATTTCAATTGGATGTTGGTCAATCTTAGTCAATATTAACCATATTAATTGGAAAAACATTTGAATTAGATCCTTCTTCCATATTATATTGTATTTGTCTATATAATTTTAAATTTTGATTTGTACCCATATTATATTGTGAATGTAGAAAATTGGCAAAATTTTCTGCTATATCCATTGTTAATATGGTTAATATGAATTTCGATTTCATTGTTGATATGATTTAAATTCACAAGTAGAGTTTTCATAATCAGCCAATCAAGTCCAAATGGACGTGTTTGGCCAAATATAATTTCAATTTTATGTTGGTCAATCCTGACCATTTATATCTACATACGATTAAATAATGTGGATATCAATTTTATGATATATGATTTCATATCATTTAATATGTATTCTATTTGTATAAGTTAAAATAATTTAAAGCTCGTAACTTATATGCAACAAGAAAATTAACCAATAGTTTGTCAAATGAAGAGCTAGATTAGCCCTTGTCATAGAGTCTTCCCATTTAGATAGAATGGATCATGTCAAATTCTAAATAGCAATAATTTTTTATTAGAATAATATTTAGTTCTCTTATGAACTTTCATTTTGCTTTCATCATATGTGTAAATCTGCATTTCTTTAAAGGAAACTCATTTGCATCTTTGATTGGAGGAGGAGGAGCATCAACAATAGCAACAAAATTAGAAAAATTTTTAATTGGTAGTGGAGGAGAAGGAGCAATTGTATCTTGGATTTGAGGAAAAAAAAATACTAATTAGGATTGATGGAGAAAAATACAAAAGTGCATTTTGAATTTAAGAAAAAAAAAAATACTAAGGTGTATCTTGAGTTGGAAAATGAAGGTAAATAGGACGAGGTGGATGATAGTTTTGATAAATTGGAACACTATTTGAACCAAAATTCTATATTTATTGGTATTATAGATTTTTATTTGCACTCATGTCATAATATGGGATATAAAATTGTCTAAATTTTCTCTTATATCCCATTATTAATATGGTCAGTATAGCTTTTGATCCTATTATTAATATGAATTTTGATACCATTGTTGATTTGGACCTTGATCTATTATCACTAAAAAAACTCGTAAAACCTCTAAAGATATTAGTTAGTATAAGAACTCTAAAGATATTAATTAGTATTTCAATTATAATAAAATGATTTACTGTTTATAATAATAATACCTTTTATAGTACTAATTATATATACTATATATGAACTTATGAAGTTATATGTAAAACGTGGTTAAGAATATATTAAAATCCTACATGAAAATAAATTAATTCTTATAAGATTGTTTAAATCAAATTGGTTTAAAAGATAATTATAGAAGTGATAAATGAGTCGGTGTTAGTGGGTTCAGGTTGGATCACTGAGAGTTATTTTAGGTTTAAATTATTTCACATGTTCTAATCAAAGTAAGGATATTTTAGTTTTGTAATAAAAATTTAATTTTTATTCTCTTAATAAAAAAGGCATGCCAATAAATGACAAATAAAATTTTTTTATTAAAGTAAAAATATATTTATTATATTGCTAATAATTAATATGCAATAATTTTGTTTTTGTTTTTTTAAATATATTTAATCATAAGTCTAAAATTTCAGTGTATTTTGCAGAAATGCATAACACATCAAATTAACAAACATTATTACTTATTGATTTCATCATAAGTTAATCAATATATAATTTATATATTCAGTAAAAACTTGAAATTTAATTGAATTACAATGGTGTGTATAACAACAAAACTAATTGGACTCAAGTATTATAATATTTAATTTAAATATTATATAATTTTTAAAAAATTATATGATAATAGGTTTATATTATATAAATCTAATATATTTAAATAGTAATTTATTAATTTAAATTTATTCAAATATTAATTTAAGATTAAATATAATTTTTGAAATAATTAATATTAATCGAGTTGAACCGAATTAAATTCAAGTATTTTTTTTAATATTAGTATTAATTGGGAGGGCATTTATACTTTAGTATTGATTTTGAAATTAATTGAACTCTTAAATTTTAAGAATTTGGTAAACTATATTAATCAAACTAATGACTCGATTAATCAAATTTATAAAGTTATATGGTTCAATTAACTTCAATTAAAATTTAAAAATGAAGTTGATAATTGTTAGGATTATGACATAAAATCATAATTGGACTTGGAAGAGACCTTTTTTCCTGTTTTCCATGTGAGAAATATTTCTCAATTGATTGAAAAATTATTTCTTATGTAGAGTATAATTTTTATTTTAGTATTTTTCCTAATTAGGTAATAATTCTTATTAAATTATGATTGATAATGAACAATATTACAAATAGAAATATTATAGGAGAAATTCTTTAGTTTTGGCCCAATGTTGTGGTAGAATTGTAGTAGTTGATGCAGTGATCTTAATCTATTTTTTAAATATTTTAATAATTATTGTAATTTGCTAATTAGATTAGATTTACTTTTATTGTTTTTCAAGTAATTTTAGAATATTTAGGATTTCCATTCAATAATTTTATTAATTCCCAATAAGGATTTGGTGCCATATAAATAAGCTTATTGTGTAATAGTTTTATTAATAAAATTTTGGTCTTTTTTTTTTTTTTAATCTCTAGTAGACTTTAGAAATTATCTTACTTTATGTACTCAATGATGTGTCAAGAAGTAAACGTGTTCTAGCCTTGATATCTATCGCTTCCTCGCTATGCTAGGTCGTATCAGAGTAGGCTAAAGTTTGTCTCTTTGATGATAATCTATAAAGTATGAAGCAACCTCTTCATTAACGATAATTGTGAAGGAAGGACTCTTTCAAGAATAAATTTTTGAGATCAAAAATATGAAAAAAATATAACTTGAGACCATGTAACTTGTAGTCAATATATTCATGATTTAGAAAATAATTCTTATTTTCGCAATCGTGAATATGGTAGACCTTACACTAAAAATGATGTAACTTATAGTCAATCTATTCATAGAGACGTTCCTAATTTTAGAAGTATTTCTTATTTTGATGGTGATTTTTATGAAAATGAATTTGTGAAATGGTTATTTGATTTTAAAGTATATTTTGATTATCATGATATTTGTAGGAAGGAAAAAATTAGACTTGCTAATTGGAAATTAATAGATGATGCATTGGAATGGTGGATTTGATTATTAAAAAGTTTATGGTAAAATTCGTTTATGTTCAAATATGAAAGAATTATTAGTCAATGAATTTTATCATGATTTTTATGTGTTTCGTGATGTAAATAAGAAATTAAATAATAACTATGAGAAGTTGGAAAATTATTCTCATATTTATCTTAAAAACTTTACTCCATACTGTGTAACAAATTATGAAGCAAATAGTAAATTCACTAACATGCAAGGATTGTAATCGATTGCACCAAGTGTAAATTCTAATTTTCTTAAAAATCCATTAATTATATGTGATCAAATGCTTGTGCCAATTAAATTAGATGAAGAAGTTTATGATGAAATTCAGCTTATCAAGGGTAAAACTTCTAGCTATGAAAAAAATGAATTGTAAGTTTAGATATTAACTATATACAAAAAAGATTCAATTATTAAATATGTGTCAATTGAGGTAAACGTGGGTAACAGTTTGGAATCGTCAATTCTGATTCAGTTCGATCACGTTCCAACCTCCTTAAATATTAACCCTTAATTGGCTCTCAAACCTTACAATCTGGTCTTGGTTCACGATTCATATGATTCCAATTCGAATATGATTACTGTTACGATTTCGTATGATTTCGATTTTGGTTCAAATAATTTAAAAAATTAGATAAATAAATATGAAAAAATATTAATATGTTATTCAAATTTAAATTCTTTTGAGTTTTGAACTAACTTTAAAATAATTGTTTTAATATACATAAAATAATATAATTTACAATATATTGATTGAATGATTTGAAACAATAATTGGCTAATTAAAAATAAATAAATAGATAAATAAATAAAGGCCATTTAGAATTTTGTTTTAATTAATTAGGTTTTGCGAGAAATCCTATTTATAATTTCATATTTTTGCATATATATATATATATATATATATATATATATATATATATATATATATATATATATATATATATATATATATATATATATGTTATGTTTAATTTTTTTTTCATACAATTTGGACGGTTTGAATAATCCAATATGATTTGGTTTCGATTATTTTTCACCCCATAACACTTAATTGGCTTTTAAACCTCTAGTTCGATGGGTCGATTCATGAACTGGAACTGTTGATCTATCCAATTTTAGATTTGATTATGATTGATTTCGGTCTGGTTCACAATTCGAATTGGTCTTTGCCTATATCTAATTTAATGTGAAAACTAGTGAAATTAATGATATCCAATTATCTGAAATCAAAGAAAAAAATATACAAGATCCACAAGTTGAAGCAATTATTTAGAACGAAAAAATAGATATTGAGGTTAAAGCAATTAAAGAAAAAAAAAAGGGTGCAGATTCATGCAATTGAAAAGAATATAGAAAGAATCAAAAATGAAAATTTAGGTAATCAATTCGTTAAATTTCAACGTGAGCCTATAATCCACATGCCTTATGATCCTATTGAGTTTCTAAAGATTGATTTTATTGGGGTTAATAATTTCAAGTTTGCTTTGTGTTAATTGAACTTCCAAATAAAAATAGTATTTGGAAGTTGCATTATGAAGACACCAGTGTATTCAAAGTATTTATTTATTTGGCATGAAATATTAGTTCAAGTTATAAACTTGAGGTTAAGTTTTCTTAAAGTGGAAAAGTATGACACGGTGGTACTAATATATTTTTATAAGTATTTTAATACTTATATTTATTGTAATTTTCTAATTAGATTATATTTGCTTTTATTGTTTTTTAAGTAATTTTAGAATTTTTAAGATCCATAGTTAGTAATTTTATTACTCCCCAGTTAGGATTATAATGTCTTATAAATAAGTCTATTATGTAATAGTTTAGGATATCTCATTATTAATAAAATTTCAATCTTTTTATCCCCAGTGGATTTCAAAAACTCCAAAAATTATATTTCCTTATAGACTCAAAGATATTTAAGGAGTATATTTGTTTTGGTCTTATTATCCATCGCTTCGTCAGTATCAATGATTGTTAAGCAATATGCCATAAAATGTATAGGTATAGCGCATTTTGTGATGATATTATGAAAAAGTTTGCAATTTTATTCATTCATAAATTATAATATGGTGATATGGTGATTTAGTAGATTATACAGTGGACATGCGTATATTGAGATACTAAAACACATTAAATTTATATGTGTTATTTTTTTTTATCACGGTACTTATAATTTTGATTTCTTTAAGAAGTAATATCAGAACTGTTTGTTCTTATTTGTGGGGTTCAAAAGTATTTTTTAGAAAAGAGAAAAAAAATTGAAATTGAGTTTTTTGTAGATTAGAAGGATGATAGAGCATGAAAACAACTCAATTCGAAGTCATGTACTAGCCTTGGAGAATGACGGAGGAATCAAGGTAAGAAAAGAAGAGATGATAAAAGTAAGAAAGAAGACTTGAAGGATAATAAAAAGTTGCAAGAGAATATGAAGAGTAAGTTGAAAATTGATAATCATGAGGATGAGGATTTCTCAACTAATATAGTTAGCTTGGATTCCAATGATAATGAGTTGCAGTTGATAAAAAGTATATAAAAAAATTTGGTTGAGGTAGAGCTCTAACATGAAGGTTTGATAACCAAAGACTCTTAAGATTTGAAGGTAGATATTACCAGATTATTGAATATTGCGTGAGTACAAGATTTTGAGTCAATGTGAAAACTGTTAGAATTATGAATCAAAATCTTAATAGGACTTGGAAGAGACAAATTTTTTTCTATTTTATATGTGATAAATATTCTTTAATTAAGTAGAGAATTATTTAGTCTATATTCAGAGTATAATTATTATTTTAATATTATTATCTTAAAATTGCAGTATTAATGATTGTTGAGCAGAATATCACAAAGCATATAGGCATAGTGTGTTTGTAATGATATTGTAGAGGTGTTTGCAATGTTATTTTTATATTATGGATGTAGATTTATTGAGAGACTGAATCATATTAAATTTATTTGTGTTGTTTACTTATTGAATTTATAATTATGATTACATCAACAATAATTTTATATAATAAATTGGAGGGCAAATTACTAAATAGTCCCTAAAATTTAATTAAATTTACTATTTCATCCTTCTAGTTGGCTAAACTAATGAATTTATCCTTGAGATTTTGATCTGTCCAATTAATTTGTCATTATGTCTAATTTTTTTTTAGTTTTGCCGTTAAAGTCAATAAAAAATTAATATTTTTGTACTTTTAGTATAATTGATTACCTGAGATACCCTTGAGTCAAATTACAAAAATATAACTAAGCCCTACAATTATTTACCTCCCTAATTTCCCTCTATTTATATTGATTTCCCTCTCTGTTTTTTCTCCTTCAAAATTTTTCCTCATTTACTCTTAAATTTTCCATCTAATCCAATATCCAAATTAATTAACACCACCCAGTTAATCAATTAATCATTAAACTCCATCAAATATTAATTAATTAAAAAATTAACTAAATATGAAAAAAGAAAACCAGAAAAAATCCAAAACCTATTAGGATTTTCTTAAATTTTAATTAAAAAATAATGAAATATGAAAAAGGAAAACGTATTGGGATTTTCTTAAGTTTTAATTAAAAAATTAATTAAATATGAAAAAAATAAAAGAAAGCCTACGGGGATTTTTTCTGACTTTCTTTTTTCATATTTAATTAATTATTTAATATTTGATGGAGTTCAATGATTAATTAATTAACTAGGTGTTGTTGATTAATTTAAATATTGGGCTAGATGAAAAATTTAAAAATAAATGAGGTAAAATTTCAGAAGAGGGAAAAAAGAGAAGGAAATCAGTGTATATTGAGGAAAATTAGAGAGATAAATAATTATAAGGCTTAGTTATCTTTTTATAATATGAACCAAGATATATCAGGCAATCAATTATATTATAAATACAAAAATATTAATTTTTCATTGATTTTAACAGGAAAAATAGAAAAATTTGGACTAAAAGCAATTAGTTAAATGGATCAAAATCTAAAGGACAAATTAGTTAGTTTGGCTAACTAGAGGGATAAAACTATTAATTTGGTCAAACTTAAGAGATTGCATAGTAATTTGCCTTAAATTTAATGATTAATTTGATTTTTTACTTAAAATTAATAATAACATAATAAAAAGTCTTTGTACTTAAAACATGGGGTATTAATTAATTGAAATAAAATTTTAAAATTAGAGTGCAATTTATTAAAAGAAAAATCATAAAGCCCAAGATTTTGCTGGGAAAACCCAAGCCCGTATTTGTAGACCGCCAAAAAAAAAAAAAAAAAAACCGAACCCACCCGTTTTGCCACTTACAATAGAGATCTGTTAAACAAGCCTAGTGGCGCGTTTACTTCCACCACCTCTCCGTGTGAAAATGACGACCGCCATGGGACCTCCACCTCGCTGTAACCCTAATCCCTCCTCCTCCTCCTCCACCGGTGCCGCCACTACTATCACCGAACCGGAACACAAAACCCTCGACGAAAATCAAAACTCTTCAACAACAACAACAATGAAAGCGCCAATGGGCCCACCTCCACCACCGGCCACGAAAAACCCTAACCCTCCCGAACCAGAAGTTGTCGAAGAAACGGAATCGAGTTCGCTCAATTCCGATACAATACAAGCCCCAGAACAAGGCGCGAAGCGGTCATCGGTTCCTTACGTTATACCTGAATGGAGTGGACCTCCTTGTCATAAGTTCTACGTTGAAATTCTCAAAGATGGCTCCATTATTGACCAATTGGATATGTAAGTGAATTGAAATCTGATTTCAATTATTATTATTATTATTATTTTTAAATTTAGGTAATACTGCTGTTGTTATTAGTTGTTGAGAAATGTAATCAAATTCAGATTGTCGTTTTCTATGTTAACGATTGTACAGTGGCGAGAAAGGGGCTTATATGTTTGGGCGTGTAGATCTCTGCGACTTTGTTCTTGAGCACCCAACCATTTCTCGCTTCCATGCTGGTATTTTGCTTGCTCTATTTCCCCCCTTTCTAGTTGCATCATTATGTAGTTAATAAATTGGCTTAATAACGCATTGAATTAAAACAAAGTTAGCTTTGAGCTCATAATAGGAGTTGTGATAAAAGATGTTCGAATGGCAAGTTAATTGGCTTTGGTGATTAAGCCACAATACATTGAATAATGCTTTTTGGCTGCTCAAACCTTACATTTAGTTTTGCTACACTGCTTGCTGCATCAGCATTTTTTTTATTTTGGTTATCCGAGAAAGAATTATGAACTCGTCTGTGAAAAGCACCTGATCTTTAGTAATTCTTCTATTGCTATTCTGGGTATGTGCCGACACTGCCTATAAGGCAATTCCATATCCTAGCCTAGTCCATGCGGTAGCATATCATTGTATATAACTGGCTGCTGATGTCCACAAGCAAAGTGACAGGAGTGACAATTGTCATCATTATTTTCCCCCTCCTTGTGTTTCCATCGGCAAAGGGTTTTTCCCTTTTTAGTATCTCCATTGGGAGTTGAAGAGCTGAAAATTCTAGTGAATTTGTGGAGAATTCTTAAGAAATTTAAGGTGCTAGGCAAAAGTAATAATGTAAAATTGGTTTCTATTTTAATTTTTTTTTCCTCCTTAATATGTCAGTGTTTAACTTAAGGATTACCTTTACATGTGAACTATGCAAAGTGTGCAAAGATGAATTAATATGTATTATGCTTTGATTTTTCTGTGGTTGCACTTTTGGGTAATGCTTTCTATTTTATAAAATCTATTTATGAAACAATAGATTTGGAAGCTCTCTATCATCGGACCTCAAGCATGGGTTCTTGAAAGTTATCTACATGATGGATCCCATCTTATGATTTAGCTAATTATTTGTCTTTGTCAGTTCTCCAGTTCAAAAGAAGTGGAGATGCCTACCTTTATGACCTCAATAGCACACATGGTTCCTTCATTAACAAGTGCCAGGTATTACCATGCAATTGTTTCTTATTTATTATATTAATTATTTGCATTGAATCTTTAACATTTAAAGTTAACTGAACTTGAAGAGTGCTAGAGGTATGTGCCTAAGTTTCAATTTCTCAATGAATGAATAATTTGTGGTGTGTGTTTCTTTTCATGACAATGAATACGTGTCCATTGTATTAAGGTCATTAAGTTGTTCAAATTCCTCGTTATCGTGATTCAGTGTCTAACGCTGTCCTGTTCCAGAACTTCTTTCAAAATGGCAGAGTTGGCTCATAAATGAAATTGAGAAAAATCATGCCTCGAAAACTTTCAAGTTTCTATATCAAGTCCGCAGCCCCTAATTGAAAATTTGTATTCTATTGAGCCCTCCAAGTTGTCAATTTGTTGTTTTTGAGTATAATTCATAACAGTTGTGAGGAGAATGAGACACATGCTGCTAGCTATAAGTAGGCAATATATACCCCCGGGGGGGGGGGAGGAGAGGGGTAAATCTGTTGCTGCCATAAATGACCAGACCAAAATCGAAAATTACTAAATATTCATTTCATTTAACTTATTTTCATGTTCAAACTAAAGTGCTTGTTTAATAATTCTATTGTGGGAACTTCTATTTGAACTAAAAATCCATTTGATTACATTACAAGTATCAAACATAGCCTTAATTTATTTCAAACCCTTAAAATGTAAAATAGTCAAAATTTTGAGAGTTTTGGTTATAATTGCAATTTTACGAAAAGTTCAGATGTTTTTGGTAACTTGACCATAGCAAAATCTCAAAAAAATGCTGTTTTTTTTTTTAATGAAATTATATTAGGTTTTCTGTTTCAATCATCATGTAAAAGAGATCCCATGATCCTTGGATTTAGGTGATGAAGGGTAGTGCGTTGTAGTTCAATTCCAATTAACCAAGGTTCCTAGTGTTTATATGTTTGTTGCTCTGGTTATTTTTTAGTGCTTTTGCCATGTAGTTGGTACTCCCCTCCTTTTTTTGTGTTCTTAATTCCTTTTCCATTTCTTTTTCTAAGGTTGAGAAAAGGGTTTATGTGGAATTGCACGTTGGTGATGTCATTCGGTTTGGCCAGTGAGTACTTTTTTTTTTTTTTTACTTTATTCTTTTACTTTGCCTTTTATTTTGTATCTTCCTTCCTTCCTTTTCTGATTAATAAAAGAAAGACACTATTAATATAAGGAACCAAAAGGACTCAGAGCATACCCTTTAAGCACTTCCATAAAAACTATCAACTAAGTTAACAAAAGCAAAATGAATACACTTACAACCCATCCAAAAATTACGAGTATGAAACAACTTATTTCTATGATCATTGAATGGGGATTCTATGTTTGTCTTTTTCTTTTTTCCTCCCCCTCCCAAAAGCTCACAAATTCCTTTCTTCCCAAGTTATATGTAAAATAACTATTGGAATTGCATCTCATATCTTAGTTATATGATGAGACTCTCCAAGCATTAAATTCTGTCTCCACAATTTTTGCATAGATCCCACTGATCCCAATGGTAAATCTATTTATTAAGCAGTTCCTTGGGGTTATTCCTGTTCATCCCCCCACTGTTTTTTTTTATTTATTTTTTTCCCCTTTCATCCTTCAGTTCCATTGCTAGAAATTTAAATGCCATTACTTTGAGATAAGCTTAAAGGATAAACATTGTTCAGTAATATTCATGGTAACATGTCTTTTATTCTTACTGGTTCACATATTATTAGCGCTACATATTATAATATTTTGTGCATGTTAGATTACTGGAAGAGGACATCTGGCAGCTGCAGATTCAAACTGTTTTCACATTTTTATCATCTGTATGTTTCTGACAATACTTCCTGTTTTTTCTTGCACAGTTCATCTCGGATGTACATTTTCCAAGGACCACCTGAATTGATGCCACCAGTAAGACTGTTTTCACCATGCGCATACAGATATATTATCTAGTGACTAGCTTTCATTAGAGAATTTTTTTTCCCAGGTTAAAACAGCTCATATTCTTTTCCTCCAAAATATTTTTAAAAACTCCCACGGTCATTAAGCGTTAATGTGCTTGTGGGTTTGCAAGTTCTTTTAACATGAAATAGAAAAAAGAAAATGGCCCAGATTTTTAGCTTCAAAGATTAAATAAACTATAAATCAGGTCATCAGTTGGCCAATGTCTATCTTAGATGTTCTATATCTATTGCGTAGATTCTTCATAATCTATTGATATAAACATGCTCATGTCTGTTTTAGCTTGTGGTTTGTGTTTCATGTTTGTCATTTTTTGGGATATTGGAGGATTTCTGATTCTCCATGGTGCATACTCGTTCCTTTCTTTCTCAATAATATTTTTTCGTATATGATAAAAGAATGTCTTGCTTCCGTGGTGCCTATGCACATGTGCTATAATCTATCATGAGGTTTTTTTAATTGTAGGAAAAAGACTTGAAAGTTATCCGAGAAGCTAAGATCCGCCAAGAGATGCTTGATCGGGAAGCTTCACTTCGACGAGCAAGAGCAGAAGCATCTCTTGCGGATGGTATCTCATGGGGCATGGGAGAGGATGCTATTGAAGAAGATGAGGTTGGTGGTGCATATTATTTTGGATGTAATTTTGCTAGAAATATCATTATTTCCTTCATACTGTTCTTAATTCAGCCATCATCAACATATAATAAATATTGCTATTGGCTACTCTGCAATAAATGTATTGGATGTGAATTGTTAGGGAACACAAGGAGAGGTTGTTTCTCTTGAATGGGAGCTTAACTACTATTTTATTTGCTTTACTTAAATCTTCTGATATAGCAATTTCACTCTTGTTAAATGAGGAAATATGCCATTTTCTGCAGATCTAAGTTTAGACTTTTCTTATATGAATTTGAAAGTTGATGTGTATATATATATATATATATATATATATATATATATATATATATATATATATATATATATATATATATATATATGTTGATCTTCTGTAATTTTGTTGGTTTGGATATTTAGGATGATGGTGATGAAATCACTTGGCAAACCTACAAAGGACAACTTACAGAGAAGCAAGAGAAAACCCGTGATAAAATAATCAAACGTAACGAAAAGGTGAGTGGTTTTCATTTTATAGCTCCTCTCTTTCCTAGGATCTAATATCTCATGTAATGATGGCTTTCTTTGTTCTTAGGTTACTTTGTGGCTAGCCTTTTAATCCCCTTGAGATTTATGGTTGAGAATATCTCAAAATGTTTATTTTGTTTGTACACATTCATCTCTCTCTCTCTCTCTCTCTCTCTCTCTCCTGGATTGCATTATTTGCAGGGAGAATTTTTTTTTTTTTTCCCATCTGAGTGGTATGCTACTTGCATAGGTCAGCATACTTGATCAATAGAGAATAAAGACTTCATTGTAAGATAATCACTTACAGGTATTGAAAGCTATAAAGTAATAGAAATATTGTCTAATAAGAATATCACTTGAGATCAGAAAGGTTCTTGGTTAATTAATTTTACATGGGAAAGTCTGTAATTATAATTTGATAGTGAATTTATTATTCAATATTGAACAAAATCATTCAATATATCCAATAAATGTTAATTACTTGGAGAAGCATGTATTGCCAGAGCTAGAGGAAAAGGTGCAAAATGTACATACACGTATGGAACAAACTGAGAGAATTTTATAATTTTAGATAAAGGTAGGTTTCATTAATAGAGGAGTTAAAGAAAAAATAAACATAATACTGCTACCCAATTTTGCTAGGAATCAGCAAGAGATATTCATTTATGGTGCCTGATAGTCTTTGAAACATCCTTTTGCTTTTCTCATGTTAGTTTTATCACTTGAATTTTGTTACACAACATATCTTTGGCTGCAGATTGCTCATATGAAGAAAGAAATAGATGCTATTCGTGCTAAAGATATTGCTCAAGGTGGGTTGACCCAAGGGCAGCAGACTCAGATTGCTCGTAATGAACAAAGAATGACACAGGTAAATGCCAGTCCTTTCTCCAAGTACTGTCTGGTGGTTCTGTTTTTCTTGTTGGTTACAAAAACTCTTTTGATTTCTCCCCCTCTTCTGGATGTTATTTTTCTCATGTCTACTAATAGATCCTGGAAGAACTAGAAAACTTGGAAGAAACATTAAATGAGAGTATCCAGGAAAGTATTGGTGCACGTGCTGGAGGGACATATGGTGGTATGAAAAAAGGAACAATGGAGGATGATGAAGATTTCTCAAGGTACTTCACCATAGCAGAGTTCCTTTTAGAGCATACAAATCCATGAATTGAGTAAATTATGATCTCATCCCCTCACATTGAATCTACACGGTTTTCTATTGGGAACAGAATCATCATCATGATTTACATGAATTTCAATAAACTATATTTGAAGAGTTTCATATCTGTCTTCTTTTTATAAGGTCAAATTACATCCAAGTCTCTGAGGTTCAGCCATGATTACTATTCAGGATGAACTTTTTTTTTTTTAAATTTCATTCCCCTTCCCAAATATTCGATGTGATTAGAACAGTTAATTTGGAGGACAATTTTTTTTTTCCATTTCTAGAAAAATTATTTGGAAAGGATGGGTTTATGATTTCCAAAAAAATTTTCCTGATGCAATTAGGGCTAAACCTCAATGACTTGGAAGTAATTTACCATTTTAATAATGATTATGCACATTAGATCAATAGTTAATTTTGTCTCTTTTTTTTTTTTTTCAGTGATGATGATGATTTCTATGACCGGACAAAGAAGCCATCAATACAAAAGGCAAGTGAAAATCAATCAATTGAAACTGCTGACACTCTTCTTGAGAAGAGAGATGCCATAATGAAAGAAATGGAAGAGAGAAAAGAGTTACTTTTGATTGAGAAGAATAAAATGCCATCTGAAACTGCAGCGGAAACTGAAGCTGGAGACACACTTGATGTGTACATGTCAGGGCTGTCATCACAACTAGGTAAAGGAATCACTGCATTTATGAAACTATGTAGATATTTTATCCTTGAGGAGCATTTATCTCACTTTTGTTGCAATTTCCTTGTCAGTGGTTGATAAAACTGTGCAACTAGAGAAAGAGTTATCTGATCTACAATCTGAACTGGATAGGGTCCTCTTCCTATTGAAAATTGCTGACCCATCAGGAGAAGCTGCTAAAAAAAGAGATTCAAGAGTACAAGATCTGAAACCTGATAATTGTAAAGATGAAGCACATCCTGCAACCACTAAAAAGCAACCTACTACAGCACCAAAGAAAAGCAGTGGGGTTGGAAAACCAATAGATGACTCTGCGAAGAAAGATAGGACTCCATATTCCAGTGTTTTTGCCGGAGAATCAAACAATAAACCAAAAGCTGACAAGATTGATGTCGATGAACCTGAGGTTAAACCCACTGTTTATACTCCTGTAAAGCCTCAGTGGCTTGGTGCAGCAAATGATATGGAAGTGAAAGAGACCAAACAAGATGTGTTGAATATAGATGACACTGACCAGTTTGTTGACTACAAAGACCGGCAAAAAATCCTGCTAAACGCTGATGGTGCACCAGGCATGGCGGATTCTGGTATTGAAAGTGCTGGTCCTGGTCTGATAATAAGGAAGCGGAAGGAAACTGAGGGACTTGGAGACAGTGGCACAAAATCTACTGAAGAGTCCATAGCATCATCCACACGAACTGAGCTCACTGCAGAGGATGCTGTAGCATTGTTACTGAAGCATAAAAGAGGATATCATGCGGAAGACGAGGAAGGAGGACATGAAAGCCAAGAGAAAGGCAAGAGTCAATGTAATAAGGATAAGAAAAAGCCCAAAAGAGTGCTTGGCCCTGAGAAACCATCTTTTCTCAACAGCAACTCAGATTATGAATCTTGGGTGCCTCCTGAAGGTATAAGCTCTCTCTCTTTCCCTCTCCCTTCCATGACAACCACAGTTTTCATTGAACACTAGTAGCTGAATTCATGAACTATTATAATGCAGGACAATCAGGTGATGGGCGAACGTCTCTCAATGATCGTTATGGGTATTAAGTGGACATGCTTGACCTTCCACAATATTTAGCCTAAACATGATCTGTTGTAAGCAAACATGTTTTACAAGCGAATGATGGCACTATGCATGGTTAGTGATGCTACCGACCAGTTGGAATCAGAAGCATCCTGCAAAATTATGTGCTTTTGTTCAGTACTTGAGCAAACAGAGGGGGGTGACTGAAAAGCTGCTCTATATCATTGGTCTGGTTGAAGTTGGCAAATTTATATTTCACAGCATCTAGATTGGAGATGTTCTTCAGGGATTATTTCTTGATGGGGACATTACCAAGATGTATACACCTTATTTATATTTGGTCAAAGGTGAAGAAAACGGAGACAACACAGTTTGCACCAACTTACCAATACCTGAATTTTGATAAAAAATCTCCTCCGTGTACATGAAGTCCAAATTGAAAGGCTGAAACTGTATGTTAAAAGCAACTTTCTCGTTTGCTTTCTGTGTGATATCGATGAATCAAATAGAAACTAGGGATGATAATTCTAACCTGCCACAGTGGATTTTGGTTATTTTTGCGCCATTTTAAAAACTGTCTTAATTTTGATTTATATAGAATAAAGTGTCAAAAAAATGACAATTTCGCTTCTATACTATTTCTTAGATGGTTAATAATGATAATAATTATTATTATTATTATTGTTATTACAAATTAAATATATCTACTTAGTATGACGTTAATAACATGTAAAATTAGAAAAACGAAAATGGGAATGCATAATACCCCTTCCATTTCTTCAATGGGGAAGATATAGGAACGACAGATGCACCAATAGCTTTGGGGCAATACCAGAATGCATTTAAAGCTCTGGGTTCCTTTTATTAATCAATAAATATGTAACGTGTTGTCATTATACCAGTTTCCAATTTTTTTTCGCGAGTTGGCAGCTCTCATCTATTAGAAATCATTCAGCTCCTATTGTGGAAAATAAACCTAAAAAATCATTTTAAAGATTTCAATATATAAAGGTTGGTTTCATTTGAATATCTCATTCATGTAATACATTAAAACCCCAGTAAGTAGTTCCTCCTAGTTCTTTGCTTTCTTGTGGCTTTGCTTCTTTCCTGTACAACCAGAAAGCCAGCTCATAGTTTGCCACAAAAGGGTGCTTCACAATTACTACATGAATAAAATGTGCTCGACTATTCACTATTCATTTCACATTTATCAGAAAATATGTATGGAATGGGCCATAAGGATCATCACAAATCTTAGCCGACGAAGTGTTGTTAAACCGATATGAAATGCAGTTGGCAAGTGCTGCATTTTACATCTGCAGGATCCCCGTGCTCTGCCCTCTCAGAATTTCCTCATATGATGCAGAACATTGACTTGGTTACAAACTTTGCATCTTTGCCACAAGTCCAGAAAGTACATAGTTGACAGGCAGTGGCGATCTCAGCAACTCTTCTTTCATCCATATACATCTTTAGTGATTCAGCTCCAGAGAAGCTTATACCCAGGACATAGAACTTACAACTCCAGACTAAATTCACGCTTGCTATACAATTCCATTCAAGGGTATTTCTTAGTCGATACGACTAAAAGAAGTAGAATCACATCCCAGCGGATATCTTTGAGGACATCTATCAAGGATATATGTACAGGCATTATTCAGCTAGTCTCCTATTAAGTTCTTTCAGACTCTGTACATGTTGGAAACAGGATGCCGCTTACAAAAGTGAAGTCCTGCTGGCTCAACATCAAAAGAAGCCCCCCGCATTGTATCAGTTGAAGAAATATGCTGACTCTAACACATCCCGCAGATCAAAGTCTCCTCGTTCGGGTAAAGGAGGAAAAGATAATGTGGGAAAAGATTGCTGAAAGCCCTGCAACAACTGTCCACAGAAAACAATTTCAAACAACAAAAAATTTAGATTGGATTTTCCCTTGTATAAATATAGTGATCTCCAGCAACAGCTGGGCTCTATTCCAACGCATAAGAAAATTCAGCAGTGATGATACTTACATTCTCCAATATTGGAGTTTCATAAAGCTCAACAAACTTTTGCCTTAGTATCCGGTTCATTTCATCTACATCACATGCGTGTGTCCAATATGAATCATGAACTCCTGTTTATCAAATAGCAGTGTACAATAATAAGAAATCAAAACTAGGAACAAGAAAGCAAATAAAAGGAAAAACCACAAGGGAAGGACCTGCAAAGTTTAAGCCTGCCTTTTTGCAGGCAATTGCAGTCATCATCATATGAGAGCCATCAAGTGAGTGAACAAAATTTGGTGGAAAAGCTGTTCTCTGTCGCTTGACCACAACCTGTAATCACAGGACAATCAAACTTGACTCAACCCAGAAGTTCAACCTCTTTATCCATTTTTCTCAATATTTTGGTCAGAGATGAAATCTAGTAGAATTTAAGAAATGCAAAATATGATCGATCCTTTCTCATTTTCTTAAACTTGTAGTTGGCCTAAAATTTGTCCCACTGCAGCCACACCTTTTATTTCACATTTTACTTTGATAAATGGTGGATAGGATAGGACTACAAAACCTATCTTAAATTAAGCACATTCATCTTCAAAATATTGCAACATGCCACCAAGTAAACTTCAGTTTGCAACCAATCATCATTCTTACATATCACCTTAACAATTTTCAAGAACAAACCTATGTGCAGTGCAAACCCCTATACTATTGTGTAGCAGCAGTCAGCCACATCAACCAATTTGATGGCCACCTATCAAGATAAGTGCCTTGTGTGTACAGAGACAGGGGATAGCATGTGCAGGAGGTCACTGGATTCCCACCCACTGAACACACATTTTTCTCTCTCCTCCCTCTCTTCCCACATACATACACACCCAAAAAAAAAAAAAAAAAGATTCAAATAAAAAGAAGCTTAGGCCAGCATGAAGTTTGTGCAATAATTCCAACAACTATAAAGCTGCTATGAACCACAACCCAAGCAGACATCTAGACATGGATTGTTCAGTTCTTTATAAGCTATGTGGTAGACACCCTAGTGCAGACAATAAAAAATCAATAACACAAAAGATAAATGAAAAAGAAAGCACTAAGTATGGATCAATCTACCTTTTCAGTTTCTTGTTGCAGTGTTAAAACTTGTAGGGAAGTTTTGATCTGCAAGTTTGCAAGTAGCAGCTAAATAACTGGAAAGGGCCTCAAAATTAATATGAATTAATATAAATAATTGATCACTGTCTATGCAACTATAAATTTTACAAAACTCACTAGATGTCTTCCAAATTTTCGGTAAGGTTGCACGACAGGAAGTCCAAGAGGAGTTGTCCACCTCACTGGCTCATTTTCAGATGCAATAATCTGGTCATGGTCAAGTTATTTAGTCAATAGTTGCCAAAAGACAAAGAAAAGGAATGTGCTTAGGAAAATCTTGAATGAGAGTGACACACCTTTGCACAATCTCCAAGCCAGTTCATAATACTTCGTGCAGCTTCAAACATCTCTCCCAAGGCAGTTAAAGTCACCTGCTCAAGCAATAAAATACAATATTATCAATGATGCATCTGTCTGGTTTTGTGAAGTAGGGCTGAATCATAGCCGATCATTCTATTCTACCTTTGCAGCATAACAAGAAGCACCAAAGATATCTGACTCATCTGCAATGAAACCCCGTTCTTTCAGCCTCCTCTTGATTTGATCTCTCGCACCAATGTAAGTAACACCATATACGGATGTCATCACTGTCTGCTTCACCAATTTCCTATCCACCTACAAAACATCCAACCGCTAGATTTCAACTACTAGTTTGAAGGCCTAAGCAATTACCCACTGGGAAAAATGATAAATTTACACTTAAAAAAAAAAAATACAATGTTTGTTTTGTCAACTACAAATCAGGCTAATATATGACCATAGTAATTAAGAAATGAAAGCTTGTGGACAACCTGATCAATTAATATCTTTGCACGCAAAGCATCGGGAAAAACAGCAGGATCCTTCTGTGCATCCCTCTGCATGATATTGAGTACTCTACATTACAAAATTTCAGTTTCATCAATATAACATTTTGCATACTATTTTTACCAGTGACATGCTAAAATCTTTTTCCAGGATAACACTAACAACCATCTTACCTAGCAGCTATTCCAGAATAGACATCTGCAGGCTTCTCTCCAGCAACCAAATTGACAGAAGATGCCCCCAGCTGCAGAAATTTCCACCCATATCACAAAGCGGCCACATATTTTCCAACAAAAACAAACGTTCAAAATAATCTTTAAATTGCTAACTCAAATTCAACTATGACTAGCAAAAAACCAGTGCATGTTGAAAATTAAAAATCAGGTGGATGTGTTATGCAGAACAGGTTTTTTACCATTTTATACATTGGAAATCAATGAAGAAAATATATAATTGAATACTGGCATTCAATTCTAGGCAATGGGCACTACCTTGTCTCTTCCTAGTGCAGCATAGTGTTGTAGGCCATTGCAGGAGCCATCCTACAGAAAACCATGATGAGAAGAAGTTTCTCAGCAAAAGTTATCAAAAATACTATTGTGATACCAGCAATTAATTGATTGAAGGGAAAGGCAAGCAAGGACTGAAAGCGGAGAGAAAAAAAAAAAAAAGGAGAGAGAAATAAGGACAGCCAAGATAGCGTAACATAAGAATTTATGTTGACCACCCCAAATCAGTGTGATGTGGCAGTCATGACATGAGGCCAGAAAGGCAATCCTAGCATCCACTAGAACAAATAAAACTAAGCTAAGCATTTTGTTTACTTTCCAATAGTGTGGAGAGCATGGAGTTTCTGACTTTCTTTTGGTCTTCCTTGTACTCAATTTCCCTCCTCTTACCAACAAGCTAACATGCGAGTATAACTTGATTCCAACTAGCAGTGTAATCTGGTCAATACAAAGTACTATTTGAACTTGTTTTGCTTAGAAATTAGGGCTCAGAACTCTATGCGACTCAAGCTCGATCAAATTTTATTTTCCACCTTTGAGCTGAACTCATTTATACCTCTATGTCCATTCCAATGGGATATCATGTAATCTATCTTATCATAATTTGGAGAATTACCTGATGAATGGGAATGTGTGAAACAAATGTTTCTGGGGAGGAACTTCTCAGAGCTTCAGTGAGATCAATGCACACAGCCAAGCACTGAAATGGATCTTCTGCATGCAGCCACCAACGCTTTCCTTCAAGTGGTCTATCTGCAGAATCAAATATATCATCCAAGTGATTCTCAGTAAAAGCTATTCGACCATCATATGATAACTTGTCCACACCACCAGCAAACAGATTTGCAAGGTGTATCTTCAGCCAGCGTAAGCCTGACTTCCCAAGAGGGCGTCCCTCAGCAAACTCTAAAATGCCCCGGCACAGATCTGAACCAAGGTGGTTCAAGTACGGATGCATGGGATATGCGCGCCCTCGAAAGTCAAGATTATGTGGATAATAAAAACCTTCTTCATCCTTCATTTTCCTTGCTACCTGAACCCAATTAAGAAGGTTGGCATAATCACTGTATGGAAATTGAGATAGTACTGTCTTATTTGAAGTGAAACAATCTTACAGCTAGTTTAAGTTCTGTGTCACAGCGCTGTGCATGTCTTTCCTTGTTCTCCTTCTGCACATATCTTACTTTCCATTTCCATTTCCTCTTCAGAGCTTCATCTTCAGTATCTGGCTCCTCTGGTAAAGGAACCTGCAATGAGGTTAGAGTACAGCAGTTTTTACTATATATCGAATTCTACAGCATAGCACAATGATGGAACCAAAGAGTACTTGAAATAACACAGTAGGAAATAGGGTAAATTCCTAAACCCCCCAAGGTTTGACAAAATGTAGACTCAAGTCCCTGCTTTTTTAAAAATGAATTAGAAGGCTCTTAACTTTTTAATTTCATTATACTTTAGTCCCTTGGCTACAATATCATAAACTTTAGAGCCTAAGATTTTATTTGAACAAAATTTAAGATGAGTTTTCACATGAAATAATGTTGTAATCTCTAATAGTTAAAATAGGAGGGACTAAAATGTTGTCTCACCAAAGAGGTGGGGGACAAAAAAGTTATTTTACTAATGTGAGGGGAAAACGTAATAGAAGGATTAAAGTGTATATTTTTCAAAAAGGAAAGACTATTTAATTCACTTTAGAAAACAAATGAACATAATTATGCATTTTATCAAATCTCTTAGTGCTTTTTGTCATTTACCCTAGCAAATATTAAAAAGGAAAACCAATAGAACACTCACATCATTTCGGTCCACCAAATCAGCAAGACGTCCTCCACTACTCCATATTCTATCTACAATATCAAGTATCCTCTTATTTATCCTCCATTTTGTATTTCCAAGTGTATCCAGAGCCTGGCCAATTAATTCACAAAAATGACTATAGCATCGTAGCTAAAACTTGTGAAATCTAGGCACATCATGAGCTTAGAAAGCTGTTCTTAAAAGTTAGTACCACAGAGAGTTTAGTACAAGTAACAAACAGTGCACAATAAGCATGGACACCTGAATCTAATATTTACAAACCTCAAACACTGGTTGTAGTTGCTCTTTAGGGGTATCCCTAACTGCTTCACGCTGTTGTCTGGCACCATGTGTTCGCATCACATAGGATGGCAAGAATAAGTGTGCTCCTTTGTCATAACTGCAAAGGATGTAGAGAATATGGTTGACAACACAACTAAAGAACAAAAAAACCAGCACACTATCTACAAAGGTCTTTAAGTAGTGCAAACAACTTTAAAATGCTCTGAAACACTGGGTCCTGCTTAGTAATAAAAGGAGATCATGGAATTGAGAGCTATTATAGTTGTCTTGAAATGCACCAACTACGTGAGAGATAGAATTCCAACTTAATTTGTACATCAAATTTCAATTTAATTTGAAACTACCATAGAAAAATTCATCAGGAACACATAGAATTTATATCTTGCAAATAGAGGTATTCATCTTGTGGATGGAGCCAATTTGCGCAAGGCCTAATGTAGGCCAAAAACTGTTTAAGCCCAAGCCCAGCTCAAGAAAAAAAAAATATATATTAAACGTATGCATATCTTTTTTTATCCAACAGGTAGAGTTGGGTAAAGCCTTCAGAACACATGAAGCCTAAACCCAATCCGTTTAATTAGTATGACTTGTATTGTCAGGACTTGGTCAGGCCAAGAAAGCTGCATTAGCACAACTTCTCCTTCCCCAATGGCCAGTTCATTTTTCAAAAAATTCCAGAGCAATTATATCAAAGAAACTCAAGCAAGATAATCGAATGTGAACAGCTTTGCCCCAAAAATCAATTAGAAGGATCTCAAATTAGTAACAGTAAAATAATCTTGCTTTCTGCAAGTTACTAGATGTCGATTAGAAAGAAGAGCTGAAAAACAAAGCCATCCACTGCAAAGGGAGCTGTATTCTCCTTTCCCAATGGCCAGTTCATTTTTCAAAGAACTCCAATGCAATCATATTAAAACAAATGTGAACTTTTTGGAGCTAGGAGGATAAGACAAATAGCAACATGAAACAGAAGGTACCATACCCTGTCCACTTGATTGGTGGCACCAACATTGGCATATAAGGAATCACCATGTGCCTTGCCTGTGGAGAGAAAATAATTTTATGGCTCCTTGTAGAAGGGGAGGACAAAAAAAATTCAGCAACTTCACAGGTAGTATAAAACTAAGCAACAGCTCTTATTCATTTCAGCTCTAACATTCAAAAGAAATGTTCTCAACTTATACACTAAAAAGTAGAAATGGCCTACAAACTACCAGAATATGAGTTCAATCTAATAAAGTATACAATAAGTTTTTCATTAGAAGAACAAATAAGACAGGATTACTAACAGTTTTCTCAAGGCCTTTCAGAATTAGTGGATCACACTGAATGACACCATATCTTCTGCTGATCTTCCTGTTCAAATAAAGAACAATGAGCACTAATGGGGAGAAGGAAGGGGCAACATAAAATAAGGCCAAGCCATACAAAATAACAATTCCTCACATATGTTCTTGTGTCACGCTTATAAATGTGTGTACAAATGCAGGTCGAATATCAGGTGGACCATCAGCTAATTGATCAGCAGGAGGTTGTATATAAGCTGTTTGTATCAGCAATTCAATCAGTCTGCTACCAACCTGCAATGTACAGATAGACATATCAGATGTACCATATGGATCAGGAAAATAAAAAATTAGTCTTCTCCAGCGATTGCAAAATAATGCACAAACCTTAGCCTTGGCATCCTGGCTCCAGGGTTTTGAATCATCTTGCCCCTTCAATATCTGCCTCACTGCAGGCAACTTTTGCTTCTTAATCAAATCAGTAACCTTTTTTCTTATCTTCTCTTGCTCCTTTACCATGTCGTTAGATTCATCTTCATGATTTTTCTCACTGTTGCGAGCTTTTTTCTTCTTTGTTTTCTCCAAGAACTTGTGTATTCTGACCTGATCCATCACAGGAACAATTACATCAGAAGTTCAGAAAAGAATAAGAAAATTACAAGAACTGAGGGAGCTGAGGGTACAATGTATAGACTAAGAGCATCTTTATGCATTTATTCTTTTAGTTCGATGAAAACAACTGAGAAGGTGCTACCTAATGTCAGAAGAAGAAACTATATTTTGAGTTTCACACATGCCCATTAAGTTCAAATAATGCATCTTAACGAGAACTAAAATTTTTCTGAATTTCTGCTCCTGCACTACAAAGCATACAAATACCTAATAAGCTATGGAAAAAGGGCACAAATATAAAATATGCATATGACATTGTTGCATCCAACCAAACTTCCAACAAAATTGCTCTCTAGCCATCAATTTCCAATCTCAAGAAAAATAAGCTCTCGTCAAATCATATTTATGTTCATATTTTGTATGATGACAAATTCTCAAGAAATGCAGAAGTTGAGAATGGCAAAAACAAAGACCTTCACCTCTTCATTGAAATCAATGATTCATTAACTCTAGATCCCTGATTTTACAGAATTTACATGCATAATCTAATTTATTATGCCTCACTAAGGCTTCAAAATCTAGGTTCCTTAAATGATTTTTTATTTGGATTATTGCAGGAATAACTCTACCACATTTTTCCATGTCCATAAGCACTACAGAGGTTGCTATCTTCCCTTTTCCTCGTATAATTGGGTATACATTTTTAACATTTTCTATATTTAAATCCCAATACAAATCAAAAAAATAGGGCAGCATTGAGAACTATGCAAACAAAAAATCGAACAGATTAGTTATACTACTAAAAGTTCAAAGCTAAGATAACAACCTAGTTAGGTTCCAATCCAAATAACCAGGATAAGTAATCAAACAGAACAACTTAGATATTACACACCTCCTGGTCAATTGCATCACCAATCATACAAGCAGCAGCCACAACCCTTGCGCATCCCCGATCCCCACCAGTCATTATCAGCGCCATCAGCTTATGCATTGCAATAACTGCCATCTTATCAGCCGGCAACTGATCAAAATATGGAGCATAAGCTGTCCTATTCTTCCCTATTCTAATCAAATCTTGCTCTTTCAGAATGGCATCCCTCAAAGGCTCGAACCAACCAAGAAATAAAGTCTTCATATAAGGTAAATTTGGAGCCAACTTCTGCGCACACATGTCCATCAAAAGCTCGTTATACTCTTTAGCTGCATTTCCCCAAGCTTCAGTCTCAATCTTCACCTGCCTTCTCCTCAACATCTGATATTTCCCTGACGTTGTTCCCCGTTGCCTCATTCTAATAAGTTCCTTCTCTCTCTCCTCTTCTTTCCTCATTTCGTGCAACAATTCTTGCACTTCTTCAACCACAGAGACGTCCTCTTCAACATCTGTTGATGAAGAAACAGCCTCAGCTACACTAACATACCCTCTGGGGCAAAACCCAGTACACAAATATCCATTGTAAGTACGATTATTGTCCCCATTTCTCAGGAACCCAAAACTGGGTTTGCCCATGTAGTCCTCATGTGTCGAGATTTGACCAAGTCGGCGAAAACCCACCTGAGGATTTGAGACATTCAGTGGATTCCATTTGAATTTCTCGGGAAAAACGAGTTCCTGAGAGAGACCAAGAAAACTATAAGTGCGTGAAAGTGACTGGGAGTTGAGGGATTTTGTTCGAGCTTTTGAAACGGTTTGTTTGGCTACGTTTCTCCACATAATAGTGGATACCTTTTGTGTGTTTAAAGAGAGGATTGCTGGTTTTGTATCGACAAGAATGAAGTGATCGAATTTTTCTGCAGACAGAAAAGGGGACTTCGTACTGGGCATCAGATTAATGTCAAATGTTTTAAAGAAATGAACAAAACAAAGCAGAATCGAAGAGATAAAGAGATTAATTGTTGTGAATTGGTGAAGAATTTAGCGAAAGGAATTAAATTCATAGATTATAGTAAAGTTAATGAATGGTAGTAGCCGCCTTAAACCCTCCTTAAACCTTCCTCGCCTCTTCATAGATTGTAGCTGATCTTTGTGTACTTAAAAAGTACATCTCCAATTTACTTAATTTTCAATTTTACCAATTATTATTATCCTTTTTTTTTATCAGATTATTATTATCATTTATATCATCCTTCCAAGTCGAATTAACTTTTTAAATTTTAGTTTTTTATTTTATTTTTTTTCATTAATCGAGCATCTCTAAACATGTTTTTATTTTTTAAATATGAAGAGGTAAATTTTTTTTTAAGTCAAATGAATTCTTTAAATTTTAATATTTAATTAAATAGTATGTATAGAAAATTATAAAATTTAAAATAAAAAGTGAAATTAGTTTTCTAAATGTAAAACGTCAAATTCACTCTCTAGTCTTATTTTATCATATTGACTCTTTAATTATTTGGAGATGCTCTTAGACCGAAAAAGGTGTTTTTAACAAAAAAATATATATATATATATTTTTTTAAATTATTTTTTAAAACTGTTTTTAAGCAGAACAAGATAAATTTATACTTTTACTAGAAGCATGTTTGAAAAATCAACTTATAAAAAAAATAAAAATCAATTAATAAAATAAAAAAATTCTAATAGTGTTATTTTCAAAGGCTGGCTAATACCTTATTATATTTTGTAACATGTGATATGTGGAATTTCACCTTATTAGACAATCTAAATACAATGATGCTTTACTAATAATATTAATTTTATCATAACACTCTAAAGATGTCTTTTTTTTGTGGGATGTCCTAATGTATACTATCACACCCCTAATTTTTTTATTGCCTTGCCAACAAAGTCCATTCCATCCCTGACAATCAATTAAAAGATGTGTGCACAATACCTCATATGAAATGTATCCCTACTAAAATAAATGCATCTTTTTTCAATAATTTTTTTTTCAATGCAATGGAAGTAGTGTCATTGTTTGATACATTATCAATTGTAATGCACTTATGCGCATGATCTTACTAATCCCTACTCTTACATCCAAAAATCAAATTGCATTCTCAATATTTGCTCCCTTATGACTCTTAATGATGCAAGAATTTAAATTTTTTTTGTGCAAACTCCATTCATTATAGATAAAATATGCAACCAAGCACAAATATGACAAGTTTTGAATACTTATTTATGTATTAGTTATCAAAGAAACTCTTTGACAACTACTCTAAATGAATGCTTTCAATTTTTTTATTCATTTATGAACAACTTATAATAGTCCCTAAGTATAGTGGATATAGATGGAATGACAAAAGATGGACAAATGGTTTCACAAAATATTTAAAACTAGGTCTCTTTACAAATCTAAAATGATAAGATAACTCTTTTTTATTTATCATTTTCATCAAAGCTTCCCTACTAACTTGCTGGTCAAAAGTCTAGGCAGTCAACTACTTATATACAGCCACTCTAAAAAGTGAGAATACCCTGACTCTTATCTTTCCTTGACCTATGTGCCTCAACCAAAAATCTTTCAACAAGTTTTCCTTAGGTGTTTCCAAAAACTAAAAGTG
Organism: Reutealis trisperma; assembly: GCA_947687605.1. Taxonomy (NCBI): domain Eukaryota; kingdom Viridiplantae; phylum Streptophyta; class Magnoliopsida; order Malpighiales; family Euphorbiaceae; genus Reutealis; species Reutealis trisperma. Next base: position 232,211 of record CANTUT010000095.1, on the reverse strand, counting down.
TCTTGATCACTTTTCCCTTGATAATCTTTCACACACCATACATACTTAGTCCTCCAAGACTCATTTCCCTCATTGTAATACAACTTCGAAAAATAATTGTAAATTGAAGGCCTAGTCCTTTTATTACTAGAAGTCACATAGTCATGTGGATTACCTTCTGTTTATTACTCAGAAGATTCAATTTGCATATGATCATTATTAGACCCACCGACTTCATGTGCATATTTAAGAGTTGTAATATTTGTATGAGATGACATTGAATCTTCTTAGATTGCTGAGCATTTGGTGTAATAACAGGTAGTGAGTGCCTGTCTCTTCCTGCGTTAGATGTTTTCCTTCCCTCATTACCTCTTACCATATTATCCCTTTTCATTTCTAATTACAAAAATAATTGAGTTCACTAGTGCACAATAACAATATATTTCATTTCTTAATAAATTTACATACTACACACTTTGATACTTAGCAATGTTAAAATTATAAAGATTACACGTAACAAAACAATTAAACAACTACTTTTGACACCTCTAGATTCACTGACTTTTCATTTTGCATATTCATGGTCAAAGCAAATAACTCCAATACATAAATTCATTTATATCTAGTTTCCAAAATTTATAAAACCCACAACAATTATAATGAAAATATAATTTATTAAGTTTTATTGAAGACTATGATATCTTAATCATGGCCTTTCTACCACAATTACACCAATGATTCCTAAATTTATCAAACTGTCATTCACATAGTTGCTTTTGCCACTTCCATATCTCTTATTAAATTAGATGTAATGGACCTCGAAGAACTAGATTCCATGTATACAATTTGCCAAATAAGAAAGAGAAATAAGTACGACTGTCCAAGTAAATATGTATTTGTGAACTAAGAAAGATTGAGTCTTAAAAAACTACTTCTTAAAAAACTAGACGTTACACCTTAGATAAATTCCTAGCGGTCATATTGTCAGTATTATCTTTTTTTAACGGTCATATTTGAACATTGAACTCAACTTTGATAAGGTTGAGTTCAACCTTAACAGCATTGAAATCAACTTTGTTAAGATTGAACTAAATGTACACAATTTTAACAACTTGTGGTGACTTTTTAAGGTTGAGTTCAACCTTAACAAAGTTGATTTCAACATTAAAAGGTTGAACTCAACCTTAAAATACTGAATAATTAAATAAATAATATCTTTAAAATTGAAACTCTAAAAGTACAATCCCAAAATTGAAAATCTATTTTTAAATTTTCCAAAATGAAGCAAAAAGCGATAGATTTAAAAATTTTAAATCCCTAATTACATATAAGAATAACAGAATGTCTTTTTACAATCCAAAAAACACAACAAATGGAAATGCATGCATATAAAATGTAGACAAATCACATACAAAGTACAAACAACAGACAAATAACATATCACATTCACATTGCAAGTTTAAAATATTAAATAATCATGTTACCTAAAACTTGGAGTTTAAAATTCAAAATCTTGATGTCTTTCTTTGTTTTATCATTCTTCGATTTCTTCAGTTGTAATATAACATAGAATAATTAGATCTGAGCGAGAAGAGAGCTAGAGGAGAGAAGAGAGAGAACAAAAAATGAGAGAAAATAGAAAGAAAGTGTGACGGCCAAACTTTAAATTAAGGTTGGATTTTAGTTTTCAAACCATGCATGCCAGTCAGCCACATGTCATAATGATTATTAGTATTATTATTTATTATTAATTATGAGTATTAATAAATAATATTTATACCTAAAACTTGTTGCATTAATAAGTAAAATTAAAATGATGTAGTAAATGAATATGGTTGACTTCAACTTTATTAAGTTTGAACTCAATAGTAATAAAGTTGAAATTGGGGTATTTCAATGTTAATACAATTGATTTCAAATTTAATTTTGTGTAATGAAGTTACATGTATACAAGTTCAACATTAATACAATTGAGTCCAATTTTAAGAAAGTCAAATTCAATGTCAATAATGTTAAACTCAACTTTAATAAAGTTGAGTTTAAATTTAATGGATTTTAATTAAGACACATGTATATTAGTTCCATGTTAATACAGTTGAGTTCAACCCTAAGAAAGTCGAATTCAACTTCTGTAATGTTAAACTTAACTTTAATGGATTTGAGTTCAAATTTAATGGAGTTTAATGAAGATATATGTACATTATTCAATGTTAATACAGTTGAGTCCAACCCTAAGAAGGTCGAATTCAACTTTAGTAACATTGAACTCAACTTCAATGGAGTTTAGTTCAAATTTAATAGAGTTTAATTAAGATATATGTATATTAGTTCAACATGAATACAATTGAGTTCAATACTAAGAAAATAGAGTTCAATTTCAGTAATGTTGAACTCAACTTTAATGGATACATATATATTCAACGTTAATACAGTTGAGTTCAACCCTAAGAAGGTCGAATTCAATTTCAGTAAAATTGGACTCAACTTTAATAGAGTTGAGTTCAAATTTAATGGAGTATAATTAAGATAATATATATTAGTCCAACGTTAATACAGTTGAGTTCAACTCTAAGGAGGTCAAATTCAACTTTATTGAACTCAACTTTAATGGAGTTGAGTTCAAACTTAATAGAGTTTAATTAAGACATATGTATATTAGTTCAACGTTAATATAGTTGAATTCAACCTTAAAAAGGCTGAATTCAACTTTAGTAATATTGAACTCAACTTTAATAGAGTTGGGTTTAGAGTAGTCAACAATAATATATTAGAGTTCAACCTTAAAAACCTTGAATTATACTTTCTTATTTTTAATGGAGTTGAATTCAAATTTAATAGAGTTTAATTAAGTTGAATTTTAGTAATTCAACGTTAATAAGACTGGATTCAACTACAATAACATTGAAGTTTATGAAGTTCAACTTAAATACGGTTGATTTCAACTATATTAATGTTGAATTCAACTTTCTCAACTATATCAATTTTGAATTGAAATTTTATTAAAAAATACTCATGAACCATAATAATGTGCATTTTTCGAAGTTATCTAGATCAGACATACAAGAATAACTTAATAAAGGAATTAAAAATTTGAATACAATTAAATAACAAATAAAAATATAAGCAAATAGTCTACTATGTACAAATACAATGACAAAGCACAAACTAACTGAAATAAATAAATAAATAACTTTGTCATTTTTTCCTTTTCCCTCTGCCTTTGCTACCTCCATTTCTTCTATCCGTGCTATTGAAAAATATTTGATGCCACTATAAAACAGCATAAATAATGTTGTAAACAATGTTAAGTTCAACATTGTTAATGTTGAATTCAACCTTAACAAAGTTAAATTCAACACTGTTAAGGTTGAGTTAAATCTTGACAGAGTTGAATTCAACATTGTGAAGGTTGATTTCAACTTTATTAAGATTGAGTTATACCTTAACAAAGTTGAGTTCAATGTTGTTATGGTTGAGTTCAACATGAAGAATGTTGAATTCAATAAGGTTTTGTTCAAACTATTACTATATACCTCAGTTACGAGCTAGCTATCCTTTCCTATAAAATGGTTGAAAAACTTCAATCAATAAAGTTGTTTTTTCAATAATGTTGTATCCACCTCCGAATACTTTAGGTTTTTGATGAATTAGCCAATTGTCAATGTGTGACCCTCATATTTTATTTGCTATCTTTGATAGAATTTTAACTTTAAGTGAAATACCCTGAATTTTCAATTATTTTATAAAATTCTATTTTCGTGCGGAAACATATTATTTTATTATTTTTCTTATTAAAGTAAGAATTGGAATTATATTTTATTAAATTATAAATATTCATATTATTTTGAATATATATATTATTAATGGCAAATTTTGATATAATATTACAATATTATATGATTATGATAATGTTAATGTGGATCTTTAGAGAATTGTATTTTGGATTATATTTTGATATTTGAATATTAATAAAGGTATTAATTATATTATAAGTTTGATTATAGTATTTTGTTGGATATTTGGATTTTCGTTATAATTACTATAATTATCGTTAATAATGTTATTGATATATTCATGAGTATATGTTGTAAATTATTATTAATATGTAAATTATGAGTTATTGTTAATAATTATTATTATTACTATCATTTTCATTATTATGATTATTGGTGGTATTATTATTATTATTATTATTATTATTATTATTATTATTATTATTATTATTATTATTATTATTATTATTATTATTATTATTATCATTGTTATTATCATTATTATTATTAGTATTATTATTTTGTATATATATATGTAGTATTATGTTTAGATAAATATATGTATATAGTATTATATGTATATTATATGGTTTAGTATATATATATATATATAGTATAATGGTGTTTAAGGGAAGTAAAAAAAAAATTAAAGGAAGAAAAAGGAAAGGAAAGGAGTGGATTGGCTGGTGAGGAAACGGGGCGTTTTGGGAAGGAAGCAGAAGCGGGAAACGGGACAGGAGGGAAGAGAGAGAAAGGTGAGGCCGAGAGAGAGAGAGGGGAGTTTAGTGGCTTTCCGGCGGGCGGTGGTGAGCACTGCCACCACCGCTGGGTAGAAGGAGGACGAGCGACCACGAGGGAGGTGGCAGCTCGGTGATCGACGGCGGCACGGCGGCGTACGCGAGGAGAGAAGTACCGCCGGCCACCGCAACTTCAAATCGATTTTCCAGCCGATTTTGGCAGCAGAATCCAGCGATCTTGGTGCCGTTTTACTCCTGGAGATGAGAGCTTCATTTTGGTACCTGCCTTGCTCCCTAAGGACCACCGGAGGAGGAGATCGGCAAATGTAAAACTGTGACTTTGGAGGCATTTTTCGGTAGCTGGAGGGCGAGTGACGGCAAGTGGTGACCGTTTTTGTGCTCCTGGGGTTGAGGTGAACCTGCTGGTGTGGAGTTTCCCCTGATTCGTGGCCGGCCGGCGGCGGCGCGTGGTGCCGGCACGTGAAGAGGTCCAGTGGTTCTATTTCGACGTTCTGGCACGATCCTCGATGTTTGTATGTTCAGAATTTGTGAAGGTGAATCTGGAACCCTTGTATTTCAGTTGTTATATGAGTTAATCTATGTTTAGTAGTTCTTAGAGTATTTGTTAGGTTGTCGAGTCTGTTCTGGGGTTAAGTGTAATTCTTATTGTGATAATGTTCTCTGTTGCGAGGTGTCGGTGTCTGGCGTCTTCCTGGTTCCAAGGCTGCTCTTCTGAGAAAAGTCGGTTAGAAGCGTCGACAGCTAGGTGAGTGGTACTCACTGATATATTATCTTATTTCCACTTCATATGCATTGCTGTGTGTATATATATGTATATTATGCATTACTACTGCATATTTAAGCATGTAACATTTGACTGTGAACGATAAATTGATGTTCTTTATTCTGTGCCATACAATGTTGTGATTGATGGATGGAGGTCGGGAGGATACAATACCACCTAGGATTATGGATTTATTATGGTTATGATTTCGATTATGATGAGATTCAGAAGATGAGCTATGACTGATGGATGCCGGCCTGGCCTGCTCATCACCAGGGCTGCTGTCAGTCGGGTCAGGGGTGCGTGGTACAGACCAGTGACGGCCGGGCCCCTTAGATATAAGAGACAGATTATTTGGATTGAGAGAGCCAGAGTAGGGGGATCGGCTCCCCATATTGAGTATTGAGTATTAGTGTGGTACTGTGGACCATACCCCATCCTTGCTTGATTTGATGATTTGTCTGATTCTATAGCATAATGCATAGCATGTGCATTAGAATTCTCTCTGTAAGGTACCAGTTTAATATATTAGCTGGTATTATTCACTGAGTCGAACGCTCATTCCTTTTCATCTTGTTGCTTTCAGGTCAGGAAATGAACTGGTGAAGGAATTGTAATTGAGTATACTGCCAGTCTCTCTTCAGCAGTAGTTTATATTGTTGAGTAATCAGACATGTATATAATAGAAGTACATTTATAACTGTAACTCTAGAACTCCGCAATGTTACACTTTGTAATTGAGCTTTATGTATTATTTCAGTTATGTAATATTTGGGTTAAGCAGAACCTTTCTGTAATTTATTGCTTTCTGAAATATATGGAATAAATGGTGTTGGGCCAATTTGATAATTATGTTATGTTGTGATTTCTTTTGGTTCTGCTTACCTTATTTGGGCCCATAGCCCTTTTCAGTTGGGCTTTTCAGTTGTGCGTTTTGGGCTTTTTGTCTTGTGTTTTGGGTTAGGCTTACTACGGGCACTGGTAGCCACGTGCATTTCCCGTGTCCTAGTGCCGGTCATGTGCTCTCGAGTTCGGGGTGTGACAAACGTGGTATCAGAGCAAAGATCTTGTGACCTTTTATGTTTTCAGTGTTGTGGGTCCTTGTTTTGGTAACATGCGGAGTATAGGATTCCTAATTGTCGTCTTGAGTCTCTCTTGCTTCTAGTTCAGCGTTAACGTGGTGTTATGTTAAGATGTTAGTTAGCAGCGAGCTTAATGCTTATCTGTAAGGTTTAATACAGTTGTTAATTATCAGTTAGAAAGTATAAGAGATGTGGTAATGTCAATGACATCTTTGTTTTTCTTGATTATTAGAGTATCAGGTCTGGAAATTTCTTTTGCTAGTATTCTGTTATACTGGGAGTACTCTAGTATCTAAAAGATAAGCTAAGCCCTAGCTTGCCCCATTTCTGTTTATCCCGTGAAATGATATGATTATTTTCAGCCACATGTAATTGAACATTTGTCATTTTAGATAGGGTTAAGGGCTATAGTTGTTTGACTGGTTTCATCAGTTATATCCAGACAAGACTTTGTTATTAGCTAAACCATTTTTCTAGGAAAGTTACTGTAGTTTTGTCGGTAAGGAAGTTGAGTTCATTATTTATTGGGAAGTTGAGTTCATTATTTATTGGAGACACAGGTGTTAGGCAACGCACCATCTAGTTCTAACTTTCTTCCTCAGTTGAAAATTTTTCTCTTGACTTAATAGTTATTCCTTCTATTTATCACCTTAACTTTATGGCATCTTCTTCGTCTTCCTCTCCCCCTGGACCTGATCCTTTTCTTTACCAAACCTTTCCCCTAGAGATTCGAAGCAATATTTCTGAAAGAGCCCTTAAGAATTTGGCCTCTGAACAGATTTTTAAGTATCAAACATGTCTCATTCGAAAGTATGGCTCTCGGTTTGTGAAGGAACTAACTATCCACCTTGACTATCCTTTTCTGAGGCCATATGCTTTCATGGATATGACAGTGGATTCATTTTGGATATGGCCTAAAGAATTCCTTTGCTTTCTATGGTATTTCCTTCATCTCTATTATATTGCTATAGAAATTCAGCCCTTTCATTTTCTGAGGTATATCCAGTGTTTGGATGGCAACAATACAGCTAACCCGCATTTGGTTACTTTCCTGCGTTGGTTTAACCCTTTAGACCAATGGATGAGATTTCATATTACGAGTTTGGGTAAGTCTTTTTGGACAGATGGTCCTACTGTTCGAACTATGCTGGTTTTTCATCGTCCTTATACGGCTATAAGCGATCTTTCAGGCACTCGTCTGGTCGTGAATCCTCAAGTTCTTATCTATAAGTCATGTTACTTTTCATTCTATAAGGATGTCTTTGATTATTCCGATGAGATTACTGCCTTCCAGCACTTTATGTGCGAGAAAAACAATGCTCCTTTGCGTGAGATGTGGCCCCCTAGTGAACCTGATGCTCCATGGTGGGATTTTTCTCTTGAGTATTGTTGTGAGATTAATAATGCTCTGTATGATTGGGATCAGAATTGTCTTAAGGAATTGTACCGGAGAGATAGCCCTCAGCCTATAGTGCCTAATGATGATAAGTTTGACCCCACTAATCACATTTGGACTCACCTTATAGAGCCTTCTTCAGACTCTACTGAATTTGATGAGACCGCCTTCTTTAGCCAGTATGATGATGATGATGATGATGGTGATGATGTTATGAATTTGTCTCCCTCCCATGAGCCTATCAAGAAGTGATAGGTTAAGAAATTTGTTGTGGAAGTTAATGTTAGTTGTGGTATGAGACCTGCTAGGTTGCAGGGTCTTGGATCTGTATAAGTATATTTTTTCTTCTTTTCCTTGTTGTGATGCAATGATGTTCTTTTCATTTTGGTTGTGATGTGTGGAGGCATGTTGAGGCAGTTAACGGGACTAGAGACACTGCTTCAGTAGGTTGTATAACCTTAGGTGTTGTACCCCTTTTCTGTATAAGTTATGTTTAATATTGTATGAAAGAATAATTAAGTTTGGGTGTATTTTGTATAATTCTTAATGACTGTGATGATTTAGGAGTTCATAGATTTAAGTAAAATTAATTTGATGATCATAAGGTTTATTAAGTCGGGATATTCTATTGAGATAGAACAAAGATTATAATATGGTTTTAGTTTAGAAATTAAGAAATGTAAGAAATTGAATTTAAGGATCCCTGAGAACTTAATCCAGGAAAGGGTATAAAAAAAATTTAAATGATTTAGAAATGAAATATTTTAAATGAATTTAAAGTATGATTTTAACATCGGTTTTGAGAATTTATTATTTTAGAACTCTGTACTCGTGTCCAATGTATATGTCTATCTGCATTCATTGAGTTAGGCATCATAAAGTTATAAGTCATTATTCATACATCATCTCCTTCATGGATCATTGCATTAAGGTTGCATATTGTGTAGCATCCCTGGACACAGTACCTTGAGCTCTAAAATAAAAGTGAAAATGTTTTAATTTTCACGAATGATTCTAAATAGTTTTGTAAATTTAAACAAGTTTGGATATTCCTGAAGTGGATTTAAGTTCTCGGAATGAGATAATGTTTTGAGATATTAGATTCTATATTACATTGTGGAAAGGATTAAAGATTAAGTATTGAGTTTACTAAGGAAAAGAATTTTATTATATCATATAATAGAGTTATTATTTGGGCATATTTATGAGGTATATATATATTAAGTTGAGATCAAAATGGAGTGACATCGATTAAGGAAGATATAAATCCTGCATGGAGATTTTACTGAGTATCAGTAAGAGTAGTGAATTTATTGATTTTATCTGGATAAATAGAAAGATTAAGAATATGAAAGATTATAAGATGTTGATGGAAATTTTGAAATAAGATAATGTTATGGGTTAAATGTATATGGTTGGGAGATAATAACTGTTTAAGCTAGGATGTTAAAGTATTTTACAGCAAGAGAATACTTGAATAAATTCTGAATTACTGGTTAGTATACTACTTATAGTGTAAAATATGTTTAGACGTAACAGAATTTCTTGATGACTCTGTTCATATAAAGGATGTTGAGATAAAGGGTAAAATTTCTGATTTTGTATATCAATTAGTGTGTAGGCATATATGTTGATTTCAAACTGATGAAATAAATCTTATAAAAATATATTGAGGAAATTAGTTAAAGCAAATTATTAAGTATTTATATGTTTTACCTTATGAAAGGATTAAAGAAGTTACTATGGGAGTTATTCTCACAATTAAATTTAATGGAAATTATAACTTTAATGAGATATTAGCCATAAGAATATTTATTGAGGTTATTAGAGATTAAATCATAATTATTAATTTGGAAATGAACTATGGCATATTAAGAGTGTTATTAATTTATAATTAATTTTTGGAGTTTTATCTGGTTGATGTAATAAATAGTTCATGGAAGTGAGAAGTTAGGCATTAATATTAGCTTTAGTGTTCATAAGTGCTTAAAGATATGATATGTTTAAGGTTATGATTGATTGATGTGAAATCAAGGGTTGTGTTAGTGTGAGCTATGATTAAATCAAAGGCATAGGAATACGGAATAATTAGTTTTTACTGTAAGGTTTAATAGAATAGCTTGGATATTGGTATTAGAAGGATTAATTTTATGTATTGTTGAAGTTGTTTTGTTTTGTTACCTTGCCTTTAGGTTCAGTTGTGTTTCAGAGTGCGCAGTGGAAGTGTGATGGAGAAGTCATTGTAAGGTGCTGTGATTGAAAATTCGAGGACGAATTTTCTGAAGGAGGGAAGATTGAAATACCCTGAATTTTTAATTATTTTATAAAATTCTATTTTCGTACGGAAATATATTATTTTATTATTTTCCTTATTAAAGTAAGAATTGGAATTATATTTTATTAAATTATAAATATTCATATTATTTTGAATATGTATTATTAATGGCCAATTTTGATATAATATTACAATATTATATGATTATGATAATGTTAATGTGGATTTTTGGAGAATTGTATTTTGGATTATATTTTGATATTTGAATATTAATAAAAGTATTAATTATATTATAAGTTTCATTATAGTATTTTGTTAGATATTTGGATTTTCGTTATAATTACTATAATTATCGTTAATAATGTTATTGATATATTCATGAGTATATGTTGTAAATTATTATTAATATGTAAATTATGAGTTATTTTTAATAATTATTATTATTACTATCATTTTCATTATTATTATTATTATTATTATTATTATTATTATTATTATTATTATTATTATTATTATTATTATTATTATCATTGTTATTATCATTATTATTATTAGTATTATTATTTTGTATATATATATGTAGTATTATGTTTAGATAAATATATGTATATAGTATTATATGTATATTATATGGTTTAGTATATATATATATATAGTATAACGGTGTTTAAGGGAAGTAAAAAAAAAATTAAAGGAAGAAAAAGGAAAGGAAAGGAGTGGATTGGCTGGTGAGGAAACGGGGCATTTTGGGAAGGAAGCAGAAGCGGGAAACGGGACAGGAGGGAGGAGAGAGAAAGGTGAGGCCGAGAGAGAGAGAGGGGAGTTTGGTGGCTTTCCGGCGGGTAGTGGTGAGCACTGCCACCACCTTTGGGTAGAAGGAGGACGGGCGACCTCGAGGGAGGTGGCGGCTCGGTGATCGACGGCGGCACGGCGGCGTACGCGAGGAGAGAAGTACTCCCGGCCACCGCAACTTCAAATCAATTTTTCGGCCGATTCCGGCAGCGGAATCCGGTGATCTTAGTGCCGTTTTACTCCTGGAGATGAGAGCTTCATTTTAGTATCTGCCTTGCTCCCTGAGGACCACCGGAGGAGGAGATCGGCAAATGTAAAACTGTGACTTTGGAGGCATTTTCCGGTGGCTGGAGGGCGAGTGACGGCGAGTGGTGACTGTTTTTATGCTCCTGGGGTTGAGGTGAACCTGCTGGTGTGGAGTTTTCCCTGATCCGTCACCACCGGCAGCGGCGCGTGGCCGGCTGGCGACGGCGCGTGGTGCCAGCGCTTGGAGAGGTCAGATTATTTGGATTCAAAGAGCCAGAGTAGGGGGATCAGCTCCCCATATTGAGTATTGAGTATTAGTGTGGTACTGTGGACCATACCCCATCCTTGCTTGATTTGATGATTTGTCTGATTCTGTGGCATAATGCATAGCATGTGCATTAGAATTCTCTCTGTAAGGTACCAGTTTAATATATTAGCTGGTATCATTTACTGAGTCGAACGCTCATTCCTGTTCATCTTGTTGCTTTCAGGTCAAGGAATGAGCTGGTGAAGGAATTGTAATTGAGTAGACTGCCAGTCTCTCTTCGGCAGTAGTTTATATTGTTGAGTAATCAGACATGTATATAATAGAAGTACATTTGTAACTGTAACTCTAGAACTCCGCAATGTTACACTTTGTAATTGAGCTTTATGTATTATTTCAGTTATGTAATATTTGGGTTAAGCAGAACCTTTCTGTAATTTATTGCTTTCTGAAATATATGGAATAAATGGTGTTGGGCCAATTTGATAATTGTGTTATGTTGTGATTTCTTTTGGTTCTGCTTACCTTATTTGGACCCATAGCCCTTTTCAGTTGGGCTTTTCAGTTGTGCGTTTTGGGCTTTTTATCTTGTGTTTTGGGTTAGGCTTACTACGGGCACTGGTAGCCACGTGCATTTCCCGTGTCGTAGTGCCGGTCACGTGCTCTCAAGTTTGGGGCGTGACATTAAGAATCATCATCTCCATCTTTTTCATATTCATTGATCTCACTTTAATCTTCTTTTTTTCTAAAATTTTCCCTTCTTTTGGCTGAAAACATGTTTTGTATTTGGCATCGCCCGCTTAAGTGGCTAAAAATTTTCTACTATATTCTCATCTTCACATACTTTGACCAAATTCTAGAAGTTATCTCCTATATTTACGTCCTATTGTTTGTGCTCAACAAGTTTTGCCACCTTATATGCTGCCTCATTGGCTTCTTTATCCATAAACTTATTTACTTCTTCATGTTCAAGCACTTTTTCCATTTGTTGTTTGTCATTGTCATATTGTGCCACCACTTTGTCCACCAAAGGACCCAAGTCTGCCTGATTGGATTCTTTAAGTTCAACTTTATTAGTTTCTTTGTCATCACCTTTAACCTTATTAGTTCCTTATTATATTCTTCTTTATCAATAGTTTTCTTTTCTTTTTCATCCTTAGGCTTATCTGCCTTTTGGATATATCGGTACACATCCTTTGCCAATTATTCTAACACAGCCTTCAATTCATCCAATTTCTCATCCCTTGTTTTTGTGATAAGAAAATAACAAATTCAAATGATCATCAATTTTCTGATAATGATCATTTACATTCTTCATAATTATTTGCATAACATCTTTCATTTTATTTTCCAAAATGTCATCAATATGACTAATATTTTTATTTAAATTATCTTTATACTATCTCTTTTCTTTAGTTTCTCCATTTTCTCTTTCAATTCATAAATTCCAACATCTTCCTCTTCTTCATCTTCTTCATCAGCAATAGCAACTGATAATTTTTTTTCCTTCCTCCTCTACTTTCATTTCTTTTTTCCCTTCCTTCTCTCCTTCCAATTCTTCTTCATTCCTCCTCAATAGTCCATAAATTTTTATTTCATCTTTTGTTGCCTCCATATCCATAGTTCTGATATTATTTTTTTAAAAATATTCCTATTTTCTATAGTGACTTTCTTGATATTATTAAACTCCTCTTTCTTTCTTTCTTTTTTTTTTTTTTATACATCCTTGGAGTACCTAACTGGTGATTTACATACTTTTGAAACAATTTGTTTGTTTTTGACTCATGTTCAACCTCACAAGCAGGCACTTGCAAAATAATATATTAGTTAATATGGTTGAATTAGAGGTTGAATTTAATTTTATTAAAACAGATGAATTCAACCTTCATAAAGTTGAATTCAACCTTCATAACAATAGATTCTTACCAGAAATATAATTGGAAAACCTCCGATTATATATGTTTTAGTATTAAATTCCTTGGATTTGATGGGCTGCTTCATTGATTCACTATGCATGACCTTGCAGCTTGGAAAATTGTTTTGAATGCCTAGTCTCCCCAAGGAAACATGTTTCACTCACTCAAGTTTCTTGCCAATTCTAAAAACCTCATATCAAGCTTTGTAGATGGTTGCCTAAAAACAATTTAAATAAATAACAATAGTAATGCAAAAGCCATCACATCATTTTTTGAAATGTCACTGTCCATCTTTTCAAATATTTAAAATATATCACCATATGTCACCTTACGTGACCCAAACAACCTGTTAATGTGATTCTTCAAATGATTCCCCACCTCACCTAGCATAACTTTACTGAGGGCAGCTTCACTATCCCCCGATTTCAAACATGTTATTAAAGCAGACTCCTCCTTCCTAAACTTCATTTTGTTACCAACAATATTAAAGTACATTAAATCATCATCATCATCAACTTTCTTCAATTGCCTTAATAGCATGGTGTGGACAAGCTATTTACTCTACTTTCCTGCTTGAGGATTAACAAAATAGCCAAAGACAATTTCCTATGGCAACCTCCTCTGTGCTTCATTAAGTTTCTCCTTTATTACCTTTGTCACATCCCACTTTTGGAATATGACAACATGGGTGGCCATAAGGGTATTAAAAACCCATAGAACCCATTATCACTATCAAATCCAATATGATATTATGTTACAACAGTCTAAGATATCAACCTGCATTATAAAATTGCTTTTTCAATAATACAACCTTATATCCTCACTTCACTACCATTAATTCTCAACTGACATATACATAATTTTTTTTTATACATAGATACAATAAATGTCTAGTTTACTTCCATAAAGCTTTACAATGACTAAAACTATAATTACATTAAAAGTAAACATTATGATTCTGACTTATTCTTAACAAAAGTATAAAACTTTAGGCTGGCTATCAATTGCAATCCAAATCTTTCACCTTCTTGATTTAGCTTAAAATCATAGTTTTTATACACTTGCAAACACTAATGAGTGGAGAGAAGGTGAGCTTTTGGTAAAAGTTTAATGAGTAAAGAAAGCATTTGAAAACATTGAGGTAAATATTAAGCATTATAATATACTTTTAGTTGATAAAAAATCATTAAATGATCTTGAAAATAATATCAAATAGCAACTAATTTGTAATACTTTTGAAAACAAAATTCATATGACTTATAATGTATATGACTTTGTGAACCCTTAATTTTGCAACATCATCATTCAGTTGCACTTTAGCACCTGCTAAGTTTAACGAGCTACTCGGAACCATTACAACGATCCCACTAGTCAATTAGCGGACAAGGCCCCTGAAAGAAAAATTTTTAGCCTTCAATTATATTGCTATCGAATATCCAAATTTCTTAAATTTCAAACAAACAATCTCTAAAAAAAAAATCAAGTCGCGCAAGCCTGGTGTGGCCAAGCCAGTCTGACAGGGATTTGCGCAGACCTAACGCAGATCGGCACCCTGCATGGAGCCGCATTTTTGTACTGATTTCTGCACTAAAATTGACCAAATTGCCCTTTTCAGCCTAATTTTTAACCCCTTTTCAGCCATATCCTTTTGATCTTTTCACTTTTTTAATTCTTAAACTACGCTCACCCACTTTTCCTATAAATACCCATCCTCCATTTCTTATTTCTCCTCACCTCTTAAGTTAGAGTTGATAGCTATCATCTAATTCTTCTATTCTTCTCCCTCCAATCACTTTTTAATTAATTAATTAATCTTTTTAATTAACTAATTATCTCACTCCTAACTAAGTTAATTAATCTTTTTAATTAACTAAAACCTTTTTTTTAAATTAATCACTCAATTAATTAATTAATTAATTATTTTTTTTCTTTTTTACATAATCAAGTTAATCCTTTTTTTTAAATCTATCCTTCGTCCAAATTAATTAATTAATCTATCTATTCATTTTATCATATTAATTAGTTAATTAATCTTTTTAATTAATTAATTAATCTTCTAGTCAATCCACTCACCTAGTCCCGATAAAATGGAACTTCAGTCTGGTAAAATTATCCGCCCTCCAAAAACAAAGGTATTATCATTTTCCTCTCAAACCCAAATTAAATCAATCAAATCAATCATTAAACCTCTCCACTTAATTGTGAAATGAGTTATGTGAGTTTTGATTATCATTCAATGGGGTACGTAGGCACGTTTAGAATCTAAATCTAAATCCAAATCTCAATCAATCTCCTTTTCCCTTTTTTAATTTATGTAATTAGTTTAATTTATGGATGTTTTACTTTTCTCCATGCTCATGCATTAATTATGATATTATAATTGTCATATAATATTTGTCATCCATGAAATTAATTTTTAAAGTTAAATTAAATTTAAGAGCTAAATTTAGATTATTTAACCAAAAACCTAGTCCCTGAGCTCAATTTAGTTCGAAGACTAATAATTTTATCCTTAGGAAAATTAATTGAAAATTAATAAATTAGAGTCAATTAGGTTTTTTTCTTAATTTTTTTATTTAAAAATAAATTAAAGTGGCAACTCCCAAAATCATTTTTAAAATCAATCAATCCGAACCTAAGAATTCTATCGCGAATCTAAACCCGAATGAGCATCCTAATTTTTTCTAGCAAATCAGGTTGGTGCTTCAGTGACACCTCACAGACTTTAAAAAAATTTCATTTAAATATGAATAACTCATAATATGGTTCAAATACAAATTTAAGTAACTAATAATACATTTCAAACACGTTCTTCAAATAGCGAATACTTCATTAGTCACACATCTTGCATTACCTTTTAAAACTTTATTTAAATAGCACTATATATATAGATAATTCAATTAAAATATACATTTAGCAGAAATCTGTATACACAAAATAAGTGCAAAATTTATCATCGCTTCTCATCAACATTACACTAGTGGCAGAGGCTCTTATTACAGAGTAATACCACGACGTAGAGTTAGCTAGGCCTTACAGATAGAACATTCAAAATTCCTCCTAGCAAGGGTCACTTTAATGTGCACAATCCCCGATGCTCCCCACACTGGAAAAAGGGGATTTCTGCTTTAATGACAATAACATTATACCATTTTTTATACTTGAAATAGTATTCAGTTAACACTGATAAAAATTTAATTTACTAATAAATATGAAAATATAAATAGGAAAAATTAATGGAACATTACAGCAATAGAATTCTCTTGAAATCCGAGCAAAGTACAATATCACTATCAAACAAAATATGATATGGTTTCAATGTAATTTCAAATGAAGATTTAGGACTGATGTTCATAAAACAATGATTTTGGTATCAATATTAATATGGAAAATTTAATTAAATAAAAGCAACAATGCAATTCTACATACATAAAAGTCTAGAATACACTCACATTTTCCTTTGTTTTCTTTAATTTCTTTCTACTACTCAATATAAGGATTGTCTCCCCCCTCAAAGTTTTCCACTTCAATTGGTTTTTTATTTCTAGATCATTTACATACAATATACATATATATTAGGTTTAAATTTTTATAAGCAAATTCATTAGAATATTAAAATTGAAAATTCATCTATCAATTTTTATCCTAACTTAACCTCCTAATTACTGCTTTAATTTGAGTTACACTATTCCAATTATCATGATTCTTGAGGTATTTAAATTCTAACACTTTTTCTCTAACATATCCAAAATTCAACATATTTAGATTTCTATAGCTCCTGGGGTGACTTATCACTGATTCTGCTGTCTAGGTTCAATGAGCTTATTTTACTCTTTCTATTGTATATCAATCTATACAACTCCAATTGACTTAGTTATTTTTTTAAATGAAATTATACTCATAAGAGAATAATTCATTAGTTTTGGTCTTTAACTATTTCTATCTGTAGGGTTCCCAAAACTCAAGCTGAAACCCTCAAAATGTTGACTATCCTTCTTATTGATACAACCCTGATAACTGTTTAATAACTCTCTATATTCTCAGAATTTAGCTACCAAATTTTTATATCACTTAATTAATACCATAATATTGATTTTATGTATTTTGAGTCAATCCAAATCTCATCTTAGAGTCCTCAATTTGAGTCCCAAATTCTATCAACATAGTCTGACCTACATGCAGGACATCCTTATTTCCACTTCCATAACTTCCAACGTATTGGGAATTAAATCAATCCCTTTTTATATAACCAAAATCACATCACAAAATTTGATTTTTGTGTTTTGACCATGGCCAAATTTGGGCTCTAGAATTCTCAAAACTGAACCTCAAGTTCCAATAGTTTGATTGTCCATCAAACCCTTACCATCTCCTTCCTTTCACTCTATCTTACATGTTTCCTCACTAGTCCATCTTCAAATGACCATTTCATTAATTCCTTCATTTTCTCTTCTTTCCCAACTTCATCCATCATCAATCTGACTAACATAATCACATCATACTCCAAACTAGCAAGTATAAAATTATTCTTACCTTGGTTGGAGCTAGATTTGGGATTTTTCTTGGATTTTTTCTTCTTTCCTCTTCTCCCTCAAGTTTTCTCTCTTCCTTTGGCTATCCTCTCTCTTTCTTTGGCTATCCACTCTCTATTCTTTCTCAAGTTAGGCAGATTTTTAAGTGTTAGAAGTATAAAAATGATGTTTATCTTCTCATAAGACTTTATATAGTTTCTATTTTCTTTTTCTTTTTATTTTATTCACTTGGAATTTTGGCAAAATCTACATACTCTACTTTTCCATGCTTAGGCCAGCAGCTTTTCTAGACTTTTTTTTTTATTTTATTAATTAGTTGGATGGTGAGTCATCACATAATAATGACAATTTTGTTATTTATTTCAAAATTGCCATCTTCAATCCTTAGTTATTCTATTATTGTCTAATTATATTTTTAATCACTAATTTAGGTCCCTAATATTATTTTTAATCATTTTCCATCAATCTTTCCTAAGCTAAAATTTTCTGAAATTCCAAAAACCGATTTTGCTTAGGTATTTTCTATACTCAACTCCAACTTCAGTTTTGAGTTTCATCACTTTTAATATCGTCATATTTGCCTAACTTCTCTAAATAAATCATGAAAATCTATTTCAGAATCGGGATTTCTTGACTCACTCTAAATGCCTTGATTTTCCTAGCACGTATCCTTTTTAGGTCATTAGTTGTAATACCCAAGGTCCCCATAGCTCACCAGAGTTATAATAATACCATAAAATATAAATTTTATGGGTATAGTATCAATGACATAGAGATAGAATGAAAGAAACTCCTGTTGGTGTTAAGTGCTTGAGTGTGTATTTTTATGAAATATGAATATTTATTGTATGTTTTATTAAATTAATTTAGGCAATATGGCTTAGTTTAAGCTTAGTATGATATGGGGAGGTATGATTTAAAATGCCAAGTGAAAGGGAAGGGAAAAAGTTACGAAAAATTTTTAAGTTCAGGAAACATTTTTCGAGTGGGCTTGTTGATGGGCTTTTGGACTCAAAGCCCAAGCCCATGGAGCGGCCGGCCCTAAGGCCTCTAATTTTGGTGGAGCTTGATCAATTATGGTTAGAATAAGTTAATAAGGGGTTATGATGAGAAAGAGTTAGATTAGCCATATTTATTGACTTAAGTCAACTTTACACCTAAGCTTCCTACTTTTCCATCACCATGATTATGTTCATTTTGGTGATGATGGGATTCATTATTATGATGCTTAGTCACCATACACCTAAGCGCCATCTCAACCATCCATCTTGATCAATTTTAGCCCTCCATCTTAAGTAAAAATATGACCATTGATCTTGTAGGATTAAATTACCACCATTGATTCTATTTGTATATAAAATGAAAATGTGTTAAACCATTTCATTTGTAACCTACACCAAAAATTTCACCCTCACCAAAGACTAAAAACCTCTCAACTTGTTCTTCAACTTAGAGCTATATTTGGAGCATTTCAAGGTGAGATTTATTACCTAAGTTATTCCTTTCTTTTCTTAGCCTAAGTGTGATAGGTTGTTAGTAACTATTTCTTTTCTTTTAATTCCTATGATTGGATTTTGGTGGAATGATTTAAAGAAGAGTTAGTTTGGCATGTTAAGTGATGAAATATGAGAATTGGGGTGAAGGATTTGGGGTTTAATAGATGAATAATAACAAAGGAAGCATGAAAAATCAATAAGGAAGGATATTAGATAGGGTTCGGCCAAACTAGGATTTTTAGGGGAAGTGTCCAAAATTTTTTTTAACAATATCTAAGGTTATTTGGAATGTTGAAAATTGGTTTAAAAATGTAAAAATTGAATTTAGAGATTTTATTCAAAAATTGAAATTCTTGAAGGCATAGTGCATGATATAAGGGAAGTGTGTAATATGAAGTGTAATTTGATGTTTGATTGTTGTGGTAGGCTTTGCATGACATTAATTTCATCTTTGAAAGATCAATTTGAGATTTGATTGAGAAATTTTGGGTTTTCCCCAAATCATCCCAATTTGGTAAAGTTAGGGTTTATGGGAATTGAAAGAGATTAATTTCAATTGGTGTATGAATGTTGATTGTTTGAGTATTAATTTGATAAATCCATGTTTAATTTGAAGTTTGAAAATGAATTTGATAATTTTTCCTAAATCTTGGAGTTTTGAGTCACCTTGGGAGTTCCAAGATTTAAACTTGAATTTTTAAGATTTATTGGCTAAATAAGCTTGTGATTAATTCAATTTGATGTTTATGAAGTCAATTTGAAATGTGGTTGATGAAAATGATTTTTCAACTCTATTTGGAATATACCAAAGTAGAGATTTTGATTTTTGAATTTTGTTAATTTCCCTAAATATTAGAAAATTGATTGCATTGGTTTCCATTGATGAACATAGGATTTAATTAAGGAATTAGGAAGGAAAAGAAACCTAATTATTTTGATGAAAGGATTTGGACAACATGGGATTTTGGAATAAAGTGATTAAATAATTAATGTGTTTATGTATGTTATTGTTTAATGTATTGGAATGTGTTTTGGTGATTAGTAGTAGGAAGTTGATGTTAAGTTGAGTTAGAATGAGATTAGCAAGTTAAAGGAGTAGGAATTATGGGATGTATTTGTAGAATCGAAAGGCAAAGGCATTGCTCGAGATACCGAGGAGCCTCGTTATAATCTGCATTAAAACTATCGGTATAGGAGCTAAGGAGCAAAAAGTGAGTACCTAATAATATTATATTCCTTATGCCTTAAATATAAGCATGAATGTTGAATCACTTTCCCTAATTAAAATGCATTGCAATTCTTTGGCATGCATGATATGCTTTACCGATTATTGAATCAAATATCCGTTGTGGCACTTGGCCAAATGAACCCTATTGCTTAATCTTATAACACGATCAATGATGGGAACTTGATTATTTATTAGTATGTTATCCATTGAATCATTTCATGGATAGAGAAATAAACTGTTATAATGATATCATGATAAGCAGAATACTCCTCTGATGTGGGGCAATACATCAGACTTTGTGCACAATGGTAATGAACCCGCAGATAGGGTAAAGATTATCCAAACCTTAGTTGGGAAGGGTTTAAGGACCCCAGTACGTACGGCCTGATCAGTTGTATGTGTGACTAGGAATGGGGAGTGAGCAAGACGTAGGCTGCCACTCGATTGATTATGGGGGAAACACCCCGATTCTAAGAAAGGAAATGTTCTGCTAAAATACAATATGTATTATATATGGAAAAGTATTCCATAAGAATAACTCTTGACTCGTTTTATTTTATTGCTATAAGAAATTATCATTAAACCACCTACCATTGTTTATTTTATATAGTATTATTTTGTACTCACTGAACTTTGTCTCACCCCATAGTTGTTATTTATTTTCAGGACCAGTTGATAATTCGGCAAGGTAAATTCCAAAATTGCATTGCTAGTTTTGGTACCATCATGTACATATTATATTGTATTTTGGAGGTTTCACTCTAGAGCTCCATATTTTATTAAAGTCTGTAATAATGGTATTACTTAGAATATTATTAGTATGTGTGGTTGGATATTACCTTAGTACAGTTCAGATACATAAGTAATATTCACTTGAGTTGCAATTAGATCATTAGAAAATGGAGTTCAAAAGCAATGAGCATGAAAATGAATTTAAACGATAAGTGACTAATGCATAGGTCATTAATACGGTAATTTGTGATAAGGAATAAGAATTATGACTGCGATCTTGGGTTAAGGATAACGTAATAGTAACAGCTTATGAGTTATAGGTTGTTCTACGGGTTTAGGTGACCTCACGTCTCCCTATACCCTAGGACAGTCACGGCTCAAAGACGGGTCGTGACATTAGTTCCTACCTTCCTATTTTTCTTCTTACACTCTCCATTTCATATGTTTGTATATCAAATCCATCTCCTTTAATACGTCTCTAATATTCTTTACCTGATTTCATACTATTAGGGGCCTCAATTTCTAGACCAATGCCTATTCAATACTTTGATTTTTTGCAATTGTCATCTACACTCTTTTACTCTTAATATGGTCGCTTCCCTTACAACCTCAACATTTACAGTGAACTCAGAATTGGGGTGTTACAATATTGACCTTTTCTTTTAAATGACTATAGTTTGCAACTTTACCCAAGAAGTGTTTCCTTTTGAGATAAATCATAACCATGCTATCCTCCTGAACGATGAAATCATATATATATTTAAAATCAAATGAAATTTGAATTCAACTGTAATAAATTTGAATTCAACATTAATAAAGTCAAATTCAATTGTAAGTAAAGTTAAATTCAACTATATTAAGGTTAAATTCAACCAATCTTAAGGTTGAATTCAACCATATTATAGTTGAACTTAATGTTGACTAAAATTCGAATCTATAAGACTTATAAAATTTTGGGTAGATAATACTTACCTTGTGTTATTCTAAAGTTAGGGCTTTATTTCTGACAACCAATGCTTTTGATTTTGATTGTACATTCTTGATTCTTGCGAGAGCATGACCTATCTATTTGTGAAAGCAGAATGCAAAACTGTAAAAGCAACCATATGAGAATAAATTGAAGATAATGAATCAGAGAATGAAAACTAATGGAGAAAAGAATAAAAGGTAAAACTGAATGGGAGAAAAAGAGTGAATGAGAGGAAAACATAATGAAATGAGAAGTTTAACAGCTGCAACAGACGTGGGTCATAGGGAAGAAAAGAAAACTGAAAGGTCCACAAGTAATATAACCAAAGCCCTCGCGCCCCCCCCCCCCCCCCCCCCCACATGACTATATGAGATGGAAATAAAAAAATAACGTCATTTAAAAGTCATTAAGTCATTATTTTATTTTATTATAGAAAATTATTTTTTATAAAATGTAAATTCATTAAGTCAAAACTCATTGTTTTATTTTATCATGAAAAATTATTATTTTATTCATGAGATTTGATCTAACTACCTAATTCATCCTTACTTTTTAAAACATTGATTGAGAAATTTCTTAGTTTTCAATGCATTATACTATCTACTTATTTCATCCATTTTTTTTTCACCTTTTTCCATTAAAAAAAATAAATAAATAAAGTAAAATGTTGTATCTAGATTACCCTTTCATCTCCAACCTATGCCTACCATTTCTTCAAAAATTCAAAACCTCCAAAAATTTACTCAATAGATAAATAGATTTTATTCTTGAGGAAATTATGTGATGTACCCATTTTTTTAATTTCTTTACTTTTATACGATGTATTTTGACTTTTAACTTTTTTGCTTTTCTCTTTTTTTTTTATACGTTTTTTATGTCTTTATGCTTTTTTTTTTTACTCTTATTTTAAAACTTTGAGCTAAACATATTTTTTAGATAAATTTTTTAAATTAATGTAAATATCATATGGGTCCACCTTTTTGGTATTTTAGAATGAGCCAACTGTGAACTAATGAAAGCCATGTGGGTTTTTGTGTTAGTTAGTGATAGATATGGTACCAATTACTTATTAATTTGCTAGAAAAAATAGGTTAAAATACTATAAAATTACTTCTAAATAAGGAATTTTGGATAGGTAGATTGGGAAAATTAATTGAGAATTTATGTTTAAATTTATTTATTTATTTTTAGTAGTATTTAAAATTACTCTTAAAATACTAAAAAAAATGTATTTAGTAAAACTGAAAATTTATTGATTCTTTTCAATCATAAGAACAATTTTATTTTTATTGAACCAAAGTTTATTAGTACTTTTTTTAGTAAATACTAATTATATAATGTTTACTATAAATCCTGAAAATTGTTTATTATTTTTTAGTATAATTTTTTTATTTAATATATAATTGATGTATACCTTTTATATACTTATATTCATTTAATAATCAATATCCAAAATTTTTTGAAAATATATATCAAATCAAAAGAGCCAATAAATTATAGGAATAAACTTTTGTAATTTAAACATTGTTTTATTGAATTGGTTTATATTTTAATCTTAATTTTGATGATGATTCTCACCATAATGAAAAAAAAGAATGATGATTATGTTTCTTTAAAGAAGAAAAATTTAAGGTTACCAAATTTTTCAAGAAAGATGAAAACATATAGTTATAGTATATATTTAAGATATACCGATAATATACTCATTATATACTTAAAATATACCTAATATATACTCATTATATATTATTTACTGTGAGTTCTAAATTATGTTTATTATTTTCTTTTTTTTATATCATAATTTTTCAATCCACACAATAAAAATGAATATTTTTTTTTTATTTTGAGTATATGTTTGGTCTATTTTATTTTTTTTTATTTTTTTATTGCACATTAAAATAATTAGAAATTATGTTAATTGAAAATTATCTAATTAACCACCATATATCAAATATTCAAGTTTTGAAAAATATCTATTTGAACATATGTTGATTGGACATAAGTCTAGTTATACATGTTGATCTGCACATTAGAATAATTAAAAATTATATTAATTAAAAATTATATAATTAAAGACAATATATCAAATATTCAAACTTTGAAAAATACAGATTTTAACATGTGCAAATGTCAGCATAACTCTTATTACACATGTTACTAATTATCTAATTAATCACCCAATGTCAAAGATTCAGTTTTGAAAAATACCCATTTGGACATGTGTATATTGAGTATAACCCTAGTTACACATGTTACATATTCCTTGCATTATTCAATTGATATGGATTTTACAACACTAACATTTTATATTTATTAGGTTTTTTTTTTATTAATAAAAAGTTGATTTGTTGTTGATTACATACTGATTATAGATTGATTGTTGTTTGATAACAGGTTAATTGTAGATTGACTGTTGATTTTTACACATTTTAGCATTAGTATTGCTAAAATACTGGTTGTTTTGGGTAGATCATAAGTTTATTTGTAATTGATTATATGTTAATTGTTGTTTTATTTCTATATCTGTATAGAGGAAGGAAAAAAAATAGAATTTAAATCATAATATGTGGAAGTGAGTAAGAATTGTATTATTATATACTTCACACATATTTAAATTATACTTGTCATATACTCTTTACTATATATTATTGAAAATGTTTATATTTTTTATAAATTAAAATACAATATTAACATTTTTTGAAATAATTTTCAACTTATAAATTTTTGTTTTGTTAATACTAAAACTAATTTTCTTTTTCACATTTCAATTTCAATTTTTTAATTTTTTTTCCTTTTTTTCAATTTTATTCTTCAATTTACAAAGTAAATTGTCACACAATTTAAAATCATATAAAAGATAAAAAAAATATATATTCAAATCAATAAACAAAATTTAAAATAAAAATCTTATAAATTTTTTTTATTTGAACAATAACTAAAATATTTAAAAAAAATTCATTCAATTATTTTGAATATCTATTTTTTTTTACTTATATTTTAAGTTGAAAATTTTTGAATTATTTAAAATTCTCAGTTTTCAAGTTATAATTTTTTTTTTAACTTAACAATGTTAAATTG
Source organism: Reutealis trisperma (assembly GCA_947687605.1). Lineage (NCBI taxonomy): Eukaryota > Viridiplantae > Streptophyta > Magnoliopsida > Malpighiales > Euphorbiaceae > Reutealis > Reutealis trisperma. Next base: position 206,930 of record CANTUT010000095.1, on the reverse strand, counting down.
ATATAAAATGGATAAGTGAGAATGAAACTGATTTTTTTTTTAATTTTTATTTTTTATAGTATTTTTTACCAATCAAGAACAATTTTGAAAAAAAAAATAAGGACAAATATAAAGCCAACTCATTACAGAAGATACATAGATACATGTTATGATCAAACCAAATAACTTTATACATATTTTATTGAAAAGCAACAAACAACACATGCTTTCTACACGTATTTTAATGAAGTGCATAAAAAAGTTAAAATAAAGAGTGGGAATGTATTTTTATAAGTTTTTAAAATGTGTGGTATATTTATAAAGTAGTTTGGTTTTTTAGGTAATTGTGTAAAAATCTCTTTATTCTTTACCTACCGATTAACACTGGAGTGAAGAAAACACCCAGCAAAGAAGAGGCGATATACAAGTTGAATGCAGTAAAGAAGAGGCCATTTACAAGTTGCAGTGTGTGAACCCTCAAATTTGCACCCTTAGGATCCTACCGCAGCTTGACACTTGTTAAGATTCATGCGCTACGCATACAGCGGTTCCACTAGTTGGTTAGTGAGCAGGGGTCAAGGGGGCAACGCCCCGTTGAAAAATAAATCTTGAAACTTTCACCTTCAGATGATTAACACTCAATTATGAACCCATAAAATCAAACTGGGCTCAAATCGGACAAAAAATGGATGAGAACGGGCTAAAAAATAGCTGCTATAGCTCACAGTCAGCTGCAGTTATTGCATCTACCTCTGTGGTTACCACAAAGGTCCATGCGGTAGCCAATGGCTATCGCAACTAGCCCTGCAGTAACTACAAAGGGCTCTGTGGTTACCGCAGCGTGCCCTTTTCAGAATCCTACCCAGAAATTGTGAATTTTTAGCCCCAAACTTCGCTTATAAATACCTTGCACCTCATAACAACTAAAACACACAATTATATGCTTCTATACTCTCCCTAAAGCTTTCTAAATCCTATTTCTAAACTTTCCAATCATCAAAACCCTCTTTCTAAACCTCCAAATCTTTAAAATCTCATTCCAAAACTTCTTCCATCACCTCAAACCTTATTCATAAGTTTCTTAATTACCTCAAACCTTATTCATAAGCTTCCACATCATCCCAAAACCCCATTCATAATCCTCCTAATCACCCAAAACCCTATCTCTAAGCTTCCTAATCAAGAAAAGGTGCAACTCAAGTTATTTCTTTCAAAGAGAATTCGTGGTAATCAAGCAAAAGTGTGATTCAAGTCCCTCCAAGAAGCGTTGATGTTGTTCAAGAATCCTTCTTCCAAAAAGAGTGCTCGTGATAGCCCCAGACTAAGATGGAACTTAGATCCGGTGCCAAGCTCGCTCCCTACCTTCCTCGCCGACGAAAGCCAAAGGTAAAAGTTCTTTTTTTTTCCTTTTTCAAATTCAATTTCAAGATCTAAATCTGAAAAGATCTAATTTTTACTATTTAAAATCTAACTTAATTAATAAATCCCTAAACCCTTTAAAATCAATCAAAGTATGATAACAAAAGTTATGACTTAAAAACCCTCCTTCGCAAGAAGGAAAAACTGCGTGGGGTTTGATTTTCATTTAAAATGATATGCAGGCTTGCTGTCTCTAAAGCATTTAACTCTGCTAAAATTAACAATTTCTTCTCTGTATCACCTTTTTCACATAGTTTAGGATTGAAATTGTTTTTCTTAAATAAAAGTCAAAATTTAGTTCTTTTTATTAAAATTGTTTTATTATTTTCCTTACTTTAATTGTTTAAATTACATTTGGAGAATGTGTAATTTTCCTAGAACTCATAAGGCTAGAGGAAAGATCTTTTGATTTTGATATTTTGACTTGTAATAGTTTTAAGTAGCTTCTCCCTTATCCTTTTGCATTTTGTAATTGTCATTATTTCATATTGCCATGCATTTCACGAGTAATATTTATTTCATATATCATATTATATCTATTCATGCATAAATAAAAACTTCTTTTTATAAAAGTTATTTCGTATTTAAGCCAAACTAATTTTTTGTATTGTTTTAACCAAAATCTAGTTCCCGAGCCCTCTTTGGTCATTCGAGGACTAGTACTTTTTCTTAGGATAAATTCTATAACTTTAGAGTCAATCAAATTGGATTTTTCCTTTAATTTTCTCTATAAAAATAAACAAAATTAAAATGGCGACTCATTTACAAATTATAACTTACAAAGTATAATTTTCTGAACTCATAGCGGGTTTTAATCATGATATTTTTTTTCAAATAGGCATCTTCGATCCCTTTTAGCGGATTGGATCGGATGCTCGGGCAAGACCTCACACAGTGTATTGTACATATTGGCCATTTAGTTGTTTAGATATCATTGAAAGTACGTAACCAGCTAATGCTTTTATGTGGGCTTATTAGCTTAGCTACCAAGAATCCAGAATGCATGTTCAAAAGTCAAGACCATATGGGTAGTCCATTGGAATTTCAAGGATTGGAAATTTTAGAACATTCAAAGCTAATTAAAATGAGATGGGAATCATTTTCACTTTGTCTTTATCATCTGCAGTGTGTTTTCCTCGATCTTGCTTTTTTTCTCTTTTTTGGGTTTTTCTTTGTTATTTTTATGGAATTGTTTTGGCTTGGTTAGATTTCAATTGCTAGGACTTGCAATTGCTATACTCTTTTCTTTATTTATATTCGGTCCCCTTTTTGTTTTTTAGCAAAAAGAAATAGAAATGGAAATTTTAGTTGTAAATAAGAAGTACTTTAGTCATTTTATGTAAGATTTAACGGAATACTCGAACTTTACTCCTTCCCTTCTAATTCATTTTCACATCATTTTGGGGAGAATAATCCTTTTTGTTGTACCCCTTCTATGGCAGCAGATCTAATACAGAATTACAAGATATGCAACAAAAACTAGTGAGTCTCTCCCCACAGAAAGTATTGCCTGGTCATTTACACGAGTTCTGAAAGTGGCTTGTGAATGTTAAGTGTCTAATACGTGTCTTTCGTAAATTTTCCTTTCAACAGATGTTTAAGAGAGAAGCTGCTTGCCATCGGGCGCTAGTAGCTCAAAGGTCGAGTGCCTGCCTGTCTCATAATGTAAGATGCTAGGAGTTCAACCTCCTGCACCCTCCCACCCATCTCCATAAAAAAATTAATAAATAAAGGGGAGCTGTTCAGGATTTTGCTCTGAAACTGCCAAAGATCTGTTCCTGACTTCCTGTACAACATAGTTGGGTTCCCAAATGAATTTGAATGCTTTCCAACACTACAAAACACAGAAAGAGATGATAGGAAAATAATTTTAGTGGTCCTATTTTTCTGTGGAAAATTCACCATCACCAAAACAACACCATCAACCAATCAAATAATTGAAATAAAATACAACCTCATTATTTGGATTTGATTCTTCTATTTCTTCAGAGAGCTGTTGCCGTGGGCTTGAAACAATCAATATTGCATAATCTGACCGATCTTATCATGCTGCCACCACAATCAAGTATCAACAGTTAATAAAACTAAAAAGTTGCATGTATGTGCCACCACGTCAAGCACACACAGAAGGGGGGAAAAAGGAAGAAAAGAAAGAATTGAAGAAGAGATGATTCTTGTGCCAATTTACCGATCAATGCTGTTCCTAGCTTTCTCATGCTGGTCTGAGACATGACTCTCTTTCTCAGGGCGATCCACACTCTTTCTTGGTCTCTCTCTCCTATCAATGCTGGCTCTAGATTTCTCTCTACAGTCCGTGCTTAACCTAGGCATTTCTCTTAGCTCAACACTTTGTCTGATCTTCTCTCTTTGATCCACACTTGCTCTAGAAGTCTCTTTACAATCTGTGCTCTTCCGGGGATTCTCTGCTTGATCCTGGATTGTCTCAGATCCATTTCTTACATGCGATGCTCTCTCGACAGCTGAAATGAACTTCTTGAGATGTTTGATGTATTGTGGGTAGAGCTCTAAGTCACAGTGATTTCCACCCTTCACCCACAACGGTTCGTATTTCTCTTTACAAAGGTCCCAAAGCTGCTTACCATGGGTCCAATCTACAACATCATCAGCAGTTCCCTGCAACACCGCCATACAGAGAGCAAAACAACACAGAAATTGAGCATAAACCTGAAAATTTATCCAACTATTTTATGCTAGTAAATTGCAATGATTTAATCTTTATAAAAACAATGAGCCGGTTCATGAGGAAGAAAGCTCACCGTTTACCATGGAAAAGCTAATATCAACAAATTCTAAAGCAAATATGAGCAATTATATTTTATAACATAGGCCATAAACATTCAAACCTCATAAAAAGATATTATTCACATAGGATATGCCAGATGCAATCAGGTGTATACTCTATGCAGTAGAAAATAGAGTTTATATGTAAGGTTTGTACATTAATTTAATGACAACAGGGGGGCACCTCATAATAAATTTAGACCTTACAATTGATGCATCAAAGTTGATTTTTAATGAACCATGTTGATCCACATGTTTAGTTTATTTGATTTTCAGGACCATGATTGATTTTCCATGTCAGTTTTGTCACATTAGCTACTCAGAAATTTAGAATCACAAATTACATTTGTTGAAAGTTTAAAATGAAGTTCAGTCACAATTTACATCTAGACCTACAAGAACAATGCATTTCTCTAACGAGACTCTTCTTCCTGATCATCTCTTGTAAAGTAGATATGGCAATTTGTCTTGGCCAAATTATAATGTACAATAGGCTGGCCATACTGAAAATGTGAAAACAAGGAAAATAGATTTGCAAGGAATAGTCTTCAAGTTTAGATGCACTCTCAGGAAATTTACATGAAATTCGCAATGATTACCAGTTAAAAGAGTTTATCTACACCTATATGGGACTCAGGTTAAATACAATATTCCCATTACCTAATGACTTAGTTGCACGTACAAACATATACATTTATGCTCAAGTTCTTCCTATGATGTTGTGCCACTTTTAATTTCTCCAAGATTTCTCATTTTTCGCCAGGGCAGACACAATAAATGCCACTGGGATGACTGGATTCTTATGCAACTAAAACAAATTCAACTAAACCTAATTCCAACAAAGTAGAACTTGCTAAATGACTTCTTGTCTTAGAAAAAATCCAACTTAATTGGTACACTTTGTCTGGGACATTTTAAACCTCAAACAACTGGAAAGCAGATATACAATTTTTAGAAAGCATGTAAAGCACATTGATAAAGTTCAGAATTAAGAATTGTAGCCCACAAATGGTTTCTCAAGTTATAGCTCATAATTGAATCGTAAAGACATGCCAATTCAGTGCATTATATCAGCAAAACCCTGCATGATATACAGTCTACCATGACAAAGCAAACAGCCACTGAGATCCTAGAAGTGACTACATTGAGTTTTCTTGGCTTCACAAAATGAATCAATGGCTTTTCCCACGAAATGTGGATAAATAAAAGGAGCAAAAAAAAAATTATACTACCAAATACCAAGTCATACTTTAGCCATCATTCTCAGAATTTAAAAAACAAACAACGAAATAAAAGAAGAAAAAACTTACATGGATTACCAAGACTGGACATTTAACCATTGGTATTTTATCAATATTCTGCAGAGTATAAAAGCAAAGTACCAATAACATACAATTAGTTTTCCAACTATTGGTAACATAAGACATCAAGACTCTGCAATTGAGCACTTAAAGATCAAAAAAATACCTTATATATATCAAACCAATAAGTTCGCTTAACAGGATACATGACACGAAGGCCAGATGCAATTGGACTATGCAGAACCACAGCTCTCAATTTTGGTAATCTGGTTGCTAAATCTAGGGTAGGTCCACTTCCTACTGATTGTCCGTATAAGATAACATCTTCTTCCTTTACCCCATATCTCTCTTCTAGGCACCTATATGCAGCTTCTATATCAGCATAAGTATTATGCTCAGTCGGCTGCCCAAAATTGAATGAGAAACAAACAATAAAAAGGTTCAATAACCTTCAAAACACATATAAATCTCATTACCCCATTTAATTTCCATGAAAAAATTGGCATAAAACATTACGAATATTGTGAAAAATTCAGAAATGAATCAAACCGAGAAAAAAAAAGAGAGAAAAAAAATAAAGGAAGAAGAAGAAGAAAAGCTTGTACCTTTCCACTAGACTGTCCGTATCCACTGTAATCATACCTACAAACAAAATCACCAACTACTTCAAAATTCAAAAAAACAAACACAGATATTTTATTTTATGAGTAGTAACTAATATGAGACTTAACCCCATCAAGTTGACCCGTAGATGCAAGCTAAGCTCGTGAAACAAATCAAACATTTGTCCGAGATCCGCAGCGTTGCCATGAGAGTAAAGCAAAGTCAAGGAAGCCGAAGGATTCTTAAAATAAACCGCAACAATCCGATTCCCTTTCTTTGTTTCCAGCTTTAAAACGTCAACGTTTTGCCTTGTACCTAACCCCAGCATCATCAACTTCCCACTCGCCTCATCCATAGCCACCTGGTACGACGGTGGAGTCGGCGGAAAAAATGCGAACTTGGCCGCCAGCGTCGACGTGACCCCACCCATTTCCCCGTTCAAACAACAACTCAACACAAAAAATTTCAAGGGAGCGTTTGGTTTGGACGGAAAGAAAGGGAAGGAGCAGAGGAGGGAAGGGAAACGGCAGGGAATTCCGGCGAGGAAAAGGAAGAGAGCACGTGTGATTTATAATTTGATTTTGATTTTAATGGTAAGAAAAAATTAAAAAGAAAATGAGGAAGAGAGTTTTTATTATTTGTATACGAAGAGAGAGACAGAGAAAAAAAATAAAAATAAAGGAGATTGCGTGGTTGGTTGACAGGTGTCCTAGCAGGGTGGATGGGATTAAAGTAGGGACAGTTATATTTTTCAACAACTACCGTCAGGGTCTGGTGCCAGCTTAATACCGTATGTAATAATAATACCGGTTGTTTTTTGTTTTTGTTTTTTTTGGTAATAATAATAAAGGTAAATTAATAATAGGTTATTTTTACTAGGAGCGGGCACAAAGCAGAGATCTCCCCAACAGTGGTGTAACCTATTCGAATTGTTTTAAAAAATTGAAAAATCTGAAAAACATCTTAACCTAAACCATCCAAACTGCATGATATTAATAAAACGGTTATAGATTTTTTTGTTAATATGAATCGGGATTCGCTTCAAACCATATTAATATGAACTCTACTGAAAATTTAAATACCTAAACTGATTTATTAATTAATAATTTATTTGATATATTAAATTGCTTAACTAAGCTATTCTATTAGTTAATAATAATAATACTATGTTTAGTACGCTGTAATTCATACTGTATTTAATAATATCAAAAAGTTAACTAATTCATGTAATAAGTGTTATTTAAAACCTAATCTTCATGTATTTAGTAATCTTTATCTAGTGAAATTACTAATCATATTATTTATAATATTTTATTTTTTAAAATAACTTCATTTTTTATTTCATTTATTAATCTATCATACCATTATACCAAACAAATGATTACACAAGTAAAATTACTTAATACTACATATTACAATTTTTATATCAAATAAAATTTAAAATAAATAATCATATAATTTAATACTAAGATTATGATTCCAACTAATTCTAATAATTACAAATTTGTGAACCAAACGGACTATAAAATATGAATCTTCATATTTTTCTTATATGGCTTTATATATTTTATATATGTCACAATGATAATACATAAGAAAATATATGTTTATTTAATAATAATATATAATTTATTAATTATGTGATTGAAAAATGAAAAGTTATGAATTATTGAACTAATGAATAATTATATTTAAGTTGGTAAATTACTATAATATGTATGATTGTAATTAATGAAACAATGATATAGTCATATATAACAAGTTAACTTATCAAATATAAAAGCTTTATTTATTAAGTATTTAACTAATAATATATTATAAGTTATAATATTTAAGACATAAATATCAAATTAGTAATTTATTATTGCTTATCGCTATTTAGTATTACGAACAACTGATTAATAGTAGTAGACTCACTAGTGTGACTGATTTTTTATATATTTGTGGTTCCACAAGTTAATCATTAATAACATTAGTAGTCTAATAAAAAAATAATACTTTATAATATTTTATCCCGATAGATCCAAAGATCCACTTGTATCAATCTATAAATTCGAAATAGTATGGAATAAATTTTTTTTTTTTTTAAATCAGACCATTTTAAAATGAAAACATATATATGAATTTTGGATTGGGGCTGATATTTTTAAATATTCGAACTGTACCACCCTGTACTCACCTTTAATTTTAACGAGTATTTGAAAGACATTGGTTAAATAATTCATACAAAATTAAATGAACAAAAATAAAAATAAATCAAATTAGGAATATATAAATCTTGATCTACCACTTATAACAATAGTAATTGTAATAAAATATAATTTTATCAAGATTTTTATTTTTATTTTTTGTAATTCTACTAATTCTATATTATTAATTTTTTATTTTTTGAAATAACTATTTATTAAATAGTATTTTCAGGGACTTGCTAGAAAAAATAAAAATAATATTATTAATAAGGCTGTGAATTGGCTTTATAAGGGGGAAAAAAAGAGAGAGAGGAAAAATAGTATCTGGGCAGGTCCGGCGTGGATAAAAGGTGAGGATTAAAGCATTGAAGGGGTATTTGCTGTTGTCGTTTTGTTGTTTCTATTGCCTTTTTCCAAAATTATTATTTTAACTGTGTTTGGACTTGGAGTTGTTGGACGCTTAACTCTTAGCTCAGGGGGTCTTCAACAAAGAAAAAAGAGAATATCTTGGCGTCATCTTGTTTTTTCCCACATTTTTTGTACTGTAATAATGATAATAATAATAATAATAATAATAATACAAATTATTATTGGTCAAGCGCTTGTGCTTTGGACTAGATATATCCATTCGTCCGTGCTCGCTGTATAACTTAAGGGTAATACATTTTTTTTTTGTCTAGACAATAAATTCTTATTTAAGTCTTTTATTATATATATATATATATAGAGTGTGATTTTAATAGTTATTATAATATTTATCTGTGAATAATTATTATTTTTTTAACTGTTAAATTAAAATTTAATGATTCTAGTTAATTTTGTATTTTATTAATTATATTTATTAGTTTTTATATTATAAATCTAATTAAATTTGTTTTTAAAGGTAACTTATTGTAACTTGATAAATAATTTAATATTTTTTAAAAAAATCTTTATTTAAGATTATTTTTTTTATCGAAGTCTATTACCTAAATTACACAACTTGATTTTTTTTTTTTCGCCAAATCAACTTGATCATTTGTTGATTCTTTTTTCGATACATATTAATGAAGGATAAATGCACTCGTCAATTAACTAAAATTACATTGAATTTTATTGTAAGCAAATCATAGAGTCACCATAAATACTTAAATTGATTGAAAATAGGAAAAATGCAAAAAAATTAAGGCTTGTTTGTTTCAATTTAGAAAAAAATGCAAAAATGATTTTTCTTTTTTATTTTTTCTTGCTATTTTCTTTCCTCTCGTATTTCCCTCTTATTCAAACATAGGGTTAAAGTTTAGACACTTACAATCCATTTAGTACATAATATTATTTAATTAATTCATAATATTAATAAATAACACTATATTTAATACATATAATACAGATTAGAGTTAATTAATCTATAAGACATGTATTATTTAATACTTAACTCCTATATTAGTAATACTTATCTAATTAGATTATTAATTATATTATTTATGATATTTTATTTTTTAAAATAACATCACTTGTTATTTCATTTATTAATCTATCGTATTAAATATGATATTATAAATATAAAATTACTTAATATTATAGATTAAATTTTTTATATAAAATAAAATTTAAAATAAATAATTATATAATTAAATTAAATTTAAAATTTAAACTAATCATAAATATTATAAATTTATATACCAAACGAATTATAAATTCTTATGGGTTTTTTTTTTCTCGGTATTTTGTTCCTTTCCTTTATTATTCCCGTGCTTTCCATTCCAAAAAAAAAAAAGAAGGAAATGGAGATTGCTTGGTTGGACGACACGTGTCCTACTAGGAAGGATGGGAAGGCAGGACATAATATTGTTTTTCAACAACTACAATTTTTTTGTTTTTTTCTGGGCTACTGCCAGCTTAATTTCGTTTGTAATACTAATAGTAGTAATAATAACTGTCCTAATGAATACTATTTGTTTTTTTTTTTCTTTTTTTTTTTTATAATAATAACGGTAGGTTATTTTAATTATTTGAGGTGGTTATGAAGTCTAGATCCCGGGAATAGTACCGACTTTCTTTATTTTATAATAATAGTGATTTTAAAATATTATATATATATATATTAAATAATTTTAATTTTTATTAAAATGAATAAATATCTCTTATTTATATTAAATATAATAAATACTGTATATAAAATAAAAGAAAAATTAGAGTTAAAAATAAGGATAAAATTGAAAAAATATAATAAATATAATATAAAATTTTTAAAATGATAATTAATTTGAAATAAAAATTTTTTTCTTAAATCGATTACTGTTATGAAACAAAAAGTGTAATACATAACAAATTTTTTGTTTGAAATAAGATATAAAAAGACTTTTGATCTTTGTACTGTGAAGCAAATACACCTCTTAATTTTTCGAGACAATTAACTTGCAAAATATTTTATTTGAGTAATTCAAGCACCTCTATTGAACCCCTAGTATTCTCATTCTCTCCATCAACATGAAAACCAAAAAAAAAAAGAAAAAAAAAAAGCTTGCGTGGTTGGATGACATGTGTTCTAGTATATTTTTCTAATCCTATATTTTTTCTAATGTGTTTCGCACGTTAATCTCTATCATAATTCGTTAGAAATATAAATAATTATTTTAAATTTTCACTTTTTTTATTAAATATTTAATAATCAAATTTTTGTTATTTAGGTATAAAATTATATACTTTTACATTAAATAAAATTTTCAATTAAAATGATATAAAATTTTTCAAATAAATATTATGTCACGCCCCGAACCTGAGGGCACGTGACCGGCACTAGGACACGGGAAATGCACGTGGTTACCAGTGCGCGTAGTAAGCCTGACCCAAAACACACAACTGAAAAGCCCAACTGAAAAGAGCTATGGGCCCAAATAAGGTAAGCAGAACCAAAAGAATCACAGTATAACACAAATATCAAATTGGCCCAACACTCATTTATTCCATATATTCCATAAAGTAGTAAATTACAAAAAGGTTATGCTTAATAATAGATTACAGCTCTTTAAAATACATACTGAAATAATACACAAAACACAAATACAAAGTGTAACATTGCGGAGTTCTAGAGTTATAATTATAAATATACATTTATACATGTATTTTTAATATCCCATTAATACAAATTACTGCCAAAAGGACATTGGCAGTCTACTCAATTACAATTTCTTCATCGGCTCATTCCTCAATCTGAAAGCAACAAGATGAACAGGAATGAGCGTTCGACTCAGTGAATGATACCAGCTAATATATTAAACTGGTATCCCTCAACATACTGTAATTCACATGATATGTACTATGTCACAGAAACAAACAGATCATCCAATCAAACAATGATGGGGTATGGTCCACAGTACCACACTAATCTCAATATGGGGAGCCAATCCCCCTATCCTGACTCTCTGAATCTAATAATCTGTCTCTTATATCTAAGGAGCTCGGCCGTCACTAGTCTGTACCACGCAGCCCTGACCTGACTGACAGCGGCCCTAACGATGAGCAGGCCCGGCCAGTATCCATCAGTCATAGCTCATCTTCTGAATCCCATCATAATCCAAATCATAACCATAACACATTCATAATCCTAGATGGTACTGTATCCTCCCGACCTCCATCCATCAATCACAACCATAGTATGGCACAGAATACAAAACATCAATTCATCATTCACAATCAAATGTTACATGCATATATATGCAGTAGTAGTGCATAATATACATAAATATATACACACAGCAATGCATAGGATAATATATCAGTGAGTATCACTCACCTAACTGTCAATGTTTCCGACCGGCTTCCCTCAGAAGAGCAGCCTTGGAACCAGGAAGACGCCAGACACCGACACCTCGCACAATGGAGAACCTTAACATGATAAGAATCACACTTAACCCCATAACAGACTCGACAACCTAACAAATACTCTAAGAATTACTAAACATAAAATAACTTATATAACGACTAAAATATAAGGGTTTCGGGTTAACCTTCACAAATTTCGAACATACGGACGTCGAGGATCATGCCAGAACGTTGAAACAGAACCACTGGACCTCCCCACGCGCAGCCGCCACGCGCCGCCGCTGCTGGTGGCGGATCTGGGAAAACTTCACACCAGCAGGTTCACCTCGACTCCAGGATCACAAAAAGGGTCACCACTCGCCGTCACTCGCCCTCCAGCCACCGAAAAACGCCTCCAAAGTTTTGGATTGCTTTTTTCGATATCCTCCTCCGATGGTCCTCAGGGGGCAAGATAGGTACCAAAATGAAGCTCTCATCCTCAGTAGTAGAACGGCACCAAGATCGTTGGATTCCACTGTCGAAATTGGCCGAAAAATCGAGTTGAAGTTGCGGTGGCCGGTGGTCCTTCTCTCCTGGCGTATGCAGCCGATCGTCGAGCTGCCACCTCCCTCGAGGTTGCTGGTCCTTCCTCTACCCAACGGTGGTGGTGATGCTCGCCACCGCCCGCCGGAATGCCACCACTCCTCTCTCTCTCTCTCTCGACCTCTCCCTTTCTCTCTCCTCCTCCCTCTCTGCTTCCCGTTCCTGCTATTTCCAAAACTCCCCGTTTTGCTACTCCCACCAATCACAAGCTTTCCTTTTCTTCTTCTTTTTACTTAACTTAAAACACAGTTATGCTATATATATATACTAAACCATATAATATATACATATAATACTATATACATATATTTATATAAACATAATACTACATGTTTATATACAAAATAATAATTCTAATAATAATAATAATAACAATAATAATAGTACCGATAATAATAATGGTAGTAACAATAATAATAATAATAACAATAATAATAATAATAATGATAATAATAATAATAATAATAATAATAATAATAATAATAATAATATACAACATATACTCATTAATATATATATCAGTAACATTATTAACGATAATTATAGTAATTATAACGAAAATCCAAATATCCGATAAAATACTATAGTCGAACTTTTAATATTAATTAATACCTTTATTAATACTCAAATATCAAAATACAATCCAAAATACAATTCTCCAAAAAAATCCACATTAACATTATCAAATAACATACATATATAATATTATACTAAATTTACCATTAATAATACATATTCAAATAATATGAATATTTATAATTTAATAAAATACAATTCAAATTCTTATTTTAATAAGAAAAATAATAAAATAATATGTTTCCATATGAACATAGAATTTTATAAAATAATTGAAAATTCAGGGTGTTTCATACTATAAGGCCGAAATTTTATTGGTTGATTTTTAATATTATTATGAAGTAATATTTATATAATCTGATTATTAAATTCACTTTAGTTGTTTAATTCAAGTTAAGTTAAATTTTCATGTAAAATTCTAAAAATTCAAGGAAAATGTAATTATACATAATAAATCTTATCTAAATTGTATAATCGTGCATTTTTAATATAGTTAGACTGGTAATATAAAATAATTATAAATTATGTATAAATATGTGGATGTACTTTAGCAATATATATATAAAATTGAAAGAAAACGAGTAAAGAATATCTAAATAAATTATTTATTACAATTTTAAATGATATTATTATGTTCAAGAATATGTTAAAGAAAAAAATAAAAAAATTAGTAAATACATTTTGTTATCATTTTCTAATTTATTTTGTTATTGTTGTGTTATCTAATTATTAATAATAAGTTGATTTTCATGCTAATACTTTATACGTATATTGTTTTCTCATAATTTTAATGTAGATTGTATGTTTTTATTAGTTTTAATAAACTTAATTTTTTTAAGATATTATAATTTAATTTTTATTTTTCCATAAAATCAACAATAATTTTTTCGATATTTATATGCACTATTATTTTAAAAACCGAAATGATGATCGAACTAGACAGGCATCAGTTCACGGTTTAACTAGTTGAATCGATTGGACAAAATTTCTTTATTTTTTTTAAATTTTATGGTCATTATATAAATATCAATTTATTTATAATTAATAAATAAATACTTTATTAATTTATTTTTAGGGTATCTATGCAATTATCATTTGATGTTTGCTTTTTCAATTAGTATATGGGTTAATTTCGTATTATTTTTATATAAAAAAATTAATTTTGAACTAAAAAATAAATTGTAATTTATTATATATATTTTTTAGTTTTTGAGCTTAAAGTTTATTTTTTTATTTTTAGTTTTGTTCAAAATCAATTTTAAAAATCAATAACCATTTACAAAGAGTTGATTTAACATATTAATTATATATTTATTTTTTTAATTGAATAATGATTACTAATCTTAAAAAATAGCATGTTATTTATATAATTCAAATTAATTTATTAATTAACAAATTATTATTCCTAAAATATAACATATTAATTATATATTTACTTTCATAATTATATATGAATAATAACTATATGCTTTTTTTATTCTAATTAAATTCATTATTCTTTATTTAAATTTAATTTAATTTGATAGCTGTATTATTTAATTAATAAATAATTATATTAATCATCATAAATGCACAATTAAAGAAAACTTAATGAGAAACTCTTATATAAAGTTGTTTATCTTTCATTATGACTCATTGGTCCCCATATAACTTGTTATGATTCGTTTCAAAACATAATTTAATTTATAAAATAAAAAATTAAATATAAATTTTTTATTTCCTAAAATTTGTATTGATAAAATTTAATTAATAATATTGAATGCATATAATAACAATTTAACAAATTAAATAATATTGTATGATATTAATAAAAAAAAATTAGGACATTGCTAAATTAATTATAAGTTGATAATTTTGTAATAATTTTTTAGTATTTTAAAAAATGTAAATGCTTCTATTACTAAAAGTCTAACATATTAAAAAAAATAAAAATATTATTCTTAACAAAAATAAACTAAATAAGTAATATTGAACATTTATGATAAATACTTCTTAAATTTTATTTCCCCTTGCCCTTTGGGATTGTATCGTTTTTTATTTTGTATAACTTTTTTATTATATTTTTGATAAAGTTTTGGTGCGGATCAAATGATGTAATCGCTGCAAGGATGTCAGTCTAGTTAAGATGCCTAGGTGTGTTTTTTATGCCTGTTTCCATAGATTTATATATATATATAAAATATTCATTATAAAGACTTTTAAATGTTGAAAGTACAATTTAAATGAAATTTCTAACTTTTAATATTGAATACTTATTGTATACTTTACTTTTTCATTGTTATAGATATAAAGACATTTTTTTATTATTTAATTACAAAATTATATATTTTTACATTAAATGAAGTTTTCAATTAAATGATATAAAAAATTTTAAATAAACTAAAATTATATATATATATATATATATATATATATATATATATATATATATATATATATATATATATATATATATATATATATATATATATTATTCTCTCTTTTCAAACTGAAACTATATATAATATTAATATATATACACATATGTACATCATTATATAAGAAATCCACTTTTACTAATGAAATATAATAAAGATAATTTTCAAAGCTTTGAATTTTTTGCATGCATTTTAATTATTTATCCTATTACCTTTTCAATTTTAAAAAAAAATTATTTAATTTAATAATATAATTAAAAAATAAGAAATTTATTAATAATTTTGTTAGCATAACGATTCTAATAGTTTAATTTTGTTATTCAATTAGCATAACTATTAATAGTTTAATATAATATATTAATTATATATTTATTTTTCTAATCAAATAATGATTACTAATCCTAAAATATAATATATTAATTGTATATTTACTTTTCTAATTGAATAATGATTATTTATTCTAAAAAATAACATATTATTTCCATAAATTAATTTATTATTATTAAATTACTAAACTAATTGAATAATGATTATTTATCCTAAAAATAACAAATTATTTCCATAAATTAATTTATTATTATTAAATTACCAAACTAACCTCTATTTATAAACAATTAATCAAAAATCAATAAGAGTATTTTAGTAAATGTATTTATCCTCTCCCTTCTATACATTTATATGTACTTATCCTTCCCCTTCCATACATTTATATATTAGTATAGATATAGATATTTGAAATAATATCACATATACACATATTTTTAATAATGATTAAAAATTTAAATTTGAACCTTTTAAAGGCTGTTTATTTCACTAAAAATAAAATCAGAAATCAAAATGGGTGATTGCGATTTTTACCGTTTGTTTTGTGAAAAAATATTTAAGAATCGGAATGTGATTCTCCCATTTGGTCATTCATTTCCCTCATCTCCCTAATGAATCAAATTCTTATTCATAGGATAATTAAGTCAAATATTTTATTTTAGTCAAATATACAATTACTTGTATTATTTAAAATATTATCATTAAATATAAAATATGATAAAATATGAAATTAATAAAAATAAAAATTAATTTTATTATCTCAAATAAATATTAAAAATATAGAATTAAAATTAAAAAAATAAGTTTATCATCCAAATAAATATTTAACAAAATATAGAACCAACTAAAATTAACATATATTTTTTAATTATGTTAAATACCTTATTGAAAATGTTTTTTACGATTTAAAATAATTAAAATTTTGAATATGACCACTATAATATTTATAAAAATATTATTAATAATATACATGTACATTAATAATTAAAATTATTAAACTTTTTGTATCCATTTCGATTCTTGTATTTAAAAAACCAAATAGCTTTATAATAAATCGATACCGATTCCTCCATTTTTATCATTAAACCAAATACTTGAAAAAAATAATCATTTCATTTTTTATTATGCTTTATTTTATTTTTGATTATGATTCCGATTCTAGAGTTTGCACTAAATAGGCCCTTAGTTATGAAAACTATTTTAATGCCACTAAAAAAACGATTATAATTGACTTCTTAATATTGCAATAACCATACTTTTTTTCTTTTTTTTCTTTTATATAAAGCACAAATTAAGACTGTTCAAAAAACAATTGTGACCGACCGACTGACCCAACCAATCCAACATGATATTTCAAGTTTAAGTTATTATTTATTGGATCAGGTCGAATATGATAATATTTTATTTTCAGCTTGAGTTTGATCGATCAGGTGATATCTATACCAATTTTTTTTTCTTTCCTTTTTTCTTTCTTTTATGTTCCCTTCAAGGGTTTCAATTCTTTTAGAGTATCAGGATAAGACATGATATTAAGATTTTTATGGCATGTAATAAGTTTCTAGATTTAAAATTTATAAATAATAATATTTTGTATATTATTTTTGACTTAAATTTAAATACGAGAAAAAAATACATAAAAATAATAAATTATAATGGCCATCTATAATTGATGGTATTTAAGTGATTATTGATAATAGGTAGATTAATAAGTGTGTATTTATGTATTTTATTTTCATTAAAATGGGTTTGTTGAAAAATAACATTTCATTTGATGCATAAAACAATTTAGTATTGCTATGGTTTTTTATTTTTTAAAATTTCAAAAAAATAAGGATTAAAAAATATTTTAAATTTTTTTTTATTTCCTTCATATTTATCCAAAAATATTTTGAAAAAGGAAAAATCAATTCCCTAATAAATTTAAATATGGAATAATTTCAATACATCACTTATAACTTTAAGCTAGTTTTAGCTTGGTATCATATCATAATTGGCTATGAAAAATTTTTTATTAGTGGAAATCTTGTGGCCATAAATATTATAACATTTTGAAAATTAAAATTATTTGATGTTTTTGGATTTTTTTTATTGTAATAGTGAATAGCTTCATATATTTATTTATTTTTAGCAGTTAATCAAAACCAACTAATTCAACCAAAAAAAATTTAAAAGAATTGGAAATTTATCTCAAAAACTCTTTGCTTGTTCAGGATCTTAAGCAACACACATTAATCCAAATCAAGAAATTAGGTTACACCCATGCAACGTATGAAACGACACCGTTTTAGTAAAATTTTCCACGTTAAATATAGTAACGTAAATTTGTTTATTGGAAAATGGTATTTTCTATGGTCACTTTGTTTTTAAATAAAGTAATCTATTTTGTTTGTGAAAAAAAAATTATTTTTTATGAAAAATAATAATTTTATTCATATTTTTTCGTAAATTAAACTATTTTTTTGTAATTTTTTTAATTACGAAAAACTTTTAATTTTACGAAAATATGATTTGTTTTTTTTTTTGCAAAACAACAATTTTATGAAAAAGAAAAATAATTTTTTAATTTAAAAAAAAATGGCTCTCTAATGAAAAATCATATCTTCTTATATTTTTTCCTAAATTAAACTATTTTTTATAAAATTTATAAATATATATATCTAAAATACTACATTAATTATTCTAGTATTTCTCATTTTTAATTAGTGAAATATAATAGCAGATTAATTTAATTATAATACTTTAAATATTTTAATTATATTTATTATTTATAACTATTTTATTAGCCATAAAAAATAAAATTTTGTATTTTTTTAAAATAAAATAATATAAAAAATTTACCTATATGATGCCTTTTATAAAAAGATTGTAATTTTTTTAAAAAAGAGTAATATTTTTTCGTAATTATAAAATAATTTTAATATTTTTTTGTAATTATAAAATAATTTTTTCTTATAAAATTATTATTTTGTATAAGATAAATCATATTACAAAACAAATTATATTTTTGTAAAATTAGAACTTCTTTCACAATGAAGTAAAATTGCGAAAAAATAATTTGATTTATAAAAAAATAAAAATAAAAATATAATTTTTGATTAAAAATTATTTTTTTTCTCAATAAAGTAGGTTATTTTGTTTTAAAACAAAATAACTTGAGAAACTGCCTTATCAAATATTTGTTCTTTAATGGTACCTGTGTTGCTGTGTAGTTCAAATGTTTACATTCTTACCCTTTTTTTTTTCCCTTCATTTTTAGGTAGAATAAACAAAAAATCAAATACGTACTTCAAGTAATTTTATACACAATTTTGCATGTTATTAGGGCTTGGATTAAAGTTTAATTATTTGAATTCAATTTTCTAAATAATATTAATAGATTTTTTTCTGATACGTTGAAAAAATATATATTAAGTTTTTTTTTTTTTTTGTGAAATTTCAATCTAAATCTAAATTCTAAGTGATTTAGATATTCAATTCATTTATATAATTCATTTTTTTAATCAAATACTTTATTCTTTTGTTCAGCAAAATTATAAAAGTTGCAAGTAGCATTCATTTCTTGTTAACACTAAAAATATATTTGATTATATTACATTATATTGTATTACGGCTTATCAGACATATATGATAAAAAATCATGTATTTTGTGACAACATTTTTATATTATGCTAATAACATTTATAAATATCATACCCTTAAAGTATATATATATTTGCCTAAAGAAGAGATTAGATAATTATAATAAAGGGCTAAGGCCCAAAAGTACAACAAATAATACATCCAATGGGAAAACCATAGCAAGGGATTACAACAAATTCATCTACCAAAGGATTTTCAAATAGAGGGCTTAGAGCCCAGGAAAATAAAGCCCAATGACTGTAGAAAATTATAGTAATACCCTTATCACTTCCAATCCATATAGAATCTTCTATCCATCCAACGAATCCCATAATCTCCTGCTTGAATAAGCAAGCCGCCGGTTGCCATGAATAGGAAGCCAAGACTAAAACTAGAAGGATAAAAGAAAGACCATCCCACCAACTCTTGCACTTGTAAAGCTTCAAGCCGAACCATCACCCACAATGTAGATCAAATATGCACTAATCAGGAGCCACCACATCAAATAGAAGAAAGCTCAAGCTTAAACTCAAACCATCGCCGCCTATTAACCAACTCTTCTCCTTCCCCCAATCTTTTTTCCTTCCATTGATGTTGAAAGAAAAGAAAGGGATAGGAGGGCTAGACTTGTCCATAGACATAGACAGTATCTCCGCCATTAGACTCCAAGTTGAGGCAAAAAAATCAACATCAACCATCAGCAAAACACCAACAACTTGGAAATGAGTAGCTAAAAAAGCACACAAAATTGAAATATGGCCTTATTTTTTATTAAAATGAAGATTAAATAAGAAAAATTAGTACAAAAAAGGGGTTTTGCCGCCAGTTGCCATAGCCACCGGGGAGGAAACAATGAGACAAGCCCAAGCGGCGCTAACAAGGTATAAAACCCTAGCAGAGAGAATAAAGTGTTGTTTTTGAAATTGTTATTTTCTCCTTAAAGTAAATATCATGTTATGCTAATGACATTTATAAATCTAATACTTTGTGGTTTATATAAAAAAAATATACAGGGATAAGGTATAAAAAAATTCCTTAAATTTGTCATGAGGTGCACATATGCCTCTTAACTATTTTGTAAAATAAATAACTTGCAAATCTTATTATTTGGGGTAAACCCTTCGTTTCATAAAAGAACTTAACCCATTAATTTAGTATTGTTGTGGGATCCATTATAAATAAAAATGATAATAAAAAAAGGAATACCTTTAGAGTTTAGCAAAAATAATAAATTAACACTTTATATTTTTCGAAAAGTAGAAATACTCATGATATTACAAAATAGAATAACGTGCTCCTTCTATCTGTTAATTAAGTTTGTTATATATATATATATATATATATATATATATATATATATATATATATTATTTTCCTTTTTTTTTTTAAATTTTTTTCTCTTTTTCTTGTCTTATCTATCTTTGCCTTTTTTAACTTATATTTTATATTTATTTATAAAAATATTTGTGTGCATATATAATTTGACTTTTTTATTTATTTTTTATTTATAAGTTTACAAAATGATAGTTGTAATTATTAATAAAATTTAATTATATTATCAGAATATAAGATAAAAATTTAAAAATAATTAATATTAATTATTAATAGTATAATTAATTTCATTGAGATGGAACAAAAACTACAAGAGTATGTGAACAATAATATTATTGTACTATATATGTATAAAAGAATAAGATTCAGATCGCGGCAACATACCTCCCTTATTTTCAATGTTGGCATGTGTGGTAGGAAAGTCATTGCCAACAAAGAAACAACGAAAATCATCCACTATTCGATCAAAGTTTATCTCAAATGGAGGATTTGGAATTTCCAAATTATATTGCAAAACAATCATATGTTAAGGAATTTGTCAAAACAATCATTCAATTCAAACGCATTAGAAGAAAGTGAAAGCTGGAAAAAATTGAAACTTTGGTTTTTATTTTCAACCTCATATTGGAGTATCATCTACCATATTCTAATCTTAGAGCATTTTCTCCTGGCTTACCACGACAGTCAGCTGCGAGATGTCCAACTTGGCCACAAGTAAAACACTTCGCTTGTTGCCAGGAGAGAGTGGCCATCTATGATTCAGGAAAACAAATTTTAAGATCGACATCAAGAATAAGTGAGTTGGAACTATTAAGAATATTTACAAAGACATGCAAGGCCAGCTCAAGAATGTGTATAGCTCAATACAAGAATCAATTGGATATCCTTCGATTATATAAATATAATTTTTTTAAATTATTTAAAATTTATTTTTTATTTTTTATTTTTTTTGCTTTTTGAGATACAAATCGCTAATTAATGTTTTAATTTAAAAGCTGGGAAAATAAATTTTAAGATCAACATCAAGAATAAGCGAGTTGGAACTATTAAGAATATTTACGGTGATATACATGGCTGGTGTAAGAATATTTGTGGCTCAATGTAATAATCAATTGGAGACCCTTCGATAATATAAATATACTTTTTTTAAATTATTTAAAATTTACTTTTTTTGTTTTTTGAGATGCAAAAATCACTAATTAATGGTTTAATTTAAAAGCTAAACTTATCTACTAATTAATCTATTCATTAATATAGCCGTTTAAAACTTTAATCTAATCAATAAAATATTAGTTGTTTAAGCTTCAAATTTTCTAAAATAAAAGTCAAATATTTAAAATCTAATAAAGCATAAGATTAGCATCAAATTTGAGGGCCACAAAACACCTATTTAATTAATTCTATAAAAAAAGGCTATATGTGGTTAATGAAAAAAAAAAATGGTTTGAAATCATCATTCAAAACCAAACTAGAAACACAATCACATTCTTGTTCTCATAGAGACAAATGGGATATTACAAAATTTCAAAAGAAATAGATGGTGTTGGAGTCAAATGGGGGAAAGAAATGGGAACATTTTCCTCATAATTGCAATGAATCTTCCTTTTATGTTTGCCCTCTAGTGATTGAATTACTGTATATAATATATATTTTTCTCAATGAGTTTGTGACATTTAGTGAGGGATTTAGGAAATTTGTTTATGCAAAGAGCTCCACTTATGAGTGAGAAAAGGTAGTAAGAAATTGATGGTTATCTTTCTTTTCAAGGCTATACCTTTCATAGAGTCATATTGCTACCTAACATTTGCACCATTTTCTTATAATCTTATCTTAGCCTCTAATTATGAGATTTCACTATTTTATAATACTTAAAAAAAATTGTACCTTTAAATTTATTACCATACCTATCTTTTTTATTTCATGTTAATTAATGTTCGCAACTTTTTTTTTTTATAAATTAGTTATATTATATATAAAAAAATGCATCGTATCCTTTAATTTTTTTTTAAATTTATTAGTATTTTATTATTTTTTGATTTACTAATATTTGCACTATATCGATGTAATAAATATCAATTGAGTAAGTATTTAGTTTAGCTTACTAAAATCATAATTAGATTAACTTATTTGATAAAAAAATAAAAGTGTACAAATAACTGCTATTTGGAAAAACTCTAATTTGAATTTTTTCTAACTAATTTAAATTTAGATTATATTGCCTTTTCAAAAAATTATTATTAATAAACAATATTTTTTAGATTATTTTTATATAACAATAATAATAATAAATAATTATTACAATATTATAAATAATATTTGTAAAAGTAAATTGAATTTGAGTATATATATATATACTGGTTGGGCTAAGCTAAACTAGACCTACGTTAGCTGGTTGAGGATACATGAGAAATGACATAAGTAGCCCACACCACACAGGACTGCAGTATTTCTCTTGTGACTAAACGGCGGCGTTTTACGCCCTGAATTCCTAAATACAGAAGTCTCCCAGTCTCCTCGCTATCTCAAGCGGTAATAGTGGGGAGAAGACTGTTTCGTCGTTGGAAATGGCTAGATCGTCGTCGAGCAAGGACGCCCAAGCTCTCTTTCATTCCCTCCGCTCTGCTTATTCCGCCACTCCTACCAGCCTCAAGGTCTCTCTCTTTCTCTTTCTCTATTCGAACAATCAAACTGTCATTGAATTTGCTAATCTTGATTTATTTTGGGTGCAGATCATCGATCTTTATGTGGGTTTTGCAGTTTTCACTGCTCTGATTCAGGTATTCATTGCCGTTTCAAGTTTATTTTCAGCTTCAATATTAATATATTAGATCTGTTTCTTTGTATTCTCCGTTACCTGTAATTGAATTTTGCTTTTCTTTCTTTCGTGATGCCTCCTTTTTTCCCCTCAAGTGCAATGACTCTTTCTTGCTAATTGAAGTATGCAAGATTTCATTTTTCTTAAGTTTACTTTCGCCAATGTTTTTTTCCGCATCATATTATTTTATGATATATGAAATTTGTAACTACACAATTTGAAATTGAGGAGTTGCGTTAGTCTCATTGTATGAACAGTTCTATACACAATTTAAAAATTAATTATATCTTGTTATTCATTTAATTTAATGAGTCATGTTTGCATTTGAGTTTATGTCAAATTAATAATCATTCGTCTTAGGTTTGATCAACCTATGCACTCTTATATCAACTCTTAACATGCTAAAACCATACAAATATAACCAGTTAACCTGGCCTCATGTTCATGTTTCAGAATATCTTAGGAGGGAAAGGTTGCTGCATATCCTAACATGGTGGAGGACAGTTATTTTATTTTATTCTGTGCTCCTGCTGCATTTTTTTTTTCTGATTGATTCTCTAGTTCATGTGGTAAAATTGTACTTTCTTTTGTGGCTTTTTGTAGTATAATTTTATTTTTTCTTGGCATCATTACTGGATTTTAGTGCATTAAGTGCTAGTGATGTGGACACATGCAAGAGCTAGATGATATATTTGGATGAAATATCAAAGGAGACTTATTTAAATAAGCATACAAGCAAACTCGACAAATTGTTGCGAATTAGCATGTAACTTTTAATTGAACGTGAAGGTCTTGTTCCAATTCTATCAGATGCCTGAACACCAGTTTGGATGTAGATTTATGAAAAGTATTTGCTGACCAGAAAATAGTTTAATCCATTTATAATTTTATTCCCGCTCCCTTTTCTCCCCCATAATGATTAAAGCCTTTGGATGCTTCATTTTCATGTTATCTATTTGATCCAAATTTGGTCACTGATTTTGCTGTCTGGATACGAGGCATTTTTAACTTGTTTTGTTGATCAACAGGTAGTTTACATAGCCATTGTTGGATCATTTCCATTTAATTCTTTTCTGTCAGGAGTGCTTTCCTGTGTAGGCACAGCAGTCCTTGCTGGTGAGTAGGCAGCACTGGACAATTAATTCTTTCAGTTTATTGCCTTGTTTCAGTTTAAATGGAGAGATTGAGCCTGTGAATGATGTTTTCTTTTTCATAGTTTGTCTCCGTATCCAGGTGAACAAAGAAAACAAGGAATTCAAGGTGAGATTGTTGTATACTTCATCTTATTCTTCCATTCTTTGATGAGAAAGTAAAGGAAGAAAATTCAGATTACAGTAGTGTCAAATTTAAGTAGAACCATTTCATTTCCCATCTCCCCCACCCCACCCTTCACCGATGTAGCAAGCGTGTAAATAGAAGCAAGTTTGTTATCTTTTCCTGTTATTATGTCTCCACCATCAAGTAATTGAATATGTTTCTGTCATCAAATTGCAGGATCTACCCCCCGAGCGTGCTTTTGCTGATTTTGTTCTCTGCAACTTGGTGCTCCATTTGGTGATTATGAATTTCCTTGGTTAATATCCATTATAGTCTGCTTATCACAACATTTCTTTGGGTTAAGAACAAACTCTATCCCATATTAAGGAAAATGCGGATTGTAAATTTTTGTATCAACTTCATTTTGATTATTGTTATTTGTTATAATCTCTTTCCAAAGGGAGAATTTTCGGGTAAACTTAGTCTATCAGAAATATTTTAAATTGATCCTACTAGAATGAGATATCTTGGTGACGGTAAATGTTTAATTTTTCATTATAGTAAATTAGTAATTTTAAATATTTAAGTGAGCATGAAATTTTAATTTTGATTATTGTTTAATGCTGTGTCTCACACAGTCACCCTGATAGGATCAGTGTATTAATTTCGTAAGTATTGAGACAATGATAGGATTAGTATATTAATTTCATATGTATTCAGCATGGATCATTACCGTAATGTCATATAAAATTTTATAATAAGTTGGTGCAGAAAGTGTCATTCTGTGTAATATCACTCATTATTAAATCTCTATGACATGAGTGTGAACAAACAAACAAAAGAATGTAAAAGGTAAATTTATAAAATAAACCCTAAAAAATACTGAATAGTTGAATTGCTAACTAAAATAGAACTATACATGTTCTTTCTATTTTAAAATATTGGTCATTTAATTTATTTTTGAAACGTTTGTTGTTTTAAAATTTCAAGAAAATGTTTATTATTTTTTTCAATTTTATCTTCTTTTTATTTTTTTATTTAAAATATGCATCCACATCAAAATAAAAAAAAATATTTTAATATTTTTACTTTAAAATTATAATAATTTAATAATTTTTTTACTATGTATGTGCTGTTAGATGGAGGGAGTAATTAACATTTTGATTGATTGTATCATAGGAAAACCTAAATGAGCGCTTCAAGCTATAAAATTTAATACATTGATTAACAAATGGAAAATTAATTTATGTATGACATGAACTGTGCATTTATGGGCTTTTATTTAAATTAAATCTTGATAATAAAATAAACATAATTAATTTTTTTTAAAGTTTGGGGGAATAAAAAATTACAGCAATGATATTTGAACTCTATTTTATATTAGTTATATATTTCAAAAAAAAAATTCATCTAATTAAGACTAATGCAATCAAGTTAATATTTTTATTTTTTACTTTAAAAAAAAAAAAAACAAGTCTTCTTCTCTTTAAAAAAAAAAAAAAAAAAAAAGGAAAAGTTAAGTCTTTTAGGGTACCCTTAATGAGCTACAAGTACAACAACCTGTTTGTTGGTTTTCACTTTTCTTTTCTTCTAGGGATTGAATGAAAGGTAGGTTGAAATTTCAAATTTGATGTTAGACTTGGACTTGAAGTTCCATCTTTGGTAGACCCTCCCAATATCAACTTTTTTTATATTTTTTCAAGTAAACAGCTAACTCTACCCTTTATTTATAAGCTTCACCAACTACTGCAAACCTTAGTGGAGCCCGGCCATAACTTGGAAGACTATTTAGTGGACCCTAATACCACCACTAATATTATATTTTCTCTCTCTAAAACATATATATATTCATGATGAGAGCGGTAAAATATTTTCTCTTTTTTACCTTTTCATATTTTCTTTTTCATTCTTATGATAATACATAAATTACATTAAATTTTATAAATATATAGTATTTATAAATTTAATTTATATATCATCATGAGAATGAAGAAAGAATAAGAGAAAATAAAAAAAGAAGATATTTAACACTTATTTTTCTTTATTTTTTAATATTTCTATAAATTCACACTCCCGTAAATTCTAAGATTAATAAAAAATTTAATTATAAAAAATAATTTAAATTCTTAAATTTATTAACCATTCTTATTTTATTTACTCCCTCCTTTTTTTTATTTGATGTTTAATGTAGTTCACATAGATTAAGAGAGTATTAATTATGTTTTAATTTTAGAATTAAAAAGACTAATTTACCTTTAATTAATAATAATACCCTATTTTAATTGAATTAAAGTGTATGGATAAATTTAAAAAAGAAAAATAAATGCAATCATGATATCCTAAAATATCAAATAAAAAAAATTGGCTTATTGTTTAAAACATCATTTAAAAAAAAAAAAAAAAAGGAGTATTAACTTTTTTATTATAAAATTATTGATTTTCTTAGTTTCTCTAAAAGTGGGTGAAAGTGAGAGTTTTTAAATTTACATTCCTTATTTATTAATATAGTGGAAATTTTTATTGATTTAATGAGAATTATTAAAGAAGAAAATTATTTTATGTGATGTAGCCATGATACTATTTTAGCTCATTGACTTTCCCATGAAAAATTATTAAAAAATATAAATTTTTTTATAATACCTTATATTTTAACATTTTGAATTATATTTTTAAAAATTTGTTTTATTTTAATTTTTAAAAGTGTATTTTTTTAAACTAACCCTAAATCTAAATACATCATATCAAAATTAGTGGGCCATACATCTATTGCCATTTCCTACATAAAGATTATAAACTAACCTACAATGCAATGTAATGTGATTCTCCAAAATCAAGTTTTCATTCAATTAAAAGAAAAAATCAAACTTTCATTTGCTGATGTGTCACACAGTCTAGAGAGATGCAGAAAACTAATTAAATACAGCTGTACCAGATTACACCCACAAAAACTTCCTTTGCGGTATTTATTTATTTTTATTTTTATTATCTTTTTCCAAATAGTGACAAAATAAATTAAATTATGTTCTTTCTCTCATTTCTATGCCTGAAATTTGTGTTTATTTTCTTTCTTATTTACTTCTTTCAGCTTTGACACGGTGTTCTTCACCAAGCAAAATTGATAATTCTTGAACCTAAAAGGTAAACCAATTCTGAAAAGTCATAAAGCTTCCATTTTTATATTCTCACATTGATCTCTGTTCAATAAAATTTACATTTTTTTTTATTTGAATCAATCATCGTCTGCAAGATTGTCAATTTTGGATCTGACTGCATATTGGGGGTTTTTTAAATCAGGAATTTAATCTGAGTTGGGGTAGATTTTTGTTTCAGTTTTGGCGTTTTGATAAATGCGTTTTCTTACTTGATGCTTGATATCATCATTTGGGGTTTAAAGTTTTGATCTTTTGCTATGTATCCATGAACTAGAACTTGCATTTCGAATTTAAGTAAGGGTTCTTATGAGAAGCAGTTAGGGTTTTTGAGATTTATTGCTGTTGGTTCATTTAGGGTTTTGAGAATTTATTGATATATGGATTGTAGTGGAGAATCATCTGAATCTGGGTCTATTGTACCTAGTCCTATGTTGTCAAAATGTGGGAGTTTACGTGATGATGATGCTTGTCCTAGGCAAGTGTCACCCATTAGAATTGGTGGGTCGAGGAATACTAGCCCCTTAGGCCGTGTTGGATCGAGGAATACTAGCCCTTCTAGGCAGAAGGCAGTTAAGACCAAACCAAGGGGTTTAGATGAGGAAACTGCAGCGACATTTGGTAAAGCTGTTTACCCTGATGTTCAAATGGAGGATAACATATGGGCAATGTTGCCTGAAGATCTATTGAGTGAGATTTTGGCTAGGGTTCCTCCCTTTATGATATTTCGACTTCGTTCAGTTTGTAAAAGGTGGAATTCTATTCTTCAAGATGGTAGTTTTCTTAAATTTCATTCGCAAGTGCCATCTCATGGGCCTTGTCTTTTGACATTTTGGAAGAACTCACAGACTCCACAGTGCTCAGTTTTTAGCTTGCCATTGAAATCTTGGTATAGAATTCCTTTTACATTTTTGCCACAGTGGGCGTTTTGGTTGGTTGGTTCTTCAGGTGGCCTTGTTTGCTTTTCTGGACTTGATG
The DNA here is from genome assembly GCA_947687605.1 of Reutealis trisperma. Classification (NCBI taxonomy): domain Eukaryota; kingdom Viridiplantae; phylum Streptophyta; class Magnoliopsida; order Malpighiales; family Euphorbiaceae; genus Reutealis; species Reutealis trisperma. Next base: position 177,785 of record CANTUT010000095.1, on the reverse strand, counting down.
GGCTAACCTTCAAGACTTTAGTTTGTAATCCTCTCACTCAAACTTGGAGAACATTGCCAAGCATGCATTGTAATCAACAAAGGCAGTTGATATTGGTTGTTGATAGAATGGATCGGTCATTTAAAGTGATAGCCACCAGTGATATTTATGGTGATAGATCATTGCCCACTGAAGTTTATGATTCAAAGCTTGACAGATGGTCGATCCACCAAATAATGCCTGCTGTCAACCTTTGCTCTTCAAAGATGGCATATTGTGACTCCAGATTGTATTTAGAAACTCTTTCACCTCTTGGTTTGATGATGTATCGGCTTGACACAGGTTACTGGGAACACATTCCAGCCAGGTTCCCACGGTCTTTGTTGGATGGATATTTGGTGGCTGGCACTCAGAAACGTCTGTTTCTAGTGGGACGAATTGGCCTTTATAGTACTCTTCAGAGCATGAGAATTTGGGAACTGGATCATACGAAGATTATGTGGGTGGAGATAAGTAGGATGCCGCCAAAGTATTTTCGAGCTCTGTTGAGATTATCAGCTGAGAGATTTGAATGCTTTGGACAAGATAATTTGATTTGCTTTACATCTTGGAACCAAGGAAGGGGCCTTCTATATGACGTAGATAAGAAGGTTTGGTCTTGGATCGCTGGTTGTGCTCTTCAGTCATACAATAGTCAGGTGTGTTTCTACGAGCCAAGATTTGATGCTTCTATTTACTGAATTGACAATTTTGTTTTTGCTGCTTCCTTCATTTGGAAGATCATGAAGGGGTTGAGCATCATCTTCATTGTGCAAGCTTCTTCTATATATCCATCCATCCATCCCTCTTCTTTCCCTCTTCCATACTTTGTAAAGGTTCTTTTCTGCGGGCGATTGACTAATGATTCAAGTTCCTTCAGTTTTGCATACTAGATTGACATTACTGGTGTAACGCTAGGAAGCAAGTTAGCTCAGCAAGATTTTTGTAATGTGCTGTCAATGATATCACTACCTAATGCGAGGGTTCTATCATACCTGTGGATTATGTATTGAGCATCATGCGGCACCAGACTCTGTGATGGACACGATCTGACCGCTGTTACCCTGATCACTCAATGAGGGATGGGCTTGTTAAAGAATGAGCTAAATGGATGATGATATATTGGGGAAAATTGTAAGAAGATTTTTTTCCCCTTCAAAGCTCATGTACATTTTCTGAAAATGTTTTATCGCATGAAACTGTGAAAACTTGTACTTCTGCAATATCTTTGCTCATTAATTTATTGTGATGGTGCTAATTTGCATGCTAATATCTCTGTATTCAAAATTCCTTTGTTAATACGTTTATTTTCTTGCTGCTATTATTTGCTGAAACTTTTTTATTTTCAGTACTAAGATTTGTGCCTCCGTCTACAAGTTATTATTGACCTAAAAAGGGGGGGGAAGGTTCTATAGAAAACTATTAAGATTTGCTATAATTCATTGCATTAGCACCTTCAGATTCTTCATTTGCTAAATATCTTCTGTTTCTTCAGTGTTTTGCCAAAATGACAGAAGAGTAGTTTTGGCAATCTGTCATTTGTTGTAGTCGACACTGACAGCTCTTGCCTTCATGGTTATTGCTTGCTATATGGACTAAAATCTTACTGTTTATCAATTCTTCAACAGCTGCGAGGTTGCTCAAAGTCTACTTCTTCTTCTTCTTCTTTTTTTAATATATATTTTTTTTATTTTATTCCTTTTAAGATTTATTTTTCCTCTTCTTCTTTTAAGGATTTCTTTGGTTCATGATTGCTGTTAAAAGTTATAAATATATAATAATAATAATAATTTGTTACATATAATGAATACTTAACAAACTTATAAAATATAAATATAAATAAATTTTATAAAGAGTGAGGAATAATTATTTAATTTTGGAGAATAACTAATATATTTATTTTCTATTATATTTTGCAAATAAAATGAGTCCCAATTTTGAGAGCATTCTCTTTATATTCATGTTGGAAACGCCTTAATATTTGTCTTCACCCTTTCTTTTTCCTCTCTATATTTTTATTTTCAATAATTATTTAATACTTTATAATGCAATAAATTTATTTATAATACTTTATAATAAATTTATTTAATACTTTATATTTTTCTCTCTCTAACATAATTGAACAAAATAAAAACTACATATATAATTAATTAAAAAAAATTTGCCATGCATTATAACAAAAAGTGTATTTTAATAGCAATTATTATTAAGCATGCAATGTTAAATGAGTAATTATGTAATATAATAAAATCTAGGGGAAAATTACATTAAATACTCCTTTTTTAACTTTTTTTTTTTAAAAATACTCTTTTACCTTTTTAGGTTTCACAAATGTCTTTTTTTTCTTTTTACTACTTATCATATACCTTTGATATATCTTTATTTATGATGTAATTAGGACGGTGCAAATGGTCGGTTTGGTTCAAAACTAAACCGAACCGAAATAACCGAACTTAATTTTTTCTTAAACTGAATCGAACCGAACTTTTAATAAAAATCGAATTGAACCGAATCAAAAAATTTCAGTTCGGTTCGGTCCATCGGTTTGGGCTTGTGGGCCTGGTAGTTGGGTTTTTTCATGGATTTAAGACAAAATTAATGTAAATTTTAATTTTGCAGCTTTCATTAAGGATATAGAAAATTTAAATTATCCATTTATCATAGATTATCACTTTAAAGAAGAAAATAAAATTATTTTTAATTTTATTTAAAAAATTATAATAAAAATATAAATCATTATTAATAAATTCATCCATTATAGCAAATTTTCCCTATTCCTACAATGAATTTAATAGAACTAATAATCATTATATCTCAAATAATAATTCTAGGGCTGGCTAAAGGACATGAGAAAGAGAAAGGGTTAGAGAATAATCTTATTCTTTACCTTATATTTTACTGATTATACATAATATTTGAAATATTTTATATAAAGTAATATAACTTCGGTCGGTTCGGTTATAACTGAACTTCTTATGGTTAAAACTGAATCAGACCAAAATTCACTTCGGTTTTATAAAATATTAACCGAACTGAATTATATTTATAAAAAAACCGAACTGAACCGAACCAAATTAGTCGGTTTGGTTTGATTTTTAAATTTTGGTTCGGTTTTGCTCACCCCTAGATGTAATTATAATATACATTTGAAAATGAGGTCTTTTTGAAATAGAAAATTTAATAAGATGTATATATATATATATATATATATATATATATATATATATATATATATATATATATATATATATATATATATATATATATATATATATATATATATATATATATATATATATATATATATATATATGAGAGTATTTTATTTTTTTGAGCATTTGTATAAAAACCCTAAAATCTAAAATATACTTCACTTTTTTCCTTAAAAAAAAAAAAAGGCGGCTCCATTTTGAATGACTGAAGGTTGGGTTAAGGTTTAATATAGGTTATGGGCCTCAAATGTGGGCCTATGAAAAGGGCTTGGGCTTTAAATCTCACCTCTCAACTGTCCAAGAAATGCTCACACTTTCTTTGCTCGAATATTCATTATTTATTTATTTTTGTCATAACGAGCTTTGAAAAGAAAAGGATTCTTTTTTTGGCAAGGAAAAGAAAGGGAAAAACTGTTTTGGGCATCTCTGGATTGAGAAATTTTAAAATCTGTAGAATTTACCAAAATTCGTGAAATTAAAATTTTGGAATTTATAAAATCCACTTACTAGGTGGAAAATTTTCAAATGAGAAAGTAAAAAAAAAGTTACTCTATAGTTTAATTTTTTTACATTTACGAGTCTGTGAAATATTTTTGATAAAATGAGATCTAAAATTTGCACTGTTAGTAATTTAGTATATCTATATTAATATTGTTAGTGAATGCTGACATTGCATTTACATGACAGATGTGGAATTCATTTTTTATTTTTCTAATAATAAACCATACTCACATAGATAATCCACATGGATAACTAGCAATTTAAAAAAGAGAAAAATAATATATTTATATGATATTTAATTAAAAAAGAAAAATAAAAAAACTGAGAAAAGATTGAGCTTCTTTTGGCTTCAATCTCGCTCGATTATCTCCTCTGTCTCTTTCTAGCGAGTGAGAGTGGCTTACAGACAAGCTTTTTTTGCTATCAGCAACTCCGTACACTTGCAATTTACATTATGAATCCGAGACAATATAGTTTCATGATCTTGGTATATATAATAAGTACTATATGTATGATAAAAATATTCAAGTGATAACTTGGCATAATTAGTTAGTATAATAGCTTTACTACTTGGAGGTTCTAAGTTTAAACTGCATGAGACATTGAAAACTCTTTTTTTTTTTTTTTTTCATTTATTCTTTTTTTTTTTCTCTATTTTTTATTTATTTTTTATTTATTTTTGCTTTTTAACATAAAAAATATTGAAAAATTAAATTAATGGTTAAATATTTTTATTTGATTCTTCTAATGATTACTTAATATCATTAATTTTCAACGTAATTTTTATTTATAATTTTAATATTTTTATAGGTAATTTTTTCAAATGATTTTGAAGGAAAATTTTACATTTTTATAAAATATCATATTTATTTTTTTTATAACAATGAATTTTCAAAAATCAATTTTTAAATAATATTAATTATTTTAATTAAATTTATATTAATTTTTATAAGAAAAAGATTATATTAATGGTTGGATTTTTTTATTTGATTATTATAATAATAATTAATTTTAATATCATTAATTTTTTAACGTAATTTTTATTTATAAATTTTAAGATTTTTATGGAAATTTTTATAAATGGATTTTAAAGATAATTTAATAAAAAGATAAATATCACATTTATCTTTTTATGACAGTAATTTTTCAAAAATTAAATATTTTTTTTAAATAATAACAAATTCATTGAAAATTCACTGTCAAACATAATTTATATAATAATCATGTTCACCACTTATAAGCAACATGTTCATTAAGTATTACTTATAAATTTATCAAATATATAGTATAGATTTATCATTTGTAAATTATAAATTCATATTAAATTTTAAATTATCATGTTTATTAAATTTAAAGTTTAGATTTATCTTATATAATTATTAAATTTATTAGATAAAATGTTCATATTCATCATATATTGCATACAGATTCATTATCTTTTACTATCATATTCATTATTTAATTATTCTATAATTTAATTTTATTCATTCTTTATATTTATAATTTTTCATTCTTTAATATTTTACATATAATTATGAGATTTATTAGATTTAAAATTTAGGTTCATTATATGTAACTATCAGGTTCATTTGATATAACATTTATGTTCATGACATATAACTATCAGGTCATTGGATATATCATATGCAGATTCATCATCTTTTAATGTCAAATTCATGATTTAATTATTCTATAATTATATTTTATTCATTCCTCATATTTATAATTTTCATTTTTTAATATTTCAAATATAATTATAAGGTTTCTTAAATTTAAAGTTTAGGTTCATCACATATAACTATCAGGTTCATTAGATATAACGTTTAGATCTATCACATATAACTATCAGGTTCATTAGATATATCACATGCAGATTCATTATCTTTTATTGTCAGATTCATAATTTAATTATTTTATAATTTAATTTTATTCATTCCTTATATTCATATTTTTCATTTTTTAATATTTCACATATAATTATGAGATTTATTATATTTAAAGTTTAGGTTCTATGAACCCTCAAATTTGCACCCTTAGGATCCGATCGCAGCTTGACACTTGCTAAGATTCATGCGCTATATATACGGCGGTCCAGCTAGCCGGTTAACGGGCAAGGGTCAAAAGGGCAACACCCCGTTGAAAAATAAATTTATTGAAATTTGCATTTTCAGATGATTAGCACTCAATTATGAACCCATGAAATCAAACTGAGCTTAAATCGGATCAAAGACGTATGAGAACGGGTTGAAAAATGAGCTACGGCAGTCAACAGGCCAGCTGCGGTTACCGCAGAGGTCCCTGCAGTAATCGCAAAGGGATCTATGGTTACCACAGGTGACACCTTAGTTACCGCAACGTGCCCTTTTCAGAATCCTAAACAGAAACTGTGAATTTAGCCCCAAACTCTTCCTATAAATATCTAGCACTTCCTAACAACTTAAACACACAATTATATGCTTGTATACTCTTCCTAAAGCTTTCTAATCCATATTCCTAAGCTTTCTAATCATCAAAACCCTCTTTCTAAATCTCCAAATCTCTAAAACCTTATTCCAAAACTTCTTCTATCACCTTAAACCTTATCCATAAGCTTCCTAATCACCTCAAACCTTATCCATAAACTTCCTAATCATCTCAAAATCCTATTCATAAGTCTCCTAATCACCTTAAACCTTATTCCTAAGCTTCCTAATCAAGAGAAGGTGCAATTCAAGTTATTTCCTTCAAAGGAAATTCGTGGTAATCAAGCAAATGTATGATCCAAGTCTCTTTAAGAAGAGTTCGCGCTATTCAAGAGTTCTTCTTCCAAAAGGAGTTCTCATGCTATCCCTAAACCAAGGTGGAACTTAGATCCGATGCCAAACTCGCTCTCTACATTCTTTGCTGATGGAAGCCAAAGATAAAAGTTCTTTCTTTTTCCTTTTCAATTTCAATTTCAAGATCTAAATATGAAAAGATCTAATTTTTTGCTAATTAAAATCTGACTTAATTAACAAATCCCTAGGCCCTTTAAAATCAATTAAAACATGATAACAAAAGTTATGACTTAAAAACCCCTCATTCACAAGAAGGGAGAACTGTGTGGGGTTTGATTCCCATTCAAAGGGATACACAAGCTTGCCATCTCTAAGGTATTCAACTCCGCTAAAATTAACAACTTTTTCTCTCTATCACCTTCTTCACATAGCTTACGATTGAAATTGTTTTTCTTAAATAAAAGTCAAAATTTAGTTCTTTTTATTAAAATTGTTTTATTATTTTCCTTACTTTAGTTGTTTAAATTACATTTGGGGAATGTATGTTTTTCCTTACTTTAGTTGTTTTATTATTAAAATTGTTTTATTATTTTCCTTACTTTAGTTGTTTAAATTACATTTGGGAAATGTATGTTTTTCCTAGAACTCATAAGGGCTAGAGAAAAGATCCCCTAATTTTGATATTTTGACTTGTAATAGTTTTAAGTAGTTTCTCCCTTATCTTTTTGCATTTTGTAATTGTCATTATTTCATATTGCCATGCATTTTACAAATAATATTTGCTTCATACATCATATTATATCTGTTTATGCATACATAAAAACTTCTTTTTTTACAAAAGTTATTTTGTATTTAAGTGAAACTAATTTTTTTGTATTGTTTTAATCAAAACCTAGTCTCCAAGCTCTCTTTGATCATTCAAGGACTAGTGCTTTTCCTTGGAATAGATGTTATAATTTTGGAGTAAATCAAATTGGGTTTTTCCTTTAATTTTCCCAACTAAAAACAAACAAAATTAAAGTGGCGACTTCTTTTACAAATTACAACTTACAAAATACAATTTTTCTAAATTCATAGCAGATTCTAATCATGATGTTTCTCCCAAATGAGCATTTTCGTTTTCTTTTAGCGGATCGATTGGGTGCTCGGGCGAGGCCTCACAGGTTCGTGGCATATAACTATCAGGTTTATTAGATATAACGCTTATATTCATCATATATCATATACAGATTTATTATCTTTTACTGCCAGATTTATGATTATAAATAAATACTAAATTATCTATTTTTTTTTATTAATCAACAGCTAACTTTGTTACCTCGACCAAGTAGAATTCAAAGCAATGTATGCAACATATTTATTAAGTATTACTTATAAATTTATCAAATATATGATATAAGTTTATTATTTGTAAACTATAAATTTATTAGTTATACTAGTAAGAGAATAAAATATATTCTTTAAAAGTAATAAATTTATGTTTTATATATTATAAATCTATACTTTATAACTGATGAACTTATCTTTTATAATTTATGAACTTTGATAAATTAGTTTATAACTATAAAAAAATTTTAGATATTATTTTAATAATATAAGTATTACAACAAAATTTTAACATCATAAAAATAAAAATATTATTTTATAATTAATTTAAACTATATATATATATATATATATATATATATATATATATATATATATACATATATATATATATACATATATATATATATACATATATATATATATACATATATATATATATACATACATATATATATATATATATACATATATATATATATACATATATACATATATATATATATATATATATATATATATATATATATATATATATATATATATATATATATATATATATATATATATATATATTTGAAAAACTAATAGAGCCATTAAATATTATTTTATATTTGTTTAGGTAAATTATTTAATGCATCAAATAAAATTCACTTTCTATATATATATATATATATATATAGAAAGTGAATTTTATTTGATGCATTAAATAATTTACCTAAACAAATATAAAATAATATTTAATGGCTCTATTAGTTTTTCAAATTCAACATATATAAAAAAAAAAAATCAAACCAATAATTTCATAAAAATAAATAAATATTTATAAAAAATTCAACCATTACTATAATTTTTCCTTATTGAAATAAATATAATAAATTTAATTAGAATAATTAAACAAATAAGAAAATTCAACAATTAATATAATTTTAATTGCAAATTTTACAAACAAAAAAGAAAAAAAAAATAACTAAAAAAGGGAAAAACAAAAAATAACTAAAAAGGAAAAAAAAAAAAATGAAAGCTTCTGCTAAGATTTGAACCTAGAATCTCAAGGGAAGAGAGTGAAGTTTGTACGTTAATGGGTTACACCAACCAATATTATTGCTCATTTTATTATGTATATAATAATTAAAGTTTTGAATTCAGGTCCATGATGCAGGGTGGTCTTGGGTCTATGATGCAAGATGAACCTACGTTCATGATATAATAACTCCCATACACTTGGTCTTTTATCACTATGACTATGGAATTTTGTAATTTTTGAAATATAAAACCACCAATAAAGAAACTTCCATCCAAATTCCAAATACTGCATATACAAAAAATTGGGAGGAAAAAAGTTCAATATGGATAATGTCAAAAGGTAAATATGTATAATGTCAAGTAGACTGAGTCCATTATATCACTCATAAACTAAATCAATAGAAATATGACATGTTAATTAATGATTCCAAATTACTCATAAACTAATATCTAATATAAATAAATCATATTAATTGATGATACTATAATTTATGGGTGATTTAATATCATTAATTAACGTGATATATTTTTATTCGTTTAGTTTATGCGTGAGTGGAAGATTTGATCTATCTAAAAATTTCTCATAATGTCAAATATGAGAAAGTAATTTCTTTATAATCCAACACAATGCAGTTCTTCCAAAAAATTATTTTTGCTTTAATATAAAAAATGTAAACCAGAATAATAATTAAAGATAAAAGAAAAGAAAAAGAAAAGAACAAAAGACAAAATCAAGAATTAGAAGATGCTATTTTTGTACATTGCTTAGCTAGTGATAAAAAAAATAGAGAGATAAAGATTGAAACCTGAGAATCACGCTTCACCGTCACACACTAGTCTAACTCAGTCTCGATATTGGCAGTGATGGAGCAATGATAACTCTATATTTTTAGAGTTATTTTAATTGTTTAAACTTAAATTTTAGCTCAATTCTCGAGAATGCAATAATATTATTACTTATTTTTAGAAATAAATAGTTCTACAATTTATAAATAAATTATAACATATTTTAAGTATTTTTATTTTATTTTTGCAGATCAAAATGATGCAGTAAAAATAAAGATGCAAGCAATGATTCAAGTTTTCAATCCATGAGAAATAAATTCAATGGTTGGTGGCCAAAATTCAATGGTTGGTAGCCAACCTAACCATTTTTGAATATTGATAAAGAAATTCAATGGTTGGTGGCAAAAATTCAATGGTTGGTAGCCAACCTAACCATTTTTGAATATTGATGAAGGAATTCAATGGTTGGTGGCCAACCTAACCATCAATGTTGAATTTTTGATGTAAGAATTTTAATGGAACTTGAATTCTTCCACCAAACATGTCTATAAATACCATGCTTGGCAAAGGGAAATGGCATCAAAAGAAAATCCATAAAAAAAAATATGTAGAGAGATTTTCACATGTTTTCTTAGAGTAGATTAGTTTTATTTTTTATTTTGATCAAGAAGAGGAGTTTTTGGAAACTTGAGTTCATCAAAGATTGTATCCCAAAACAAGTTCTCTCTAAACTCTATTCTTGAATTTAATTATAAGTTATTATTATGTTTATTATTTTTATTGTTAATTTAATTATTTTTTCTCTTTTAATTATGAATAGCTAAATTTATTTTTCTAGGATTTAGATGTAATCTTTTGATTTGCATATGATCATTTATATTTAATTGATTGGGTTGATTGTTGGAATTAATCTTTTATCTTAGAACTAAATGCTTGTAATTAACTGGCCATTAATTGCATGATTTAAGATATTGTGTGAAGTAGCGAGAGTGGAAGCACAATATTAGTTCATTAGGATAATTGACCTAGGGAATGTATTGCTTAGAGATAAGAATACTCCTTTGTGATTTTTAAAAGGATTTCCATAAAACTTAATGGGTTTGTGTTAATTGCTTATGATCACGAGAGTAGACGTAAGGTTAATATGAACACACATGTTGTATCTTGAGAGAGAACATCATATAATTTAGAGAAATCTAATCATTAATTCCAGCAAAAATAATCCAATCTAAAAAATATAAAGTAATCATAGGTAATCAATTGATGAATTCTAAATCCTAGACCTTTAATCTTATTTTCATATTTATCATTATTTATTTACTTCAATTTCATTTTAGTTTAAAATATAAAATCTCATAATTGATTTTCTAAATAATAGAGTAATATTAAAAATTGGTACTTGACAAACCCTTCCTCGTGGGAACGATACTCACTCATCACTTTATTACTTGTAAACGATCTGTGCACTTGCAGAAATCGCGCAACAAGCAATGAACAACAACAGATGAAGCTTCAAAGTGTTAATGTCAATCTTTGAAAGTCAAGGTTAGGTATAGGTTGTCTGTAGGCTGTCTATATAATGTCAAATTTTCAGCTCTACCTCACATGTATAACCTACAAATCATGCCATAAATTGTGCAATTAATTATGTATTAATAGCTATAAATACCTTTGTAAATTCATAAACTACACATCAATAAAAACGTTCTGATATAATTCTTACTGAAATATTCTCTCATTTAACATGGTATCAGAGCCATTCTGTGATATCTGATCTAATTGTTTTGCATTTATTTTGTTTCTCATTTTAAACCACTGTCCTACTGAAATCATTCCATGCACACGTCAAAATCTCATTTTAATCACACTGAAAGATAGAACCAGTCACCAGAAAAATTTCAAGACAAACCGGAGCTCCAGAAAGTCACCCACGCGCCCTCACGCGCCGATCAAAGAAACAGACCTGTATTTCATGCGCTCCACGCGCAGCCAGAGGTTGAAGACAACCACGTCAGCACCACGTCATCACCACGTAATACACACATCAGCACCTCTCAAATTATGTGTCCACCATGTGGCAAGCCACGTCATCTCCACGTGTTAGTCCAGTCATTGCCACGTCACATCCACGTAAGCAACTATAGTCCACGTGTTCTCCACGTGCCAGTGCCATGTCATATCCACATCAGCAACTGTCAGTCCACGTGTTTACCACGTGTCAGTGCCACATCATCACTGCCCTGCCCGACCCGGATCCGCGCTCTGCTCTACCCGGATACCCGCTCTGTTGACCCAATCTGCGTTCTGTACTGTTCAGAACTGCCTGTTGACCGAACCGGTCCAAAAAATTTTGACCGTCCGGTTCAACCATTTTTCAACCGGTTCTTTGCAAAATCAGACCGGTTCCTGAAGTTTTTGGACCTTCTGAATCCAAATTTGGCCTCTGTTTTATCAAATTCCAGCTCTATCATCCATTTTCTTTTATATTCCTTAAAATGGATAAATCAGACGTTGCAAAACCAATTACAACAATTTTGACTGGATCCAACTACAACATTTGGGTTCAAGGAATGAAAAGTTTCTTGATTGGGCGCAAGCTTTGGCGTATAGTTACCGGAGATATCATTAAACCTACAAAAGAGCTAGACGAACCAGATACCAAATTCGAAAATCGTCTTGAAGATTGGGATAACAAAAATCATCAAGTCATCACTTGGTTCCACAACACATCGATTCCATCCATCCACATTCAATTTGCTGAGTTTGATATGGCAAAAGCAATATGGGATTTCTTGGCAAATCGGTATCAAACGACTGGTCATGCCCACTATTTTCAGTTATTGACTACTTTGCACAATCTCAAGCAAGAATCTGGCCAATCTGTCAATAATTTTCTAGCACAAGTTCAGCCAATCTGGAATCAATTATCTCAAACTAAGATTAGTGAAGATCATCTTCACCTAATCCAAGTTCTTATGGCTCTTCGACCAGAATATGAAGCTGTGCGTGCCTCTTTGCTACATCAACATCCTCTCCCAACTTTGAACACAGCTATCCAAGAACTTATCTTTGAGGAAACACGACTTGGTCTTGGTAGACAATCAAATTCTGAAATAGCTCTTGCAACCACACGATCTTCAAATATGAGATATAGCAATCAACTGTGTAAGAATTGTAATAAACCTGATCATAATTTTGCTAATTGTCCTACTGTAGAATGCAGATACTGCCATGATCATGGTCACATTCTTGAGCATTGTCCAACTAGCCCACCACGACCAAAGAGTGGATATTCTAAAATCAAGACTTTCTCCAAAACTGGCTCAACCTCAGTCAGTGCTGTTACCACAGAAACCTCTACTGCCATCACAATGAGTGATCTTGAGGCCTTACTCAAACAGGTTATCTCTTCCAACTCTTCTGCCACCATGTCTGTCATTCCAGGTAATTCAAATTGGCTTTTTGACTCTGCCTGTTGTAACCATATGACCACTGATATTAGTATCTTGTCTTCTACCACACCTGCTTCTTTCTTACCCCTAATACAAACAGCAAATGGAACTAAAATGCACATCACACATACTGGTCATGCCTCTACCTCTAATCTTAGCCTTTCAGATACTCACTATATTCGAAACCTGTCACTAAATCTTATCTCGGTTGGTCAATTATGTGAAAAAGGACTAAATGTAAATTTTTCTCATTCTGGTTGTCAGGTACAGGATCCGCAGACGGGGCAGATTCTTGGGGAGGGTCGCAGGGTGGGGCGGTTATTTGAGCTCATATTTCTTCATTTTCCTCAAAGATCTGTTTCTGCCGCTACTACTACCACTTCTCCTATTCTTCAATGGCATCTTCGCCTTGGTCATGCTTCTACTAATAAAATTCAGTCTTTAATTTCTCGTAGATTGTTGGGTTCCATAAAATTTGAGTCATTTCAGTATTTAGAGTGTCAACTTGCTAAGCAACCTGCATTATCTTTTAATCATAATAATTCAATTTCTATCAATCCGTTTGACTTAATTCATTCTGACATTTGGGGACCTTCTCCTGTTTCTTCTGTCAATGGCTTTCGTTATTTTGTGTTATTTATTGATGATTATTCTCGTTTTACTTGGATATATTTCTTGAAAAATCATTCAGAATTACCACATATTTATGTTACATTTGCAAATATGATTAAAACTCAATTTTCCTCTACAATTAAAATTCTTCACACAGATAATGCCATAGAATATCAGAAATTTGACATTATACAGACAGCCTATACCTAATATTGACTTTCAAAGATTGACATTAACATGGTATCAATTGTAAACTTACTCCTTTGGATGGCACTCCTCTTGATGATCCTACTTTGTACCGTCAACTAGTTGGAAGTCTTGTTTATCTCACTGTTACTATACCAGATATGTCATATGCTATTCATCTGGTAAGCCAATTCATGTCTGCTCCTCAAACGTCTCACTTTGCTGCCGTCCTTCGGATCCTTCGTTATATCAAAGGAACTATTTTTCATGGATTATTTTTAATGCCACAACTCCCTTGGTGTTATCTGGCTACTCGGATGCTGACTGGGCTGGTGATCCAACTGATCGTCGGTCAACCATTGGTTATTATTTCTTTTTGGGAGATTCTCTTATCTCTTGGAAAAGCAAGAAACAAACTGTCATTGCTTGCTCAAACACCGAATCTGAATATCGTGCTCTTGCTGACGCTACATCAGAAGTACTTTGGTTGAGATGGTTACTCTCTGATATGGGTATCCACCATCACTCTGCCACTATACTTCATTGTGACAATTGCAGTGCAATTCAGATCTCTCATAATGACGTATTTCATGCACGAACAAAACATATTGAGATTGATTGTCATTTTATTCGTCATCATATTCTTCAAGGTACCCTTATCTTATAATCAGTCCCATCAGTTTATCAAACGGCAGATATCTTCACCAAAACACATCTTCCAACTCGATTTCAGGATCTTCTAAACAAACTCAAGCTGGCATCCACTGTACCACCTTGAGTTTGAGGGGGGGGGTGTTAATGTCAATATTTGAAAGTCAATGTTAGGTATAAGTTGTCTGTAGGTTGTCTGTATAATGTCAAATTTTTAGCTCTACCTCACATGTATAACCCACAAATCATGCCATAAATTGTGCCATTAATCATGTATTAATAGCTATAAATATTTTTGTAAATTCATAAACTACACATTAATAAAAATGTTCTGATATAATTCTTGCTGAAATATTCTCTCATTTAACACAAAGGATGCGATTGAACTCTAGCTTGTGGTGGTTGGCTATCTTGATTAGGTGAATGGTGATCTTGACCAAATTCAATTGCACCTTTGTTGGGTGTGATCTTGGATGAATAACGAGCTACTCAACTAGCAATTGGTGGCGGAGATTGAACAATGAATAGCAAACGAACTCAACTAGCAGCAATGTGATGAGTGCTAACAATGGTGCCACATTCTAGGCTTGCGATCGGTACACGAACTCCAGTGGACCTCATTGAGTGCCGATCTCGGATGGATGGTAAGCTGCAATGGTCAGGCATCGATGAGCAGTGAACGGTGTTACTGATTGGCCTCTTGTCCAACGTCAACGAGTCATGCTTGGAAATGAAGGTAGCTTGCTTCACTTGGGTCAATGTTTCTTTTTTTTTTTTTTTAAATCTACGTGGAAACAATAAGACGGCGACATTCATTTATTCACCATGTGTATAAATGAAATCTAGATAGGATTCACAAATCCACGTAGCATTATGATTCCAAATGGCATATTTTATAAAAAAAAAAAAAAATTAAAAGTGAGATCTAGATGTGCCATGTTAGTGTTATATGCATTAGCAGGTATTGAAAGAGTTAGGGTTGTGGACCCCTAAATACTAATATTGTGAAATGCAAACCCATTTTCATTAAAAAAAAAAAATTTATAAATCCATAAGTATAAAAGGGTCACGCTGTTGTGGAAGTAGGGTTAATTTCCACCAATAACAATAAAATTTACCTTGAGAACTATTATCCAGGTGACTAGAGTGTGAACGATTGAACTAAAAATCACCCAAAGGAAAAATTCCCAGGTAAGTGGTGAGATCACAACGGTCCAACTTAAAAATTACTTTCCTAGACAGAATTTAACCAATACAAGTAATTTTAATAGCACAATAATTCACCACAACTATACCCGACAATAGCTATTAAATAGACACAAAATAACATAAAGAGAACACCAGAAATTTAACGAGGTTCGGCCAATTTTGCCTACGTCCTCGGACACTACCAAAATAATATTTCACTAATTGAATAAATATTACAAAAGAGAGAGAAAGAATACAAATTGTCTAAATAGGAAGGAAGACAATTGTGGGATGATTTACAAAAGGAAATGGAAGCTCCTTTTATAACCTAAACAAAACTTCCATTTCCCACATCTTACCGATGTGGGATTTGGAATTTATAGCCAAAATGCCTAAAGTTAACAAATCTCCACCTTGGCGAATTTCCAAATCCCAACCAAATTTTCTCAATCTTCAATAGTGTCTTCTAATGCACTTTGAAGTGCCAAACTTCAATTTCTGATAACATTAATCAAGTCCAAACAATGTTGGAACTTGATAGCTATAACTACTTTTGTCAACATATCAGCAGGATTCTCTGTGGTCCGAATTTTCTGTATTAAGACTCCACCTTCTTCTAGAATCTCTCGTACAAAGTGATATCGGACATCTATGTGCTTCGTTCTTGCATGATAAACCTGATTCTTTGCTAAGTGAATAGCACTCTGACTATCACAATGCACTTTGATGTGCTTCTGTTCAATTCCCAGTTCACCAAGCAACCCTTGATGCCAAATTGCCTCCTTCACAGCTTCTGTAACTGCCATATACTCTACTTCTGTAGTAGACAAAGCCACTATTGACTGTAAAGTGGACTTCCAACTAACTGGTGCCTTTGCAAAAGTAAACACATAACCAGTAGTTGATCGACGTTTGTCCAAATCACCTGTGTAGTCAGAATCACAATACCCAACTACGTACTGACCTTCTTGCTTGTCCTGCTGAAATACCAAACCAACATCTACGGTGTTCAGAATATACCCTAGAATCTATTTCACAGCTTGCCAATGCTCCTTTCCAGGATCATGCATATACCTGCTTACAACCCTAACTGCTTGTGAAATATCGGGCCTTATACACACCATTGCATACATCAAGCTACCAACAGCACTTGCATATGGTACTTTTGACATGTATTCCCTTTCTGCTTCATTCTTTGGTGACATGGATGCACTAAGCTTGAAATGAGGAGCAAGTGGTGTACTAACTAGTTTTGACTTCTCATTCATGCCAAAACGTTTTAGTACCTTCCTCAAATATTCTTTTTGAGACAAACAAAGCCTCCCCAATTTCCTATCTCTTGAAATCTCCATGCCGAGAATCTTCTTTGCTTCACCAAGATCCTTCATCTCAAACTCCCTATTCAATTGAGTCTTTAATTTCTCAATTTCTGTCTGACTCTTGGAAGCTATCAACATATCATCAACATAAAGAAGAAGATATATATAGGATCCATCTTGTAGCTTGCGTAAGTACACACAATGATCATATTTGCTTCTTGTATACTTTTGCCCTATCATAAACTTATCAAATCGCTTGTACCACTGCCTTGGAGATTGCTTCAATCCATACAGCGATTTTTCCAATTTGCATACCATCTTTTCTTTTCCAGCAACTTTGAATCCATTTGGCAGAGTCATGTAGATTTCCTCATCTAAGTCTTCATGTAAAAATGCAGTTTTTACATCCATCTGAACTAGTTCCAAATCCAACTGTGCTACCAAAGCCAATAAGATTCTGATGGAGGAATGCTTTACAACTGGAGAAAATACTTCATTATAATCAACTCCCTCCGTATGAGCGTAGCCTTTAGCCACCAATCTTGCTTTGTAGCGAACATTATTCTTGTCAGGAAATCCATCTTTCTTTGCATATACCAATTTGCACCCAATTGCCTTCTTTCCCTTAGGAAGACTAGCTAGTTTCCATGTCTGATTCTTTTGAAGGGACTACATTTCTTCATTCATGGCGATCCTCCACTTTTTCTATTCTAAACTTTGAACTGCTTCATTAAAAGTGGTAGGAACATCATCGATTGCAATTGGTGATGCAGAAGAGACCATATCAGCATAACGAGCAGGTTGTCTAATGGTCCTCTTTCCTTTTCTTAGTGCAATTGATTCATGTTGCTGTGGAGGTTCTTGGGTCTGAACCTCTTCTTCATTTGACTCTTCTTCTACCATAGGAGAGTCAACATCAGTTTCTTTATTGGCTGGGATAATTATGTTACTATCAAACTCCACCTGTTTGGAAGTACCCTCCACCTGCTGTGGAGTACCATCTGTCTGTTCATCAGTTACCTTTCTCAACATGGTAGATTCATCAAAGGTAACATCCCTGCTGAAGATTACTTTATTTGTCTCTGGACACCAAAGACGATAGCCTTTTACACCAGATGTGATCCCCATAAATATTGCCTTCTTTGCTCTTGGATCCAACTTTGACTCCTTAACATGATAATATGCAGTGGAACCAAATACATGTAAGGAATCATAATCTGTAGCAGGTTTTCCAAACCATTTCTCTAATGGTGTCTTACCACCAATAGCAGTCGATGGTAAATGGTTGACAAGGTGACAAGCATATACCAAAGCCTCAGCCCAAAATTCTTTGCCCAACCCAGCATTGGACAACATACACCGAACCTTCTCCAGCAATGTCTGGTTCATATGCTCAGCCACCCCATTCTGTTGTGGTGTATTTCTGACGGTGAAGTGCCTGACAATACCTTCATCTTCACAGACTTTCAAAAAAGGATCATTTTTGAACTCTCCACCATTGTCTGTTCGTAGACGTTTGACTTTTCTACCTATTTGAGTCTCTATCATCTTTTTCCATTTAAGGAAAATTCCCAACACCTCATCCTTCGTCTTCATTGTATACACCCAAACTCTTCAGGAAAAATCATCAACAAAGGTAACATAATAGTGTTTTCCTCCCAAAGAAGTTGTCTTGGAAGGCCCCCATACATCTGAATGAACATAATCCAAAATACCCTCAGTATCATGGATTGCTGTTCCAAATTTCACCCTTGTCTTCTTCCCTTTGATGCAATGCTCACAAAAATTCAATTTGCAAGCCCGTGCTCCTTTCAATAATCCTTGATCTGTTAGTAATTTCAAGGATTTTTCTCCAGCATGCCCCAAACGCATATGCCATAACCTGGTTGCTTCTGACTCCTGATCATTAGTAGAAGCTGTTACTACTGCTGTCCCAACAACTGTACTACCCAGAAAGTAATACACATTGTTTCTCTTTCGAATTCCCTTCATTATCACAAGTGCTCCAAAGATAATCCTCATTATCCCATCCTTTGCTCTTACTTCTAAACCTTTTGACTCTAAGGTTCCCACAGAGATGAGATTTCTCATTAAATCTGGCACATAATGAACACCTGTTAAGGTTCTGATTGATCCATCCTGATTCCTCAAGCGAATTGAACCAATCCCATGTGTGTCAAGAGGGGAATTATTTGCTGTGTAGACAACTCCACCTTTTAGTTCTTTAAAATCAAAGAACCATTCTCTATTTGGGGTCATATGGTGGCTACAAGCTGAATCTAGCAACCATGAGCTAGAACTACTGGTTGATGGTATAGTAGCACATGAAAAGTCTGAATCTGCTTCATCATACTCAACTACATTTGACTCTGAGACAGCCTTTCCCTTTTCAGACTTGCCTTTATTTTTTAGCTTGGGACAATCTTTCTTCCAGTGCCCCTTTCCTCGACAAAAGGCACATTCATCTTTACTCAGTCTGGATTTTGACTTTGATCTCCCTCTCCTTCCTTTATTCTGGCTCTGCAAACGGCCTCTAACAACAAGAGCTTCAGCTTCTACACTTGTATTTTCTTGCTTTTCTTTCTTTCTCAATTCATAACTATACAAGGCAGCAGTTACTTCACTGAGAGACACAGCAACCTTCCCATGAAGTAGAGTAGTTTCAAGGTACTCAAACTCATTAGGAAGTGATCCCACCAACATCAGAGCCAGATCTTCATCATTAAAAGTCACATCCATATTCATCAAATCAGTCACCAGCTGATTAAAGCTGGTAATGTGATCATTCATAGTGGTACCGGGTACATAATTAAAGCGGAACAATCTCTTCTTCATATAGAGCTTGTTTTGACTACTTTTCTTTAAGAACTTCTCCTCCAGTGCCTTCCACAATTTATTTGCAGAAATTTCTTTTGAAAATGCATACTTCTGCTATCTAGAAAGACACAATCGAATTGTACCACATGCCAATCTATTAATAGTCTTCCATTCTTTCTCCTCAACTTCCTCTGGTTTCTCTTCTTCAATGGCAATATCTAGACCTTGCTGAAAAAGAGCATATAGAATCTCACTTTTCCACATGCTGAAATGACCGGTGCCATAAAAAATCTCCACTGCAAATCTGGCATTTGTTACAGTAGTTCTTGCCAAAATTGACGATGGTGAAGATGTGGATACTTTTGTACTATCTGCCATTTCTGCTGCAAATTTTATTTAATAGCTGTTAATGCGAAATGTCAATTAGCCCAAGGAAATTTTTTCTGATGTGGAAGATCAGCCTAAGCCGTAACCACAGAGCATACTAAAATAAACCAAGAGCTCTGATACCAATTGTTGTGGAAGTAGGGTTAATTTCCACCAATAACAATAAAATTCACCTTGAAAACTATTATCCAGGTGACTAGAGTGTGAACGATTGAACTAAAAATCACCCAAAGGAAAAATTCTCAGGTAAGTGGTGAGGTCACAACGGTCCAACTTAAAAACCATTTTCCTAGACAGAATTTAACCAATACAAGTAATTTTAATAACACAATAATTCACCACAACTATACCCGACAATAGCTATTAAATAGACACAAAATAACATAAAAAGAACACCAGAAATTTAACGAGGTTCGGCCAATTTTACCTACGTCCTCGGACACTACCAAAATAATATTTCACTAATTGAATAAATATTACAAAAGAGAGAGAAAGAATACAAATTGTCTAAATAGGAAGGAAGACAATTGTGAGATGATTTACAAAAAGAAATGGAAGCTCCTTTTATAACCTAAACAAAACTTCCATTTCCCACATCTTACCGATGTGGGATTTGGAATTTATAGCAAAAATGCCTAAAGTCAACACAGGCCATAGGATATTTTTTTTGTACTTTGTCTTTATATA
The DNA here is from genome assembly GCA_947687605.1 of Reutealis trisperma. Taxonomy (NCBI): domain Eukaryota; kingdom Viridiplantae; phylum Streptophyta; class Magnoliopsida; order Malpighiales; family Euphorbiaceae; genus Reutealis; species Reutealis trisperma. Next base: position 156,861 of record CANTUT010000095.1, on the reverse strand, counting down.
TATATATATATATATATATATTCTAAACGGAAGAATTTTAAAAATCACTTGCATGATTTCTTTGAAAAAAAAGAAAAACAAGACAGAGAGAGAGAAAATACGATAGATCCATCATTCATGATTTTGGCTCAAATGTTTTTGGTGCCACCAAAGGCAAAATTTCTTTGGTAGCATTAGTTTGTACATCAACTACAATCTAATTCTATTAGAGAAGCATGTTATTAAATTATAATAAATTATTTATAAATTCACTATGATTAAAAATTAATATTTACCAACGTATTTCATTTTAATAAAATTTTATCTTTGATAGATTTTTAGAGTAACATGAATAAGGATATCATAAATTCTTATGCTAATTAGCAAAAATTTGATAATTTGCAACGAAACTCAAATTTAATATCAAAATTAATTGAAATGAACCATATCGAGCATTTACTTGAGCTTTAAATGATTTTGAATTACGTAATTTGATAATTGTAATATCTCTAAATTATATTATATTAATATTCTTCTCCTCCAAATTATTTTAAATTTATCCCATTTCTTTTTTTTTCTCTCTTATTTATTACGATATGCTAAATTTTTCTAACCGAAAATCTCCCTAGATCTCCGCCTCATATGTACAAATCATGTGAAAATAAATCCATCGCTAGCAAAGATAAATCCATTTCTATTTATGGAATGATGGAGTGAAAACAAATTCACTTATCAACTCCCTTATGATTTTGATTTATTGTAAACTTTATCATAGTAAAAATAATATCATGCATGTGAACATGTCCTTAAAAGGCAAACCAACTTTGGTTTCATATTTCTTAGAAATTTGAAACATTAAAATGAGGCAAACACAAACCCTTTTTTAGTAATGCATATACAAATACAATTAAGCTTACTCACATGAACATGAACTTAATTTACAATCTCCAACCCTAAAAAGCTTCATTTCCGTACACAATGGGTACATAAACCAAAGACACCTCCATGCTTAATTACTTGCTTAATTAGTACCTTTATTAAAGATTAGTGACTTTGTTAAATGGAGCCAGCCATGCAATGAATACATGTGTCCATACCTTCTTTTGTGATATAATTGATGAATACACCTTTCTTTCTCCTATTTTTGGAGAAAGGTGCAAAGTAAACATCATCATTATATTTGTTCGGAATTACGCTGCAGATCTTTACTAGTGAAGAAAATTACAGACATTTATATTTTTAAAAAATTAAACATTTTATGAACTCAAATCCAACCCATTAACAGTACTAATCATCATAATCAAAAACAAAGCATTGCTTTGCTTTCGGATATTAATACAAGTATATAATCACAAGAAAAATTTAGCTAAATCTAATAATGCATACATCAAATTTACTGCAAAGAATTACACATTAATATAAAAAGGAATATTGAAGCTTTTACACTAATCAAATAATCATCTTATTGTAATAAAATTTTAAAATTTTAATTTATAATTAATTTGATGTATAAAAAGATAATTACGCCAAAAAATAGTTAAAAATATACCATCTAAGTTCCAAAATGCCTGTAGAATGAATTGTTTAATATTAGGAAAACTAAAAGTAAAACCTGTTGTGAAGCTTCAATTTTTTTCCCTTTTTCTAGTGGATTAGAGATTGGTTATAATTATTAAATCAATGAATTTTAGTTCAATAATATTAAAATTGTCTCCAAAATTAAAAAATTACAAAATTCAAGTTTTAGTTAAAGTCTATATAATCAAATTTGTAGTCTTTAAATTACTTAATTAGGTGCTATTTAATTCAATCATTACAATCAATAATTAAAATATTGGCTATATATATATATATATATATATATATATATATATATTGCTATAACTTATGAATTTTTAAATTATTAATATAAAGTGCTTGAAGGGCTTAATATTCCCTAAAGAAAATGTTGGAGGACTTCGTATAAAGTGCATATGAAATATTTAAGAGCTCTCTAATAAATTTTTCAAAAATTAAAACAAAAAACAAAAGATGAAATTTTAAATAAAACCCATTAACAAAATATCTAGAAGACAATAAATTTTATTAATTACTAATAAGATCCAGGTAAGCTTTTAATAATATTATTATATTTCTTCCGTCTCAAAAAGATTGTCCCCTTTTTTTCCTCATACAATTTAAAAAATATTATTAATTATTTGCTAATTCATAAATTTTATTAAATTTTTCCACTTATATTTTTGCATATACTCATTTATTACTACTTTTATTATTAATTTTTAGAATACACACTTTTTAATTAATAAGGATAAAATGGATAAATTTTATAACTATTTTTAGAGTGAGCAAGTATTTTGAAATATTTTAAAAAGAAATAGTGGATAATTTTTTTGAAACGAAATGAATACTTTTTAAATGGGAGAATTAATGTGCAGAAAGGATAAGATTTTCTTTTTTTTTTTTTTCTTTGGAAAACTGTATTATAACTATACAAAAATAATATTTATTTATTTTTACATTATTTGAATTTGATACCACAGAGACTAGTGGTTGAAATAGAAAAACAGAGATAAGTTGAGAAGGTTCTAAAAGTGAAAGTGTTTTACCTATTTAATTTCTCTGCTATTGGTTTCAAGAAATAAGAAAATAATAATAATAAAATGGAAGCACAGATGATGAATTTTGGGGCATTATTTAATTCAATTATGTGATCATAAATTTTTGTTTCTATTGCCCCTTTCTTGGTAGCAATACGCAAATTGACATTAAAAATTGAAAAAAAAAAAAAAAGACATATATGTATAAAGGAATTATAATTAATTAACCTTTTTCATGAAGGTTCAAAGACACTTCCATAAATTAAGTTAATTGAATTCTTGCAGAGATTTGATTTGATCAAACTAATTTCTGAATCAACAGCTTTTTTCTTCTCTTGAGAATGGTGATTATGACTTGTAATTATTCCCTCAGTCCTATTTTAATTAGGAATGGCAAATGAATGAAAAAGGCAGATTTTGAGTTTTTTATTCTAATTCTATAAACAGCCAAGATAAAGGCGGATTTTATTAAAAACACTATGATTTATATATTTGATAAAATATTATATATATTTATGTTAAATTTTTTATATTATTAATTAATATTTAAAAATAATGATATAATTAAATACTCAATGAAAAATTTTAAAGAAAATTAATAAACTTTTATATATAATTTACTTTTATGTAACCAAAACTGAAATCGAAGCGAGATGAAACAGAGAGACTCAATCTCATTTTCGCTCTATTACCATATGCAATAGGAGATTTTCTTTCATTTTCGAGCAAGCTGGAGTTCTCCATCAAAGTAAATTGGATTTTACCATCTCTAATTTTAATAGTCTTAAATTTTTATTTTAGAAGTCCAACTTTTATTTAATATGTATTTTTATCAATAAATTATATTAAATATAAAAAATGAATTGAGGGGTGAAATAGAAAGGAAATTGATAAAATTAATTATTTTTACTATATTAATTATATTTTTTTAATTTATGTGAAAAAATTAAATGAGATCATTAAAATAGTACGGAGTGTATTGTAATTGTAATTTGTGGGTTAATATTAATAATGAACCGACTTGCAAGCAAATCACACTCTTCTCAAGGGAAAACCACAGGGACAGGGGTAAAAGAGTTGGAGAACATGCCCTCGTGTTCTAAACTTGCAGCATTAATAATAGTTATTAATTAAATTAATTAATTAAGCACAAACATTGTTAAAAGATGAAATATATGATTTAGTAAATCCATGCACTAATCACTTGGCCATGTTCCTCTAGCTCTTAATTTTATGCTCATGCCTCTTTTTGGGAACTATGCATATTTGTCTGTTGTCATTTACCCTCCATCTCAACCATTCAATATATTACTATGCCTTTTGCCTTTTGATTTTTTTTTTTGAAAAAGCACTAAGAAAACTAAAAAAAAAATTGTGTGCATTTCTTTTAAAAGGGAAAAGGATTGCCAACATTATTAAGATTTTATAACTAATTTAATTTTTAGAGGGTTGGTTTGGTCTGTGGAATGGAGTAGTTTTTATTAATTTTTTATAAAATTTATGGAGCATTTTATAAGTTCGAATTTTTTTTATGTATAATACTAAATTATTATATATTTAAAATTTCAAGAAAAAATTATGATTATAAATTTGTTATTTTATTGAATAAATATTTCGCATTTAATTTTGAATTAAGTTGCGAATAACTATTTTATGTGAATTAGTTATTATTTTGTTATCATTCTTTTCTGTGATATTTAATAAAAAAAAATAAGATAACAAAATGTGAAGTAAAACTATATAGTAACTAACTAGACTATTCTTATTAGGTTGTTATATAAATTCTAAGCAATAAAAAATTGTAATTAGGAAAGTAATGATTGGAAATTAAGTGATAATATATATATATATATATATATACACTTATATATTTCACATGGTATGGCCAGGGCAAGATTTGACAAATCCCTACTATATGATGACAAACAAATTTTGGATACAATAACCGAATTTCCCCTATGCATCACAGCCTCCATCGGCTATAGTGGCAGCTGCTAAAAAGAGAAAGATTTCTTATGGTAAAAGTCTAAGAGATGTGCTATGTCTTTCTAATTGGAAAGATTCCATTCCTTTCAATGAAACGTGTATTTTCTTGGCTAGGGAAAACCAAATGTACTTAATGCTCCACACCCTATAAGGTATCCAAGGGAAAGAGAGATTCCATTTGTTTTTTAATGGAGGTCTAACCCTAATACAAGATGTTTGATAAATCTAGTATTTGAAGTAATTTTTCAAAATCTAACAATCAGTGTTTCATTATTATAATTAAAACATATTTAAAACGCTGAAAATTATAATTTTTAATTGTTAATATTTAACCTTTCAACTAATAGTTGTTAACGTTAATTGTGGTGGCTAGCTACTAATTAATTTCTATAATACAAACAAATAATATTTAATTTGATGCATATAAAAAAAACGACCTGTAATAGTTAAAAGACACGTGTACATAAACCGGTCACTATTTTTCTAATAAATAGATAAAGGAAATGAAAAAAATGATTCATTTCTCTCTACATATTCTTTTAAACTCTCTCTCTCTCTCTTTTTACTGTATATACTCTCTCCAGCCTACTAATTTAAGCATCGAAGGTTCCTCACTGAATTTATACCGAAAAGCTTCCGACACTTCTTTTATCTATTTAAAGGTCTTACCATTCACTGTAGCTAATACCACCCATTGAAACAAACAATCACTTAATTTCTAAGATGTTTTGTTTGTATGAATATATATCTTAATTAAACAAGCCATAAGATTATCCGCATAAAGATTTTATGTTAATTGAGGTATAGGGAAGCACCCAACAAGTACCATGTCTTGATGTTAACTGAGATATAAAGATTTTATGTTAATTAAGATATATATGTTTTATGGTTCTGAAGATAGAGGATATATGTCTTGATGTTCAAGAAAGATATGGGATATCTCGACCAAATTCATGCCAATAAGAGACTGTACAAATGGATTTTATTGGATATTGAATCAATAGCTTTTTTTTTTTTTTTTTTTTTTGATTTATGGCAGGCCCCTTCGGCCGTGGGTTACACAACAAAGGGTAATCATCCTCTAACATTCGCCATAAAGATGAAATCTCACTTACTGCGGAGGAGAAGATTCGAATTTAAGACATCTTATTCTCAAGAGTAAATGCTCTTACCACTTAAATTAGAGCTCAAGTGTGAATCAATAGCTTTCTTTATATACGGTGTGTGATCTCATTTCATGTGAAAACTAAAAGTATATATAGATTGGATTTAGATAAAAAAAAAAAAATCATTTTTCACATATTCTTAAATGATATGATTCAAAAGAACTAAATTTTTCGTTTTTCACATTTAACTAAATTTACTTTTTTTTTTTTAAATTTAACAGTCCCTAATTTATAAAGTTTTATGATTATTTTTTTGAGAGAAAGTTCTATGATTTTTTTTTTTTTTTGTAAATCCTAGAATGATTAAATAATCATCTTCTTGTCATAAAAAATATATAACAAATGAATAATTAAAATTTGAAATTTTGATGGAAAGATCATATTTTATTTTTTTTCTTAAAATTTGTATACATTTTAAAATTTTATGAAAATATTTTATTTATTAGATAATAATTAATATTACACATTTAAAATTTTATTAGGAAGTTTGAGAAATATTATGATCAAATAATTATTATATGAATTATTATTCTCAAAGTCAAAATTTAAATATAAATTAAAAATTCATTTTTATTTTCACTCATTTTTTTCCTATTATTATTTCATGAACTAAACTATCTATCTGATCTTCTTGCATATATGCATGGCTGATTGGCTGTAGATAGGCACAAAAAAAAAAAAAAAATCTACACATTTCTCTAAAAACTACTAGTGGCATATGCCTCTTGTTGACCCACTAGACTACCACATACATGCAAAACGGTCCTGAAAATCTATAATAGTTTTTTTTTTTTTAATTAAATAATATGTTTTATTTTAATTTTGAATTTTCCTAGTTCTGCATTTAGTCAGGAGTAATATATTAATTAAATATATGTTAGGTAGGCAAAGTGTTGAAACCCTAGCTTTGACTTGGGTTTGAAAACACTCTATAAAATCCCACTTTACATGTTCTAAGTTTCCTCTCTCTTTTTAGTTCATGAAAAACTCACGCATAGCCAAGAAAAAGAAGAAATCAAAAACAAGTAATATGGTGCGTAACATAAGGTTTACAAGTGTAGTATTAGGGCTTCTCTTTGTTTTGAATGCCCTTAAGGACTACTCTTGTGCACATGCTCATCTTCAAGGTATGTATAATTTTAATTTCTTTCCTTTTATTTATATTAATTAATAACAAGAAATTATAAGGAAAAAAAATCTAGAGGATATATAGAAATATTAATTGATTTTTCATCTTTAATTAATTTTGAAATAATTTTGCAGATTGGGTTATAGATAAAGATAAACTCGATACATCTTTGGAAAAGGTAAGTTTATTTTATAGTTTCAGATATGATTTTAATATTATGGAATTAAAATTTAAGAAGCTTAATAGTATAGGCAATTATGTAAACAGGAACTTGATCATGGTATCACCACAACAAGAAAAATAGGGCTTGGAGGAAAGAAAATGGTGATTCATCATGAAGAAGTGATGAGGAGGGAAGAAAGCGATAATAAGAAAGAGCTAGATTTTCATGGAGAGTACTCTTCAAAGGATATTTCAGGTGCAAACTGCTCTGATGATCATAACAATTGTTGTAACTTTGAAGTAAAGAGAAATTTTAATGAAAAATGTAAATTTGAAGAGAGAAGGAGAAGATCAATTAGTCCTAAAAATAAGGGTTTTGTAGATTTTGGTGAAGATTATCATGGACCTAAACACCATACGCCTAAACATAACTGAAGTCTTGATTCTCTTATAAGATCCCTTTTGTCTCCCTATAGCAAGTTAGTGATCATGTGTAGATATTCTACAACTTGTATATATATGGAGTGTACAATTTTGAAGCTTATTGAGGGAATCTAATCCAATTTTTGCCTATAAGTTTCTTGTTTTGCTTGTCTTGCAATACTATATATATTAGGAAGTGACATTTGAAAATATATATGAATATATTTGATTTATTTCTGGATAATTTGTTATCTTTGAATGCATATGTGCAGGTGAGCAAAATAATGCTTTACTGAAGTCTCTTCAAGTATCACAAGACCAATATTTGAATCATCAGGTTTGTGAGTGTCTCTTTCTTGAACACACATAGAATGTTATAATTACTTTATTTTATTATTTTTCTAGTATAGAATGGGACTTGAATATGGGTATATTGTCCGTCAAGAAATACGTTACTATTAATAATTTATTGGCAAATTAATGAAATAAGTTATAAAAATGAAATTGGTGTTTGTGATTAAATTTCTAATTATAAACCAGATATTTAACCATTAAATTATTAATCATATGATTAAGTATTAATATTTTATTAATGAGTATTAATATTTTATTAATGCGTAAACATAGCATAATAAATTAATGCATTCAAATATTCAACTTAATAATTAACTTTTTTTTTCCTCGAAAGCAGAAAAATATGAACAAATTGAAGAGAAAGAAACAGAAATCTGCAGGCAATTTGGGAACTCCAAGGAGTAGCAGTAAGGCAAAGGCAGAGGCAGTCAATCTCCCAAAAACCAACCCTGCTACTAAGAACTCAAATCAAGAATCCAATAAATTGAAAAGCAAAACCAGCTTTGAAATGGAAAGAAGTACTGTTCCATCATCAAGATCTGAAAATCAAGAAATTGATCTAATAATTCCAAAAGGTGAAACTCAAAGACTTCTTGAGGCAACTAGAGAAATCGTAAACCTAATGAACAAAGATTATAAAGGAATGGATAAGCCTCGCCGCAAGCCACCAATCAACAATCATGTCCCTATTCATTGAAAATACTACTATATATGTATACAATATACAAAAATCCCAGCTTTCTCTATATACATATTATATGGGTTTTATTGGCTCACAATTTTGCACCCCTACCCCCCTTTTTCTCCCAGTTAGAGGGAAGTGAAGTCCTTTAAACCCGTAATGTAGGATACAACTAGGTTTAGTTTAGTTTCAGTTTTGACAATGGCTCTTGCATAGGAAAAAGGTAGTAACATGACACTTATATGTAGAAACTTATAAAGTTTTATGTACATTAAGTGTACTTCATAATTAATAGAAGATGTTTTTTTGTGGGTTTTTTTTTTTTTTTTTTTTTTTTTTTTTTTTTTTTTTTTTTTTTTTTTTTTTTTTATGATGATGATGAGATACATATGCTTATTACATTTTCATTGTGTGAAAACGTATTAATTTTCATCTCTTATGTTCTCTGAAAATTTATATTAGAATTTTTATTTACTTAAATTTATTTAGACTTGTTAATGGATCTTAGACATTATTGACCTAATCCAATTTACTCAAAACAATTAATTATATATGTTACAGAAATATAGAGAAGTGAAAATGAGAGAATAATATTTCCGTATAATGGGTTACAAATTATTTAAAATAAAATTAGGAATACAATAATGAAAATAAAATTTGTGATTTTAATTAAGAATCAACCTATAAAGGAATATATATCAAATCAATATAGGATTTATTTAATTAAATTTGTATAGGTTCTTAATTACAATCGAACCTATATACATTGTAATTGATTGGGAATTCTTAATTACGATAGAATGAGCTCGTTTATAGTCGGAGAACAAACCGATTTATCATTGATACAACGAGATGCTATGATAGAGCATACAGATTCAGTAAGGTGATAAGCATCGAAAAACGAGTGTTGATTTGGATTAGGGCATGGTGGAAGCCCTGGAATGCAACTAAAGGTACCATTGCCCCAAGTTGTGCAGCAAGGATTGCTTGAATCCATTAAGCCTGCCAGAAATCAATTGTAAAGAAACGTAATTAACAAAATGTCCCAATAAAGTCATCAGGCTGCTGCCTTATATGCAAAGATTATGAATTTAAATAAGGTAATTTGAAGTATGTACGTACCATATCTAGAAGGATTTATGAATGCATCATAGCCTAACCAATTAGCTTGACCATAACTGAAAATGGAGCCCTGGAGAGAGGATGTTAAGTTCTGAAGCATTCCAGAAAGTTTGTTGTTGAAGTAGGAGACTAATTTGTTTGCTTCTTGCGCACATTTTCCATTCTGTTTATCATGTGTTCTTGCAATTGATGGGATGCATCCAATTGGGCCAATTTCGAACATCACAATCTTTCTAGCTCCCAAGTTATATAGTCTCTGTCGAAATCAAATCAAAATAGTAAGTTTGAGCAATAAAAATTGGATTATATATATATATAACTATTAAGAGTTTGTTTTGATTCACAGTAAAATGAATTTCATCTTGAATAATATAAAGTAACGAAAGAAATTATAACTGAGTAGTAAGTACTGGATAAGCCAATTTTATATAAGTGAATTTCAACATTTATCTATTTATAAGTACACACGGATATATGGATTTTAATATGGTATCAAAGTTTTACTAAGATTTTAATATAATATCAGAATTTATTAGCTGGTCTAATACATTAATTTATCATAATCGTTCAAATCAGCTATATATTGAGAAATTAAATATCGATTTTAAGCGCTAATCAAGAAATTTGTTTTACCTCAAAACACAAAGAGAGTTTAGCCAAGAGGAGTTGAGCAAATTGCTGAGGAGTGTAACGTTTGCTCGAATCAAATATTGATGAAGTGTCAAGGTAGTTGTTGATATAGTCATTACTGCCTATTGCGAATACGTTTATTGACTTTGACAAGTACTTTGATAATTCATTTGTGCATTTGAAGTGTTTTCGTAGCTGTGAATTAACTGTAGCTTCAAATAAATCAATCTGTTCATCCAAATTCAAGCATTTTCCCTGCCAATATTCAACAAAAAAAAAAAAAAATTAACGAATCATTTTTTTTTCTTGGAATATTGAAAATCTTAAAAGAAAGAAAATTGTCAAGACTTAAAATCTTAATAGAACTTTTATTTGTGCAGTGTGTACATATAAAAATATAGAGATAAAGAGAAAACACAAATAATATATATATAACTTAAGGATTAATTAGTTGATAAATTAATTTATTTTCTTCTTTATCAACTATGACTAGGAATCGAATTAAAAATTAAATAAAATTTTCTTTTTCTATTTTTATGAATTTCCTATTTTCAAAAGGAGGAAAAAACAATAATTATTATTTCTTTGGCACATAGAACTTTAAATAATTGATATATTTTATTTTATTTTATTTTTCTTTTTAGGTTTTAATTCAATTCTAATAAACTCGCCTTAATTAAGTTGGGTCCATTATAAAGTTTTGACATTTCTATCTTTGAATTTTAATTGTCTTATTAATTACTAAATAAAGTTGGCCTTTTTAGGCCGACCTAGCTAGTATTGTTATAATAAAAGTACGAGAAATTTTAAGATAAATTGAGTTTACCACGTTATTAATAGATTAAATTAAAAAAATATGACATATTAATTAATAATATCAAATCACTTATAAATTAATCCAATAGAAATAAATTATATCAATTAATAATATTATAATTTATGAATGATTTGACATTATTAATTAATATATCATATATCTATTTATTTAATTTATAAATAACATAATAGTTTCAGTCTACCAAAAAAATTTTCTAAAAGTAATTAAATTTTTTATTTTATTAGTTGACATATTTGTCTTCCAATTAATTTTAAAAATAATTATCTTTATGTTTTTTAAGAAATTATATACCATAAATTATATTATTATTTTTTCCTTTTTCCAACTATTTTTCATGTACAGAAATATTTTTACCTTTAAAGAAAAATAAAATTTTATTGTCCTTATTAAAAATATATCGGAAGCATGAGTATATTGTATTCTTATTCGGATCCAATAAAAAATATATATATATTATTTTGCATGCAAAATATAGATGAAAACTTTATTTTAATTTCTTTTTTTCTCTATAAATAGTCCTTATTTTTCTTATTTCTTAATTTTTTATAAGTTAAAATACTAATTTTTAATATTATGAAAAATTAATAATCTAATTAATATTTTTTTTATGTGTGATTTGGACGAGGACATAAGGTTATTATTGTATCATTATTTAACAAATTTATAGATTAACTGTCCAAAAAAAATTACAGATGAATCAATATGATTCTTTGTTTATATGGATTCCAATTGTACACAAAATCAAAATAAAAAAATAATATAAATGAGCTTATAATAAATATATACATACTATAAGAATTCCAGTTTCAGGAAGAATGCCACAAGACGCAGATGCATAATTCAAGCCTGTAATTGGTGTGGATTTTCTTATGCTCAGGAATGGAGGAAGATATGGCAACCTCAAAAATTCAGCTATACATAATAACAATAATTAATTAATTAATTAAACATTTATTTATATGTACATAAATAAAATCAATAAATACCACCATATTATATATATACAAAAAAAAATTAAAAATATACCTATAAAATCAGGGACAATCTTCCCATTAGTGAATCTTCCAGTAACACCTTTAATAAAATTGATACCATAAGGAAAATAATCAGCCTTTGCAACAGTTGGCAAGAGATTGTTATTTCCACTATCAAATAATGAATTTCCAAATACATATAGTGCTGGTGCTAATGGCGACTGCACCTCACTATACCCCAATTTGAAGAAGTTGCTGCCCAAATTATACAAAACTAGTAACAAGAAAATTTTCTTGATGATGATCATTATTTTCTCAGCAAGAAAGAAAATTTTTCAAAGTGAAAAAAAGAAAATGAAAATAATGAGAGAGAGAGAGAGAGGTGGAAAGTAGTGGAGAAATCTCTATAAAAGAAGGAATGCTCACATGGAATATCAATCAATATATAAGTTTTAATTTGATGAGCAATATAGAAGGTTGTGGTGTGTTCATGTAACTTATAAAATATAATTCTTAGGCTTGTTAATTAAGCCTTCTTGCCCATAATCCCTTTTCTCAAAAGAGGGAAATATCTGGCTGAAACAGTGCTTCCTTTTGTTAAGGAATAATAATACTAATTTTTTTTTTTAATGATCTGTCCATCTATTCGTGAGTCAGACTATGAATTTTAATTTGTGAAAAAAATTATAAATCAAACTGAATTTATAAAAAATTTAATATTTTTCAAATTTATATTCGACGAAATATAGTAAGTTGCACAGTATAAATAGCCTTTCCCTTTAATATCTCTCATCAAATTAATAATAATTATTTGTATTATGGGAGACTCGAATCCGAAATTTTTCATTTTTCACTCTTTAAAAGAAGATAAGAAGATCAATCAAATCACATTTAATTGACATTTATGAAAAATTTTAATCTCATTAATCGATATAACATAATAAATGTACAGTTTTAGTTACAAATTTTACCTATAATTAAAAGATAAAAATTTGATGTTAATAAGAATTAATGTTAATTTTTCAACAGATTATAATTTAAATAATATGGTGTGAAATTTTCATTATTATTTTTTAAAATTAAGAATTTTTATTATGATAAAAGTTTTACCAAAATTTGGTATATATTAATGATAAAAGGAAAAGGTATAATTACTAATTAATAAAATGCGCTCCAAGGCAACAGAAACCAATTGCTTTTAAGGGTCTATCGGCCTGTTTTGGTTATAGCGTAGGATTAAAAGATTGATTGCCTGTCTTTAGTTCCTGACAACTCTTTTTTATAAATAAATAGTATTAAAAAACACGTTTTCTATACATATGTCAAATTTTTTATAATTAAAAATTATTTTAAAAAATAAAATTTTAATAGACTGTTTCTCTTTAAAAAATAAAAAAGAAAATTAATTTAACTTTCCACATATAGAAAGTCAAATATTACTCTCTATCCCAAATTTAATCTTTTGTTAAAAAATAATAATACTATTTTTTTTTAATGATCAGTCCATCTATTCGTGAGCCAAATTATAAATTTTAATTTGTGAAGAAAATTATAAGTCAGACTGAATATATAAAAATTTTAATATTTTTTAAATTCATATTCGACGAAATATAGTAGACTACATAACATGGATAAACGTCCCCTTTAACATTTCTCACCAAATTAGTAACAACTATTTGTGTCCTAGAAAATTTAAATCCAAAATCTTTTACTTTTCACTCCTTAAAAGAAGATGAGAAAATTGACCAAACCACACTTTATTGACATTTATGGATAAGTTTAATGCCATTAACCAATATAACATGATAAATGTACAGTTTTAGTTACAAATTTTACCTATAATTAAAAGATAAAAATTTGATGTTAATAAGAATTAATGTTAATTTTTCAACAGATTATTATTTAAATAATATGGTGTGAAATTTTCATTATTATTTTTTAAAATTAAGAATTTTTATTATAATAAAGTTTTACCAAATTTGGTATATATTAATGATAAGAGGAAAAGGTATAATTACTAATTAATAAAATGTCCTTCAAGGCAACAGAAACCTATTGCTTTTAAGGGTCTATCGGCCAAAATCTATCGGCCTGTTTTGGTTATAGCTTAGGATTAAAAAGATTGATTGCCTGTCTTTAGTTCATGGCAACTCTTTTTTATAAATAAATAGTATTAAAATATATTTTTTATATATGTCAAATTTTTTATAATTAAAAATTATTTTAAAAAATAAAATTTTAATAGATTTTTTATTTTTAAAAAATAAAAAAATAATTAATTTAACTCTCCACATCTAGAAAGTCAAATATCACTCTTTATCTTAAATTTAATTAATGTTATACAAATTTCTATATATTTTATTTAAGATAATTTTAATACTATTTTTTCTATTTGACAAACTTAAAAAATGAAAAATTAAAATAATTAATACTTATAAGATAAAGTAAAATAAAAAATAAAATATAAAGAATCTATTGAATTTAAATAAAATTTTCTACCATTTATCAATTAGATGTTCTTTATTAAATAAAAAATACTCTTTAAAATAAAAAGTGCTATTGGGATGCTCATTTTACATTTTGACAATTATAGTTATTAATTTTTCATATTTAAATTGTACTTTCAAATTATTATTCATTAAACTTTGAATTTGTTTCAACTATTAAATTTATCTAACATTTAAATTAATATTTTTAAAATTCAAATCTCAAATTAATGAGATTTGATTTTTTTCTAATAAAATAATATCAAGGATTAATTTTTATGTACCTTAATAAGATTTCACTCCTTTTTTTTTTTTTTTGGGTCAGAGCACGAGTTTTTTGTGGTGGCTATACACATAGAGAGCATTTAAAGATGACATATTTATCCAATCTCATTTATTTTTTTCTTTTTATTAAAAAAAAAAAAAGCCATATACCTGAAGAATATAATAATAGTATTAATATAAGATGGTGTTAGAGTGACATATTATTAGAGCGAAAATTGTTATAGGCTTTTTTTATTTTATTATTTGCCCTTGCATTCAGGGACGAATCCAACTTTGCATGTTGAGAAGGGCAAACCAATTTATATAACTAATAATAAATATTACTATTAAAAAGTCATCACATCAAGTTAAACTAACACAATAATAATATAAAATATATTAAAATTTAGATTTTTATTCTTTCAAATCACGAAAATCATCTACAAGTAAATCTAAACTAAACTTTTTGGCAATTTGTTTTTCAATATACACTAATATACAATCCGAAAGAAATTTATCCTCTATCTTATTACGAAGCGTTGTCTTGACAATATTCATCGCTGAAAATGACCACTCTGTTGTAGATGTAGAGACTGAAAGTGTGAGAATAAGAGTTACCACCCTATACACAAGTGGATAGATTTCTAATTTTCTAGTTTTCACCATCCATTGGCATAAATCAGAAATAGTTGACAAAGTTTTAAAATCAGATAGTTGTCTTACATGTTTAAAATGCTCAAATTGCACCTTCAATTGTAACATCTCATGCTCTGCAAAGTCTAGTGGGTAAAACTTTTGTACGAACTTGTGAATGTCATCAATTCTGAATTACAATTGCATCTCTCTTGGATCCAAACCTGAACTAAGAATAAGTAACTCTATTGTGTTATCATTGAACTTATTGTTCAATTCTTGTAATTGGGTATCTATCACAGCATTGAAAATATCAACTTTGTAATGATGCTCTATTGTAATATCACTGTCTTGATGGCGAGCCCTTGCTCTTCTTACAATATAATGAGCACTCAAATCAGTCATAGGCATATTGACTGCTTCACAAAAAGATTTCACCTTTGCAAGTAAGTCATCCCATCCATCATCTCTCAATTTTTGAATCAATGTCTTAGTAGATGAAACAAAATGCATTGCATTCAAAATATCTTGAGATTTAAGTTGCAAGGCCTGACAAAGGAAGTTAGAAATCCCTAAAATTTTTTCCATGAGATGCAAAATGAAAACAAATTCAAAAGAAGTCATTGCCTCATATGCTACATCCGCTTCTCCATGCTGAGCAGGTGTAGCCCCATCCTCAATAATGTTTAGTAAAACTTCACATGTTGCACTAAAGATCTTGATTAAGCTAGAAATATATTTTAAATGAGAACTCCAACAAGTATCACCTACCCTTTGCAAAGAACCAATTTGGTTAAGTCCTTTTCCACTCTTAAGTACATCATTTGCAAGTAAATGAGTAATATTTTTAGCATGGGCTGCTTTTAATTGGTCATTACGCTTACATGAGGCACCAACAATGTTGATGACATTGTATAGCTTGGTGAAAAAGTAATGAATGGGGATAGCTTCCTTTGATGCTACAACTAATGCCAACTATAAATGATATGCAAAATAATGAACATAGTAAGCATAAGGGCATTTAGTCAAAATTAATGCTTGTAAACCATTCCACTCTCCTCGCATATTACTTGCACCATCGTAACCTTGTCCTCAGATATTATGAAAATGAAGATTATGTCTAGATAGGACTGAAAAGATTGCTTCTTTCAATGTTGATGCAATAGTGTCCTTAACATGAGCAAGCCCAAAAAAATTGCTCTTGCATATAACCATTTTTGTTAACAAATCTCAAGACAATCGACATTTGTTCCTTCTTAGATTAATCTCTAGCTTCATCAACAATTATGCAAAATTTTGCATCACCAATTTCCTTATGAATAACATTCTTGATTTTAGATGCTATGACTTGCAAAATTTGTTTTTGCACTCCCGATGATGTGTATGTGGCATTTTTTAGAGCTTTTTCAATAACTTCAGCTACTTTGTCATTGTAAGATCCTACGAAGCTTAAAAGTTCCAAAAAATTTCCACAATTGATTGATGTATTAGACTCATCATCACCTCTAAAAGCACATCCTTAAAATGCAAGCCACCGGGTTACATCAAATGAAGTCTTTAGTCGAAGTCTATTTTCTTGTCACGACCCACCTTTTGAGCCGCGACGGTCCTAGGGCATGGGTAGCCATAAGGGCACCAAAACCCGTAGAACCCATTCCACTCATAATCAATTGACATTCATTACATTGAACCATATCCCAAGACCGTAGCCTAATCACATTTCCTTAATACCCATTACTTGCTATCATTTCCACTTATGATATTATTTACACATATAACTTGTAAAACCTTTAAAGTTTCCTTTCATGTCATTAACTCAACGTTCAATAGTTCATATATAATCACAATAACAGTTATGATACGAATCATATTATACAAACATCCTTTAACATATTAATGCTAACCCATTAATAACCATTCATGTTACATATGGACCTTATAACTTTCAATAACCATGGAGCTCTACTTACAACACCGAAACTTATCAAAACAGTTTCCAAGCGAAGGATGGGCTTGGGACTTTTACTTTGCTAACTCATTGACTGTACCTGAAAAGTTTAAACCACTAAAATATGAGACAGAGCTCAGTGAGTACATAATAAAACTGTATAAAGTAAGCAAGTGATAGGTGGTTTAGTGATAATTTCTTATAGCAATGAAGTGAAACGAATCAAGAATCATTCTTATGGAATAGTTTTCCATATACAGTAATTATTGCATTTTTAGCAGAATATTTCCTTTATGGAAACGGTGTGTTTCCCACATTATCATTATCACTTGAGTGGCGGCTTACGCCTTGCTCACTCCCATTTCAGTCACACGTACAACTGATCGGGTCGCACGTACTGGGGGCCATAAACCCTTCCCAGCTAGGGTTCGGATACTCTTTACCCTATCCGCAGGTTCATTACCATTGTGCACAATGTCTGATGTATTGCCCCATATCAGAGGGGTATTCTGCTTGCCACGATATCATTAAAACATTTTTCCTTTTCATCCATGAAATACTTCAATGGATAATATATCAATAAATAATCAAAATTCCCATCATTGACCATATTAGGAAATGAAGCAATAAGGCTCATTTGGCCAAGTGCCATAAGGGATATTTAATTCAATAATTGGTAAAACATATCATGCATGCCAAAGAATTGCAATGCATTTTAATTAGGAAAGTGATCCAACATTTAGGCTTATACTTAAAGCACAAGAAATGTAATATTATAATGGATAATATATAATCTCAATTGGGTTCTCATTATTAATCATATTATAAGATCAAACAATATAGACTTATTTTGGCCAAGTGCCATAAAGAAATGTTTGGTTCACTTTGGCTCAATAATCAAGGAAGTATTATATCAACGATTCAATATTCAATAAGCAGATTAAGCTTATCAAGAAATCAAGATTTTGGAATATCAATGAGCCATTCAACTTTTCAAGGCATAGAAACAATTCAACCATTAAGGTTGGAACAATAAAGGTTCAAGTATATGGAACAAGAAATATTATATTATTAAGTACTCACCGTGGACTCCTTTGCTCCTATGTACATTTGACTCTGATACGATTAGTGCTTCTCGCACTTTACCCAATATCCTTGTCCTTGTTATTAGACTCTACACATGCATTTCAATCATATATTAATCACTTCATGATTTATCACATTACTTAACTTAACATAAGTCATTAACATTTCTATCTTATTCACAACTTAGCATTCTAAAATTAAGATATTCTAAACTTATACTTACTACTAAACTTAACATTTCTCTAATTATTTTCCAATAACTCACTTAAAAGAATGATTCTCCTTTCTTTCAATTTTTACATTTCAATCTTCATACTATTCAAGTAAAATCGATTAAGCAATTTCCATAAGTTCGAATTATCCACAATATCACAATCAAATGGTCCAACCCGGACCTTCAATATACTAATCCCATCCGCTCATTTTATTCCTTATTATCAAGCTAATAACCACTAATTTAATCTAATCAATACCAATATCTACATGTCACTTCATTCTTCCAAATAATTCAATTCAATCAAATCAATTCAAATCTCAATATTTCACTTCAATCTTTCCATTTAATCACCAATAATACTCCATAATCATATAAATAATAATTAATTCAATTCAATTATCTCATTTAATCACTTAATTCCATTAAACTATCTACCTAAATTCTTACAAATAAAATCATAATTCACTATCTATACATAATTGGAAATCGAGATTTATACCATATGGCTCGGTTTAATGAGCCGGAGTTTCTGTCCGAATTTGTCGATTTCAGAGGTCGTCGGAATCCGGTCGCCGGAAAATTCCAACGACGACCAAATCACGATCCGAGGATATCATCAGTTAGCTTGTGATGAGAGGAGTCCAAATATCACTTTCGTTTACCATAATCCGCTGGAAAACAGGTAGAAACGGCATCGGTAACCGTTGATGTCGCCGGATTCCGGTCAATAAAAAGATTATCTAAAATTAGCAAACAATATACCAAATCGAAGCTGGAATCACAAGGGATTCAACCATACCAATTTCGTTAAAAACGGAGATCGAAAAGTCGTCGGAAAATGGCCTAGAAGTTTCGGCCGGCGAAACTTTGGAGGGAGCGTGCGCCGCCGTCCGGTGGCTTCAGGCGACGGGCCTCTACCGGTCGACGGGGCGGCGGGCGTCCTTCCTCCTGGTGCGGCACGTGTCGGTCGGCGGTGGCCGGAGGGCGGCGTTCTGGCGTGCAGTCCCTTGCGCCTCTCTCTCTCTCTCTCTCTCTCTCTGCCCTCTGCCCGTTCCTCTGTTTCTATTTCTTTCCCCAGTTCTATTTTTCTACTGCCCACTTTTGGGTTGCCGACTTTGGTTTCTTTTTTTTTTTTTTTTTTTTTTTTTTAAATATACTAACTTTAATTATAATAACAATAATAATAATAATATTTATCATATAAATTCTAAAACAATAATTTTAACCAAAATATTAATTTTATTAATTTCATCATATTATCCATTAACTTTAATATAAAAATTATAATATATAACTTCAAATATTAATTACAAAATTATCTATATTTTATAATAAAATTCCAATTTCTTTAATTTAAAATTTTATCAATTTAGTAAATAATAACTCAATAATTCATTTAATAAAATATTCTCTTAAAAATATTAACATAATAATATAATAAACCAATACCCTTTCAAATATCAATTTTAAATTTGAAATAATTTTCTACTATTTTAAATACTCATATAACAATATTTATAAATCATATGTCAAATATCAATATAAGTTTAGCTTATTAATATCAATATAATAATAATAAAAATATCAATATCAATATAAATATAACAATAAAGGAAAATATTTTCATATAAAATTATTATTTTAAAACGTTTATATTTAAATCATTTGAATATTGAAAATATTCATTTTCAATTTGGCAACGTATTCTGATGTTAAATCGGTATCTTCACTCGTATACTGTGCATATGTCCTATATCGAGTTGGGATATTACATTCTTTCCCCCTTTATGAAATTCGTCCCCGAATTTCAATACACTTCATATAGGAAGTTACAATAACATCAGCAGATACTATCACTCCCGATACCTTATTGTTGTACATGAGACTATTCGTGTACACGAATTTATCAAAATTGATTACATCCTTCACTCATTGTCATGTCATTCATTTAGAATTTATCTCTTTTGATACTCTTATAATTCTTAAGACCTTACACAGCACTATATATAGACGCCGTAATATCATTGTTACTATTAAGAGGCCTCGGGTATTACATTCTACCCCCCTTAAAGAAAATTCGCCCCCGAATTTTCAAAAACACAATATTCACCTTTGCAAACTTGAGTAACTATATCACTTACATTATGATTCTTGCCAAAAGAATTCTAATCACTTTCATTACTTTCAATTCATCGCCTACCAACTACACCATGCATCATTAATTATCTATTATTCATCTTCTTGCAATTATATACCTTGTTCCTCTAAGCCCCATAATCGATCTTTAGTTCTTATCGTATTCAACCATATCTTTACGTATATCTTTCTTCTCACCCTACCTAATCTCTTCTATTAATCATTAACCTTCATAATAGCATTGAATCTATAACTTCAAAAATTACCAAGAAACATTTACACAACCTTTATATCTCTTCGATTTCTGATTTCATCTCAATTTAATTGCAATCTTAAATATACCTCTTCTCATATATAGTCCTATCAATACCTAAATCACATTAACAACTGAATCATAGCTCCTATTACATCAATTATCATACTTTGAATATACACATGCCCTTATGGTATTTCCTAATTCTGAATGACTTCCAATTTATAATTTGATAACCATGGTCTTCATATAGTTGGGATTTATTCCACTTTCATACTATCATCAACAAATTTTTCTTACTCACTACCTCTTATATATGTATATATCCATTACACTTCTTATATGTGTTCATCTACAATCTTATCTCAACTTATCTTAAAGACCTTATTAACAACTATTTTACACATTATATCGTTAAAAGGATTGTACTTTCACCACTACTCCATAATTCTCAATCAACTCCTTATATTCACCTAAAATTTCAACCCAATATTCATCTTATTCAATCTACTATCATATTAATTAACGTAATCACTCCAAATTACAATCTTCACATTATCTCTAAAATAACTCCCACCTTTCAACATCACATGCGTCCCTTTAGCAATAAATTTATTATTACAATATTCAAATTATCAAATCACAAAAAAATCTATTAACACAACTTCCCATTCCATTCCTAAAATACTATTCACTTGTACTCCATAGTTCATATGTGATCTTATATTAACTATATCGACTTTAAACACAACGAGTAATATAATTGATCTATCCAAATAAGGTAAATATACTTAAACACAATCATAAATAAGAAAACATATCAAGCACATATTTGAGTTCGTTCGAGGTAGAGTAACTCTTCCGAGACAATCTTGTCCAAATCGTAAATGAGGAGGTATCACCGCACAAGCAAAAAAAAAAAAATGAATATAAAGGCCAAATCAAAGCGCGAAATTCTAGTCTATACTTAGAGAATCCAGAACATCGGCAACCAAGAATCTTATACTCCGTAGTTTATTTAGTCTAATACACTCTTAACTTATCAAAACTTATCCTTTATCTTAACTTATTTAATTCTATCTCTGTATTAATTTAATCTCATCATAGAACCTTCTCTTAAATAAAATTTGCCTAATCAATTAACTTCATAAACTCTCTTATGTCATAACTTTTATTTCCCTTAGTTCCCTTTAATTCATACTTCATATCTCCTAATATTTCCTTATACACTCTTTTCTTATCATTCAATATTTTTACTTTTCCACATCTCCATTACTTTGTTTAAACCCATTCAAATTATATTTCTGTTTAACACAAAATTCTCTAGTTCCATACCTTTCTTTAATCAACAATATTTCTTCTACAAAAATCTATTATGGTCCACTATCATTTATTATTTGTCAAAGTCAATCATATATATATATTTTTTTTTACACTAATTTACTCTTAGTCTAAATGTGCTTTCAATTTCTTCTTAGAGACTATTTCATCACCATACATTTCTTGTAATCATCAACTTTATACATTCCTCTTCTTTTAAACTATACCCAATATTCTCATACATAACAAATCTCCAAATCTTTACCTTCTCATTTCTTGAATTTATAAGATAGTATCTAGACCACAATTTCGATAATACCTTGTTTAGTCTATCTTACATAAACCTTAATATATAATATCCATGTGAATCATTTACAGTCCTGTTTGACCATTGTTAAATATCATCTTTTTAGCTTATCTCACATAAATCTTACTATATAATAGCCATATAAAACATTTATGATTTCACTCAATCACTATTGAGTATTTTCCTTCATTTTATAACTTTAATGGTTCATAACTGCTAACAATTTCCTACAGTCATTTCATCCAACCATATAACCTATCATTTAATCATTTGCACATACACATCATAGATCAATTCCCTATTTCTTAGATATCTCTCATATTATAGTCAAGGAAACATATAATACTAGTGTCCCATATACCTTTTCAATAGCCTTATTACCATAACATCCTTGTTAAATTGCTTAAATCACTTTACTATATGAAGAAAATCGAAGATACTTGACCCACTCAAAAAATTTCGACGAAACATTGCAAGGTGGGAGGTATGCCATCGTGGGGCGGCAAGCACCAGCAGCGGGCCACCATAGAGCTCTAAGAAGTCCCAGTGTATCGCAGTTGGGAGTCACCTACGGTCAACCAAGCTCCAATGTCCTGCAGTGGATTCCAGTGCCCCGCAGCTAGATTTCCACAGTCAAGAAGAAAAGTTCTGCGCAGAATCCAACTTCAGAAAGCCATAACTTTTAGCTACAAATGAGTTGCGAGGCCTATGGCATATCAAATCGAAACTCACCATATTTAACATTCCTACTCATTACAACTTCTTTATTGGTTTAGAAACCAATTTCCAATTAGAAACCTCAAATCTTTGTCTAAAATAAATCCTATACTTTCTCACTATCATTATGCCATTACACTTACCACTTACACATATCACTATGCATATTCCATAAAATCACATTTAAGTTTTTCACCTAATAACATTTAGCTATATCTCATAAACATAAAAGAATTCAATATACCTTCACCATTATTCATACGATATACATATTGTTCAAATCATCAATTGAACTAAGCCATGTCAATAGTCAACAGTTACTTATAATAGAAATTAATTCCTAGTAAAATATACACTTATTCATTTAAACACCTTCACATAAACAATCATTGTCTCAAATACACAATTTGCCCTTATCATCCCATTTCCACAGAACACACAATTCATTCACATATATTAATCATACTATATATCATTTTATCATTCCCGTTTTCAAGATCATTATGCACATTCTCTTTTTACAATTATTATATACATATCATATATCATAGGAGGAACTTAGACTTTTACGAGTAACGCGGATCTAAATTTATCGATATACTTCAATGACAAGAAGGAGTTCCTATACTCCATGGTTTAACCTATAACTCTTAGTACTTATAAAGTCTAAACTAGACTTAAACTTTGCTCTGATACCATCTCTGTCACGACCCACCTTTTGAGCCGCGACGGTCCTAGGGCATGGGTAGCCATAAGGGCACCAAAACCCGTAGAACCCATTCCACTCATAATCAATTGACATTCATTACATTGAACCATATCCCAAGACCATAGCCTAATCACATTTCCTTAATACCCATTACTTGCTATCATTTCCACTTATGATATTATTTACATATATAACTTGTAAAACCTTTAAAGTTTCCTTTCATGTCATTAACTTAACGTTCAATAGTTCATATATAATCACAATAACAGTTATGATACGAATCATATTATACAAACATCCTTTAACATATTAATGCTAACCCATTAATAACCATTCATGTTACATATGGACCTTATAACTTTCAATAACCATGGAGCTCTACTTACAACACCGAAACTTATCAAAACAGTTTCCAAGCGAAGGATGGGCTTGGGACTTTTACTTTGCTAACTCATTGACTGTACCTGAAAAGTTTAAACCACTAAAATATGAGACAGAGCTCAGTGAGTACATAATAAAACTGTATAAAGTAAGCAAGTGATAGGTGGTTTAGTGATAATTTCTTATAGCAATGAAGTGAAACGAATCAAGAATCATTCTTATGGAATAGTTTTCCATATACAGTAATTATTGCATTTTTAGCAGAATATTTCCTTTATGGAAACGGTGTGTTTCCCACATTATCATTATCACTTGAGTGGCGGCTTACGCCTTGCTCACTCCCATTTCAGTCACACGTACAACTGATCGGGTCGCACGTACTGGGGGCCATAAACCCTTCCCAGCTAGGGTTCGGATACTCTTTACCCTATCCGCAGGTTCATTACCATTGTGCACAATGTCTGATGTATTGCCCCACATCAGAGGGGTATTCTGCTTGCCACGATATCATTAAAACATTTTTCCTTTTCATCCATGAAATACTTCAATGGATAATATATCAATAAATAATCAAAATTCCCATCATTGACCATATTAGGAAATGAAGCAATAAGGCTCATTTGGCCAAGTGCCATAAGGGATATTTAATTCAATAATTGGTAAAACATATCATGCATGCCAAAGAATTGCAATGCATTTTAATTAGGAAAGTGATCCAACATTTAGGCTTATACTTAAAGCACAAGAAATGTAATATTATAATGGATAATATATAATCTCAATTGGGTTCTCATTATTAATCATATTATAAGATCAAACAATATAGACTTATTTTGGCCAAGTGCCATAAAGAAATGTTTGGTTCACTTTGGCTCAATAATCAAGGAAGTATTATATCAACGATTCAATATTCAATAAGCAGATTAAGCTTATCAAGAAATCAAGATTTTGGAATATCAATGAGCCATTCAACTTTTCAAGGCATAGAAACAATTCAACCATTAAGGTTGGAACAATAAAGGTTCAAGTATATGGAACAAGAAATATTATATTATTAAGTACTCACCGTGGACTCCTTTGCTCCTATGTACATTTGACTCTGATACGATTAGTGCTTCTCGCACTTTACCCAATATCCTTGTCCTTATTATTAGACTCTACACATGCATTTCAATCATATATTAATCACTTCATGATTTATCACATTACTTAACTTAACATAAGTCATTAACATTTCTATCTTATTCACAACTTAGCATTCTAAAATTAAGATATTCTAAACTTATACTTACTACTAAACTTAACATTTCTCTAATTATTTTCCAATAACTCACTTAAAAGAATGATTCTCCTTTCTTTCAATTTTTACATTTCAATCTTCATACTATTCAAGTAAAATCGATTAAGCAATTTCCATAAGTTCGAATTATCCACAATATCACAATCAAATGGTCCAACCCGGACCTTCAATATACTAATCCCATCCGCTCATTTTATTCCTTATTATCAAGCTAATAACCACTAATTTAATCTAATCAATACCAATATCTACATGTCACTTCATTCTTCCAAATAATTCAATTCAATCAAATCAATTCAAATCTCAATATTTCACTTCAATCTTTCCATTTAATCACCAATAATACTCCATAATCATATAAATAACAATTAATTCAATTCAATTATCTCATTTAATCACTTAATTCCATTAAACTATCTACCTAAATTCTTACAAATAAAATCATAATTCACTATCTATACATAATTGGAAATCGAGATTTATACCATATGGCTCGGTTTAATGAGCCGGAGTTTCTGTCCGAATTTGTCGATTTCAGAGGTCGCCGGAATCCGGTCGCCGGAAAATTCCAACGACGACCAAATCACGATCCGAGGATATCATCAGTTAGCTTGTGATGAGAGGAGTCCAAATATCACTTTCGTTTACCATAATCCGCTGGAAAACAGGTAGAAACGGCATCGGTAACCGTTGATGTCGCCGGATTCCGGTCAATAAAAAGATTATCTAAAATTAGCAAACAATATACCAAATCGAAGCTGGAATCACAAGGGATTCAACCATACCAATTTCGTTAAAAACGGAGATCGAAAAGTCGTCGGAAAATGGCCTAGAAGTTTCGGCCGGCGAAACTTTGGAGGGAGCGTGCGCCGCCGTCCGGTGGCTTCAGGCGACGGGCCTCTACCGGTCGACGGGGCGGCGGGCGTCCTTCCTCCTGGTGCGGCACGTGTCGGTCGGCGGTGGCCGGAGGGCGGCGTTCTGGCGTGCAGTCCCTTGCGCCTCTCTCTCTCTCTCTCTCTCTCTCTGCCCTCTGCCCGTTCCTCTGTTTCTATTTCTTTCCCCAGTTCTATTTTTCTACTGCCCACTTTTGGGTTGCCGACTTTGGTTTCTTTTTTTTTTTTTTTTTTTTTTTTTAAATATACTAACTTTAATTATAATAACAATAATAATAATAATATTTATCATATAAATTCTAAAACAATAATTTTAACCAAAATATTAATTTTATTAATTTCATCATATTATCCATTAACTTTAATATAAAAATTATAATATATAACTTCAAATATTAATTACAAAATTATCTATATTTTATAATAAAATTCCAATTTCTTTAATTTAAAATTTTATCAATTTAGTAAATAATAACTCAATAATTCATTTAATAAAATATTCTCTTAAAAATATTAACATAATAATATAATAAACCAATACCCTTTCAAATATCAATTTTAAATTTGAAATAATTTTCTACTATTTTAAATACTCATATAACAATATTTATAAATCATATGTCAAATATCAATATAAGTTTAGCTTATTAATATCAATATAATAATAATAAAAATATCAATATCAATATAAATATAACAATAAAGGAAAATATTTTCATATAAAATTATTATTTTAAAACGTTTATATTTAAATCATTTGAATATTGAAAATATTCATTTTCAATTTGGCAACGTATTCTGATGTTAAATGGGTATCTTCACTCGTATACTGTGCATATGTCCTATATCGAGTTGGGATATTACATTGATATGGACCATTCTTAATATAAACTCTCTGAATTTCATCACGTTGTTCAATAAGATACTCTCATATTTGTGGTCATAATCCTAGATCACGCTGCAATGAATTGATATCAACCCTTCTTTCATTTCGACTCTTTGAGACTTTGTAGGACGATTATCAACATTCAAAGAATCGACATCTATAAAAGAACTCGATTTCTTAGTAGATTCTGAAATTTTATCATTTGTTCTTTTATAGAATGATTCGATTGTAGATGGTTTCCCCATCTATGAAAAAACAAACATAGCTAAATAAATTATAATTGTCTAAATCATTCAAGCATGCAACCAATTATGTGGTTCTTTTATAATTTAAACAACTAAAATGTTTTGAGCAACAATTAAAATTCTCTCATTCATGTCATTTTAAGCAAAATTGCATACCTGAAATTAGCACCAAGCTCGAGTTGATTTAATCAAACTTATAGAAATATAGCAACTTTGATTATCAATAGGCTGTTTATAAAAAAATAAAATAAAATTAATAGGCTGCAATAATATCTAAAAAAAAATCATCATCATTACAAAAATTAAATATATTTGATTGACAACAACTCCATTTAACTAAACAATTGAAAGAAATTACCACAAGAAGATCATCCTTTGAAGCTTCAAAAGGCTCAACAATACTATTTTTGTTCAAAGAACCCGTTGAAAACCCAAATACAATAGAACTGCAAAAAGAAAATGATATTGCGAATCTGCAATCCAAATTAAGATAGCAGAACATGAAATAGGATTAAAATTGCTTTTGGAAAAATGTTGTTGCAAATTAATAAAATTTAAACAACCATAGTCCATGGACCTATCCAAAAAATTTCTTTAATTAAGTATCTAAATAAGGCCTAATCCAAGCTTATAAAGTGAAACATATAATCCTCCACCCCATTGTGATTAGATTAGAATATTCAGTTGTAGGTACTAATCGGCAAATACACACCCTTTGAATGCATTATCTAGTTATTTATAGTTTTAATCTTATCTTTTTTTTCAAAAAAAAAATTTACAAAAGAATTAAATGAAATTGGCTAACATGACCCCATTTTGATGAATCAAATGGATGCCTACATAAAATCCAAATAATTACTCAACAAACCTAAACCTAATCTAAATTAAATTGAATTAACAAAATTAATAACAAGCTCCTTATACCTTCTCTATGCAAGAAACAATATAAGAAAAAAAAAAGTAGATTACCAGTTTCACCAAAGAGGGAGGCAAAGAGCAGACTATGAAAGTTTTTTTTTTTTTTTTTTTTTATTTTTTATGAATGGGCACAAGACAAAGAGTAAAAATAGTTTTATTTTTTACCACTTTCAAGAAAAAGTTGGTAGTCTTTTATCTACTTTTTTTTTTCTAAGGATTTGTTTTATTTTTTTAATTGGTAAGATGTGTTTTTTTTTTTTTTTTTTGAATGAGAGGGGCCACCATTGACTTATGGTAAAAGAGAGGAGAGTTATTTTCTATTTTATATGCTTAGATTTTTTTGGAAAAAAAAAAGTCGAAAGAGGCCAGGGCCACTCCCACATACAATTTGGTTCGTCCCTACTTGCATTCATCTTAAAAGTACTTGCCTTTTATTTTTATCAAAATATAATAATTGATTATCATTTTTTTTTCAAATTACATTCCATATAAAAAAAAAATATGATTTTTTTTGAATAAAAATACTTTATTCAAAATTGAATCAAATTTATTTAAATTATTTTTATAATAAAAATATTTTTTCCTTTAAAGAAAAATGAAAAAATATATTATTCTTAAAAAAAATTATCATAAGCATGAATATAGTATATTTTTATTAATTAGGATCCAACAAGAAAATTATCGTTTTGCATGTAAATAAATTTTTTTCTCTTTAGTCATTATTTTTTGTATAAATTTTTTATTACATAAAATATTGTTTTTGTAGTATTATGAAAATTAATAATCTATATATATATATATATATGTGTGTGATTTCATAATATTTTTACATTCTTGTTTAATATTAAAAATAAAATAAAAAATGTATTTTATTTTCCCACAATATTTTATAAAAATAGTTAAATACGTAGTTTTTAATGATTATAAAATTATTAATATCAATTAATTTTTTAAAAAACCACAAATAAAATTAAATATCATAAATATTTGTTAATAAAAATAAGAAAAATAAATATGAAAAAAGAATAAGATAATAATCCTTCATATTTTTATGTATTGTTATTAACTATTGAAAATTAATATTATGTATTATCTTTCAATCATTTGATGTGAAAGTGAGATTCAAATCTTAATTTTTAATTAAATAGTAATGTCTGCTTATGCATATGACTGAACTGTGTGGTCTATTAATAAGCGGCCCAAACCAAATTGAGTATGTTATTGTGAAAGGCCCAAAATGGTCTAAGCCATTGTGTTGCGTGTTGCCCCCAAAAACAAATAAATAAATATTATTTTTGTTAATTTATGTTATTCAACTCAATATTTTACTGTTTTAATTGTTTCATATGATATATAAGTTAATTTAGGCTTAATTTCACTTGAAATTAAATCGATGGTGAAATTGCAAAAATTAAAGATTTTTTATAAAATTAAAAATAAATAAATAAATTTTATAAAATTTTTTATAATTGTAAAAAAACCATGACCAATTTCTTATTAAATTGTCAAAATGGGTCCAAAATTGTTGTTTAGTGGTAAATTTTCAAAGTTTCATGCTTTTCAAACTTGCATTTCTATATGTGTAAAAGAACAAAAGTATCATTATTTAATTGTCAAATCTATTATGTGAAAAATCACTTATTTTTTAATCAAAATGCATCAAAAATAAATGTATATATATAAATCTATAAAGTGAAGAAATGTCATGTCGAAACTGAGAAGCAAATTGGATCACTGTTGTTCTGATCTTTGTCTTAACATTGCCATACTATATTTTGTAAAATTAACAATTTTTTTTTAATTTTTGTCAATTTCCATAGAATTAAGAACCAAACAGTAGAAAATTGCTGAGCGAGAGAGATTGACAAAAGCAGAATTGCACTGATTTTTATTTTTTTTATACATAAATTTATCTTCGAATAAAAGTTAGAGTTCAAAACTTTACAATTGTAAAAATAATTTTAGTACTGTTAAATTGAATTAGAAATTCATTAATATTACATTGTATTTACACCAAAAAGTGAGTGGGTCTAGCTTGTAAGTTATTTTAAATATTCAAATGAAAGCCTATTAAAGGGTATATTTATCTTTTTTAATTAATTAATTAATATTAATTAATGAGCTGAACTACTTAATGAAAAGGTTGCCATCTAACTAAAAGCTCAATATAGTCTTGTTTTTTAATATCTATGTGAGAAAGTTATTTTTTTAATAAAATTTTACCACGTTCACTTGTACAGTACGTCTTAAATAAAGTATAAAATAAAAAAAAGATAAATGAACCTTAATAAAAAAAATAGCAGTTACTAATAAACATCCTCCAAGTGATTATAAAAAAAGAATAAAACTATGGTGACAAACCCAAACCAATCTTTCAAACAATCAATTTAACTAAATCAACTACAACAATTAGTTAAATCATCAGTTAGCAAATCAATTAAAGCCGATCAAATTTATCTTCAGGCAAACAATAATTTTTCTTACAAAGTAGTCAATTCTTCTAAAACGATCATTTTCCTACAAATTCAATATTACCTTTTCTAAGTTCAGTGTCATTTTTCATGTACTTGCAATCAAATTACTACCATAATTACTCAGTTTTCATAGTAGTATAATCAATCATTTTTGTAATTTTATACTATTGAAATTTAGTAAAGTTTTTGGATGGAACTAGTAAATTCAAAGGCTTTTTCAATCCCTTTAAATATCGTACAATCGTTTATTTAGAAATTACAGCATATTAAATTTCAATCGGTTCAGAAATCTAACATTTATAACATGCTCGCAACTCATTCACATGTCTAAAGAGTTAAAAAATATTTAACACATTGATTGTATATATATATATATATAGACCACATGTTAACTTTGACATCCAAAAGAGTAAATCTACTTATCAATTGAGCAAATCTTTGTATATATAATCTAAAATAAATGGAGGAAAAAAATGAAATGAGGTATTTTTATTTTTTAAGAAATATACTATTTGGACGTCAAGTATATTGTGGTCTTGGACATTAAATTATTGGTCCGGCCAGCCCTCCACTTGTGTAAATATAAATTTATTAAAATCATTGTAGGAGCCGAATTTCGTTATTCTCACATGATTTGTTTTTGTTGAATATATTAATGTAGTGAAATAATTATTACAATAGATACAAATGAGGCATAGATTCCCTCTTCTTCTATTTCTTTTTCCTTGAAAATAAAGACATTAAATGGAATACCTTGTACGTTTAATTAATTTGCTGAGATATACATACTATAATAAATAACAGAATTAATAGTAAAATTAGTTTTAATCTTACTAGCTTCATACGCGTGCGATGCATAACTTATTTATATTTATTTATATAATATAAATTTTTAATAGTTTTAAGATATATAATATAATATTTTTATAATTTAAACAACATATTTAAAAAATAAAAAGTATTAAGAAAAAATTTATAAAAATATAAATAAGTAAATAAATATACTAAATATCAAAAAATTTATTCAGAAATTGTCTTTTTAATTCTTCATTTATAATAATATTTTAATTTGCTCTCAACTAAATATTGTTCTTTTAATATTTCAATTTATAATAAATATTTCATTTATAATAATATTTTACTATTTATATTTTAATGCTCATAAACACATGAAGTTATAAAAATATATATGTCAAAGAAAGCTATGGAAGAAAAAAAATTAGATAAAAATGTATAAAAAAATATTTAAAAATTAATAAAAAAGGTAACCACCTTTTTATAAAATCGAATTTTTTTTAAAAAATATAAAAATTATGCCTTTCCACTTCACATCTTTTTTTAAATACAAACAAATACAAAAACACACACATATATATAGGAATAATCATAAATATATTTATAAATAGATAGGTAATTTAGATTACAAATATTATTAATTAATAGTAATTATAATAATTGAAAATTGAAAACTTAAATTTTAAAGGTTACAACTCATACAATTATAATTGATTAATAAAATAATATATAATTTTAAAAAAAATATATGTAGAAAATCATAAATGTATGTTTTTAAGCTAATGATTCAGGTTACTTTAAGTTGATAATTTAGGTTATACTTTTTAAAATTATGCTAAAATTTTATCTAGATTACACATCATAATTATATTTTTAATATATATATAATTGTCATAATGGTCATAAAATTATTTTCATGCTTTAAATTTCAAATTTCTTCGAGTAATAATACAATTGCAAGTCTATATTATTTTTATATTTTTATTTATATTTTTAGTATTATAATTATTTAATTTATTTTGAATTATCATTATAATGTCTATTTGAAAATTTTACAATCATAATTTTTATTTTATCATA
Source organism: Reutealis trisperma (assembly GCA_947687605.1). Classification (NCBI taxonomy): domain Eukaryota; kingdom Viridiplantae; phylum Streptophyta; class Magnoliopsida; order Malpighiales; family Euphorbiaceae; genus Reutealis; species Reutealis trisperma. The sequence goes on along the minus strand of CANTUT010000095.1, from coordinate 123,771 downwards.
ATCAAATTGAATTTTTAAAATAAATATGTTTAATAATGTGAGACCTCGCCCAAAAGTCTTTCCCTTGCTCGAAGAGAATTTGTGCCTTAAGAAAAGGCCGAGCAATTTTTAAAGAGGTCACATAATAAGTTTTGGTGCTCAAGGTTGGAACAATTATCATTCAGAGAATTAATTTGTGATTTGAAAAATGATTTCAGGAGTTATTATCTTAATATATTTTTAAATGGAAAATCAAGAAAAAAAACAATTTGTGACTCCAGTTTATGAATTTTGCAATTAATTTACTCAACGATAAAAATCACTAGTTTTCAAACTAAGTTAAGTTTCAAGACTAGGTTTTAGTTAAATAATCTAAATTTGACTCTTAAATTTAATTTAAATTTAAAAATTAATTTCATGAATGACAAATATTATATGATAATTATAATATCATGATTAATGCATGAGCATTGCATGAGTGCATGGAGAAAAGTAAAATAAAACATCCACAAATTAACGATAGTGTTTCCTCTAATCCTATAGGGGAACCACGTAGTCGATACTTAATTCCAAATTAACTAATTACATAAGTTAATTAAAAGGTGGAATAGGGATTGATTTGATTTAAATTTAAATTTCAAACGTATCTACATACCCTATTGAATGAGAATCAAAATTCACATAATTCGTTTCATGATTAAGTAGAGAGATTTAGGGATTGATTTGATTCGGGTTTGCGGGTTAGAGGAAAAGTTTGATACCTTTGCTTTTGCATAGCAAAGATTTTTACCGGATTAAAGTTTCGTTTTATCGGGATTGAATAATTGGATTGATTGAGAGATTAATTAATTAATTAAAATGATTAATTAACTAATTAATATAATGAAACTGATGGATAAATTAATTAATTTGGATAAAGGGTGAATTAAAAAAATGATTAATTTGATTTAAAAAAATTTAATTAATTAATTGAGTGACTAATTTTAATTTAAAAAAAGAGTTTTGGTTAATTAAATTAATTAACTTGGTTAGGATGAGATAATTAATTAATTGAAAAGTAATTAATTAGAGAGTGATTAGAGGGAGAATAAGAGAGAAATTTAAAAATAGTCATTTACTTAAATTCAAGAGATAAGAAAAATTGAAGAATGAAATGAGTATTTATAGGAAAAGTGAGTGAAAGTAGTTTAGAGATTAAAAAAGTGAAAATACTCAAAAAGATAGGGCTAAAAGAAGCTAAAAATTGGGCTGAAATGGCAAAATAGACATTTTAGTGCAGAAAGAAAAACCATGGGCGCGGATCCGCGCAAAACCTCATGCAGATGCGAGCCAGTCTCTACTCGGATCCATGCTAACCTTGCGTGACTCAGTGCCAGGCTGGCGCGACTCATATCTTTTTTTTTTTTTTTAGAGATTAGTTGTTGTTTTGGGTTTAAAAAATTTGAATATTCATATAGTAATATAATTGCAGACTAAAAAATTTTCTCCTTAAGTAGCAGGAGTGCCATAACAGCTATGTGTAACGCATTAAATTTAGCATGTGCCAAAATATGGCTGGATAATAAGGGTGCAAAATTAAATGTTCACAAATAATTAAATAAATATTAATTGAATATTACCTTTCATTCATAATTACTAAATTAATATTATTTTGATTATAATTTTTAAAATTAATCACATATTATAATAATATATGAATATATTTTTTATTAAAATTAATTACTAATTTAAATATACTTTACAACTAATTGTATTATAATACTTGTACAAATTTATAAAATTATAATAAATAAAAAAGGATTATAAAAAATAATTAAATATAAAATATGATAAAATATTTTAAAAATTGAAAAAGAAAAAATTTATATTGTTATTGTAATTGAGAGAAAAGTTCTTTCAAATACATAAATAAAAATGATATTCATTCACTTGTAAAAATCTCGTTATATATATATATATATATATATATATATATATATATATATATATATATATATAATAAATGTATGTTATAAATAAATGATTTAGATTATAAATTTTATTAAATTATAATAATTATAAAATTTAATATTTTTAACTTCTCTTAGGTTACAAATCATAATTACATAAGTTTCTAATGGTTTAAATTATAATAATGACATGATATTAGTGATAATAATTGATTCTTAATTTATGTTATAAATTTGTTTAAATGGTAATAGTTGAAAATAAATTAATAAGAAATTCATGATTTACTTGCCATATGGACCAATAGAAAAATAATATGTGGCCAATATATACTACATGGCAAAACTTAGAATATTCTAAACTTGCTTTATATATAAGACTTGTATATGCTTAAATTTTAAAATAGCTATTATCAAATTACGGTAAAATTTTTATAAATTAATAATTTTAGAACCATATAAAATTTATTAACTTAAAAAGTATTAATCAATAAATTAATAATTTATTAATTTATTTAGCATACTTACAATTCAAAATAACATCCATTCAATCAATTAAACATTTATTTTATTTTATAAAAATATAAATAATTCTATTAATAAGGAATATAAATCAATCTATATTTACTTGATTTGTAAGTATAATTTAATTATATTAATATCTTTAATGTAAATGATTTTTAGAAAAATAATAATAGACTTATAGTTTAGGAAAATATGATATTTAATATTAGTGAATTATGAATTTATGATATAATGTGACCAATGGGTTATGTAAGGTTTTTAAAAAATTTATTATCTTATTATTTTATCAAAATTATTAATTTAACTCATTGGCTTAGGTCAGAACTGGAAAAATTATTATTTAATAGAGAATATTAATTTATAGAGTACTAATTTATAGAAATTTTACTGTAGTAATTTAATGATTAAATATCTTTTTTTTTTTTGCCAAAAATGATTAAATATTTTATAAGGTATGAGGTTAATGATCAAATTAAATATATAAAAAATATACAACTTTAAAAATAAATTTAATAAAATATATAAAAATATATGATATTTTTTTAAAATAAAAAGAGTGTGTAATAATAAAAATTAGAAAAAAAAGGGTAAAATATACTCTAAAAATTCTTAAATACACTGTCATATTTTCACTGTAGAAAATAACAATGTTACTCATACCAGACAACGTATTTATGAACTATAACTATTAATTTTTTTTATTATATTCTTTTATGTTTCATAAATAATTACTTATTTTTTTAATATATACTAAAAATTTGTATTGTCATAAAAATTAAAATATTAAATTACATTTTACTGGTGTTTACACCAACAGAATAAAAATGTACATTTTTTCTCAAAATTTAAATTTAGGATTTGCTATTACAATGAATAAAACTAATATTCAATTGTAAAATAAATTATATAACCATAGATTATGATTAAATAATTATAATTAAATGTAATAATAAAATGCTTACAAAAGCACTTATAATGATGATTTTTTTTTTTGAGAAAAATTATAATAATGAATTAAATCTAATGTTTTTCGGAAATTTTATTTTATTTTATTTTTCAGAGAGAATACACTGATTGGTAATTACTAATTTATCAACTTAAAAATATTGCTTGAAGACATGTCAAGCGTCAATGCCCCAGTTGACAAGTTCAACTGAAAAAAGTCTTGTTCTAAATGGATTAGGCGTTTGCGGTTGCGTTCAGAAAAAACACTTTTCAATAAAAAATTTTATATATTTTTTTAAATTATTTAAAAAAAATACAAATAAATTAATATGTTTTTTAAAAACATATTTAAAGAAGTAATTTATAAAAAAATAATAAAAATCAATTAATTAAATTAAAAATTTTAAAAACTCTTTTTTAAATTTTGATAACAATTCTAAGTGCAGTTTAATAGTCTTAAAATCACAGTTAATTAAATAGTCTTAAAATCATAGTTAATTAAGTACTATTTTTCAGCTCTTAGAAACATTTATTTGAATTATTATTGTTAGAATTATAACTCAAAACTTTAATGAAATTTGAATAAGACCTTTTTATATTTATGTACGAGAAATATTTCTTAATTAAGTGAAGAGTTATTTTTTATGTATAGTAGAATTTTTATTTTAATATAATTTTTAATTGAATGAGTATCTTTATTGAGTTTAGATTAATAATGAATAACATTATAAATAAAATATTATATGAAAGCTTTTATGACTTTACCTAATGAGAAATTATATAATATAATTGTGATTCCAATTCAACAATTATAGTTGGAATAATAAGCTAATAAAATAAAAACACCTGGTATGTTACATAATGAATAAATAAATTGATAGTTTTTTAGTTTTATATAAATACTCTCTCTTCACACTTTAGTATGAACATAATTTTTTTTTAATAGATTTTCTAAGCTCGTGATATCTTATTATTGACTTGTTATTTCAATTAGAACAGTTGAATTGGAATCACGGTTGTATTATATAATTTATTGTTAAAGTATGCAATTGTTTCTTATCAAATAGTTAAGTTGAGACTCTTACCAATAGTTGAATTGAGGCTTTTACCAATAATTAAGTTGCAACTTTTATCTAATGGTTAAACTAAATTGTGTAATAAATATACCACAAAGTGCGTGGATAAAATGCTATTCAAAAATTATAATATAATAATATGATAGATTATTCTTTTAAAACATAAAAATTATTTGTATTATTTTTTTATTACTATTAAGCTTATAATTCTGATTTTTTTTAATAATTATTGATTAAGTCCTTTGAAAATGTCAAAGAAATCGAGGCTCATCAGTTGAATAAAAACGTAATTAATTTTTTAAAATTTCTCATTGTCTAGTTCTTTTCTTTTTCTTTTCTTTTTTTTATTAGTATCTACCAACCAAATCATGATTTGGTCATATACCCATGAACCCATCATTTAGTTGACAAAATTGAATCTCCATTTGCAAGCTTTTCCTAATTTTACCTAATTCATTCTAACCCATTTTGTTAATTTTAACTTGAATTCATCTCCTTGAAAAAAAAAAAATAGAATAACTTGCCTTAACAACCAAATCCACACACACACACAATCTACAATCTACTAATGGATTTTAGTTTTCATTTTACAGTTATAATTATAAAAGGTCAACTCATGAAAAATATATATATCTTTCTCATAAATTTCTTAATTTCTATATAAATGACCAACATTTAATAAGATTACAAAAATTATTTACAGTGTAAATTGATAAAACAAATATCTAAATACAATAAAAGAAAAAAAAATATTACAATCATGATATCAATTGGGAAACTTACACGACTCAAGTGCACTTACACTTCTAATAAATATAAAAATATTTTTTTGATTGATTAAAAACTAATAATTGAAATAATACTGTAACAATTTACACAATAAATAAATACTCGAGATCTATCATTTCTCATCTTCTTAAAAAAAATGAAAAAATCAATCAAATCACATTTAATTGACAATAAATATAAAAATATTGAGACTTAATTTGATTAGTAAAAAAATTATTGATAATATAATAAACTGAGTGTGAGTATATATTATTGAACTTATCTAGAGAAAGGATTTAGTTTTAATTGACGTGTAAATTTATGAACTAAGATGACATTTAATAACATTACTTCAGTATTTAAAATTAAATTTTTTAACATCTAATTTTAATACTTAATTATTTTGTGATATTCGGTAATACTTATTTTATAAATTTTAATTAAATTAAAATTACTTAAAATGTTAAGTTAAAATTTTTAATTTTTTACAATAAATTTTTAAATTTTTAAATAATTATATAATTTAAAAATTATATCATTTCATTTAATATTTAAATTTTTTTTATTTAATTTTTAATATTCGCAACATTAGATCATTTAAGAGTATCAATCCAAATTTCTTTCACTAACACCTGAAAAAATAAATATAAGTGGTTAAATAAATCAGTCGAAAATAAAAAAAAATAAAAAAAATAAAAGACGAGAAAAATAAAGGCAGAGCAAAAGGTTTAATGGCGGATGCGTCAAAGCAAATTGTTATGTGACCCCCAAAGAACTACCAAAGACCATAAAAGAACAGTCCAATACTCGTGTGTGTGTGTGTGTTTGTTTTTTTGTTTTTGCACCGGCAAAGCGTTTTTTTCCCCCTTTCAATTTAGCCCCCCAAATACGACTCCCCAACTCATCATACCTGTTTCTTCAGTTTCTCTTTCTGTCTTTTTTCTCTGTCTATTTACGGTTAATTGAAACTTAATAAAGACATTTAAGGTGTATACAGGTGATGCTGATCACTGGTGTTTGAGGTATGTAGTAATTGTCAATGTTTATTTATGATGTAAATTTTGCTTAATTGTGTTTTTTGATTGATTTTTGTTACTGGGATTTTTTTTTTTGTGGGTTTTGCTTTTTGGATGGTGTTTTACTGTTCTTTTTTGAGTTTTGAGAGAATTCATTGCATATTCTTTGGTTATTGTGTTGTTGACTTGGTAGTTTTGATGATCAGAGTACGAAGATGGGGTTTTGTGGGTATTTAAATTCTTGATGAATTATGCTAAGATGTATATGCGTTACTTACAATCGAATTTTAGCTTTCATGAGTAAATGGCCATTCTGTGGATGTAGAATATTCTTGTCAGTTTTTTGGCTCTGTGGATAATTTGTGTCTATCTTTCTAAGAATATGGCGATTACAGCTTCTTGGCTTTTGGGAAAAATGCTTTTGTATTTGATCGCCAATATTATGGTCAGTAGTTTTGTTACATTGCCTCTGATGCTCCTGGGGCATTCTAAAACATCTAAAAACTTAAAAGAGTTTATTGGGGAGGCTACAATGCTGAAGGGCTGGCATAAAAATACCATCTAATCTGGATTCAGCTGAGATTTTCTGTTTTAAGGATATTCTTGCAAAAATTTGCTTCTATTGTTGTCTTCGTCCTCCTTTTTTCCAAATAGTATTGTTGTCCTGTGAACTGATTACTTATGAGTGAATTGATTTTTGGACTCTGTCTTTTCTCCCCTTCTTTTACATCTTGTTTTGTAATATAAATATGTATATTTGTTGGGATTTCTTAATTAAGGAACCTTTTTTTTTTTTCTTTGACAATTTTTTTTTTTTTTTTTTTTTTTTACAATGACCTTTTATATTACATGTTGTTTCTCAGCTTCTTGCTTTTAGTAAAAGACTAGAATTTTATGTGCTTGCAGTCAATTGTATCACTATTTTCTTGTTTCTCATATATGTTCAAGATACAGGAAAATGTAAAAAAAGAAATTTTTTTCTGTGGTTTGCAATTTTTTACATATTTGGAGAAAATTCTTTTAAGTTAAACATGATTCATTCATTTATGACAGTAAACCTGCAGAATTTTTCAACCACAAAATGCTTTCATTGTCCAAGTTCCAAAAGAGACCAAAGAATGGTTCATAAAAGTGATTTGGTCATTATAGGAGTCTCTGTCGGTTTGGCCCTTGGTATCTTGATAGCTACTTTGATATTTTTTGGCATAAGGTGGTACAAGAACCGTGCTCATCTCCGACGGTGTGCAAATGAGCGTAATCTTACAACTCTTCCCATTCGTACAAATGGCTTGGGGACAAGCACTGACTTTAGTGCTTCACTAGCAAATTCCGTAACCATTCAGGGATCAGAACAACCTCATAAAAGTTTTCAGTTTTTCTGGTGGAATAATCACAGTAAAGATCGGTTTACATCTGCATCAGGCATCCTTAGATATTCTTACAAGTATGTAAATCTCTAAATTGCAAGCAACTTTGGTTTTTGTTGTACATATTAGGTTCAGTCCATCCTTACTGGATTCTTACAATTGATAATAAGTGCTTATAGGTCTATTTTTAAGTATATTTCCTGTTGAAATACCATCTTTGAGTGATAAAAATTAAAATATATTCGTTCTGAAAATATAGCTCATTTCATGAATACTTTCATTTTCATTTGGTTTCAATTGCAAAATATGATGAAATTGACCCTATCAACCATATTAAGTGCATAAAATTTTCGTGAATTCTGTAACATTTGTTTTAGAAACTAGAAATGATTATTTTGTAAGCTTGTTTGCCACTGGCTGTTAGGGGAAAAAATTCTTATGCGTTTTAGAAGCTATGCAATTTGATTTATGTAGTATGTTTCAAAACCTGGAAGGACATACAAAACTAAGTGAGCGAGCTATTAAAGTGCTTTTGGCAGATTAGTATTCCTCAAAGATTGCTTTCATAACCAATCTAGCAGTTGGCTATCACAAGCATTCTGGTCATTGACAAATGATAAGTGGTGGAAAAGGAAGTTGGAATTACATTGAAGTTAGCATTATGTTCTATCTGTCTCTCTTCCCATCATTTTTCCCCTCTAGTTTTTTTTAGAGTAGCATCTAGTTAGATAACAAAGGGAGAAAAGGAAAAAAAAACCCCACAAAAAAGAGAAGAAGTGCTCTGATTCATGTTGTACTGACATTCTGTTTAAAGCATCACTTACAAAAGTTTAACATATGATACTGTGACATTTTCCTGCATTTGATTCTAAAATCACTATTATGGACACTTTCTAGTTTGTTTATTTTTGTCTTTAGTGTTAGTAACCGGAGGGCTGATATGAAGAAGGTAAAGAACCTCCAATTTTAGAGGAGACTTTACTTTAGGGTCTGGAGTACTTACCCTCCAGCTTTTGACAACCTAAATGGATATTGCATGTAGAATTTTAAAATCCTTTGTCTAATTTGCAAAGCATTAGTTGTCATCTAAGAAGTTATTAATTTTTCTTTTTCAGGGATGTTCAGAAAGCTACACAAAATTTTATAACCATTCTGGGACAAGGTTCATTTGGTCCTGTATATAAAGCCGCGATGCCTGGTGTGGTAGTAGCTGTGAAGGTTCTTGCTTCTAATTCAAAGCAGGGGGAGAAAGAGTTCCAAACAGAGGTAAGAGCTAGAATAACAAAACTTTCACTAAGATTAGAGGAGTGATCTTCTTATGCTACATCTTTTAACCATACAGGTCTTTTCAGTATGATGAATTGGAGGGCTATTTGTTTCTTTATACTTTTTCAACATGTGTTATTCAGAACATTTCAAGCCATTATTAGAAAAGATAAAGTGTCACAAGAGCATTGCTAGGAATAAGATGGTCTATTGGTTCATTATAAAGACTACTGAAATTTTTTATGCTCATGATCATTAGATTAATTGTAGGAGGAATCCTTTAATAGAAATACTTATACAGATTTTGGACAATGAGGAACTATATAAATAACATGACGAAAGGTTTAATATGCCATTCGCTGCTATTTGTGTATTCCCAGCATTGCTTTTCTAATTATGAACTCTCTGTGAACTTCAAGCACATTCTATATTCTGTATTTCCAAGAAAGCAAGTTGAATTTTCAATTTTCAGCCTGGTCCATTTGCAGGTATCTCTATTGGGAAGGCTGCATCATCGGAATCTTGTGAATTTGTTGGGATATTGTGTTGATAAAGGTCAACGAATGTTGATCTATGAATTCATGAGTAATGGGAGCCTGGCAAACCTTTTGTACAGTAAGCTCAAACCTCCTACCTTGTCTTATTTTGGTAGCTATCCAACTTATGTGAAAGGATACTTTCTTGATTAAAGCTGCATCATTCTTTCTGGTCATTGGCTATCATTATCTGTTACTAAAATTGTGCTGCTTGATAATTTACAATCATTTTTGGCGCCTGGGTATTTACTTCTCTTAGGATTTCACCATGTAATTTAACTTGGCATTAACCATTCCAAAAATAACTGCTGAAGTTTGTTTTGAGTGGTGCTGATATATATTTTTTTTGGGTATTGAAATCTGCCCTTCAACAGGAAGAAATGTTGTATGTGATGGCACAGTTCCTCATATCACTTGTGTGCTAATTGCCTTGTGTGGATCTTTAATGTACATGGATGAAGGCTATCTAGGACTGTGCAAATGGTCGGTTCGGTTCAAAACCGAACCGAACCGAAATAACCGAACTACCAAACTTAATTTTTTTTAAACCGAACCAAACCGAACTTTTAATAAAAACCGAATTGAACCGAACTGAACCGAAAAATTTTGGTTCGGTTCGGTCCATCGGTTTGGGCTGCTGGGCTTGGTAGTTGGGCTTTTTTATGGATTTAAGACAAAATTAATGTAAATTTTAATTTTGCAGCTTTCATTAAGGATATAGAAAATTTAAATTATCCATTTATCATAGATTATCACTTTAAAGAGGAAAATAAAATTATTTTTAATTTTATTTAAAAAATTATAATAAAAATATAAATCATTATTAATAAATTCATCCATTAGAGCAAATTCTCCCTACTCCTACAATGAATTTAATAGAACTAATAATCATTATATCTCAAATAATAATTCTAGGGCCGGCTAAAGGATATGAGAAAGAGAAAGGGTTAGAGAATAATCTTATTTTTTACCTTATATTTTAATAATTATACATAATATTTGAAATATTTTATATAAAGTAATATAATTTCGGTCGGTTCGGTTATAACCGAACTTCTTATGGTTAAAACCGAACCGAACCGAAATTCACTTCTGTTTTATAAAATATTAACCGAACCGAACTATATTTATAAAAAAACCGAACCGAACCAAACCAAACCAAACTAGTCGGTTCGGTTTGTTTTTTTGGTTTCGGTTCGGTTTTGCTCACCCCTAAGGCTATCTACATATTGTATGTTGTTGACTTGCCAACACCATTCTGCACATGGAAATAGGGGTATTTCCTGAATATTTTTTAACTATTACATAGTGTATGGAATAAATGAACAAAGAATTCATTTGATTTGCAAATGAATTTAATTAAAAAAAAAGTCATTGGTAAATGAATTTTCATATTTGGATTAAATATATAATTCATTTTGAATATGTAGCCTTACTAGCTTGTGCTTAGAATTCATTAGCATTAATATCTTCTAGCCTCACTTGATTAACCAATTCCATAGAATTAAAAATTTAGAATTCCAAACTAATTTCATTTATACAGCAATCAAATGGGAATTTAGAAATCAATTTCTTCAAATTTTATGGAATTCATTAATACCAAACAATCCCTTATTAATGCTTGCCATTTGTTAAATGCATCATCTGTGTGTATGTATGTTTTTTTCTGACTATTTGAATTTTAGACGTATATTCAGGAACTTCTGACTAGATCTGCAGTTAGCAGTATTCATACTGTATGATGTAGATGGCAATTTCAGTTGCTTTTTCCTTATCTTTTGATCCTTTAAAAATGAACTTGCTGCTCTGCATGCTCCCAGATGAAGAACTAATTTTGAGTTGGGAAGAAAGACTTCAAATTGCTCTTGATATTTCGCATGGAATTGAATATCTTCATGAAGGGGTAGGCTTACTTAATCTCATAGTTCATTTGTAGGAATGCTGTGTGTGTACATGTATATATTCAAACTGACATTTTCTTGGAACAGGCAGTCCCACCAGTAATACATCGTGATTTGAAGTCTGCCAACATATTGTTGGACCAATCAATGAGAGCTAAGGTTCTGATGTTAATTTTTGAAAAACTAGTAAAAAATGTTCAAATCTGGAATGCTGTTTAAGGTTTCAATTTCAAGTGTTTAAATGACAGGGAGATTAATAATTAGGAAGGATAACTTGATTGTTAGTTTTATGCTCTTTTTTCATGATGATAGACATTTGATGGTATCCTCATGTTAGGTTGCTGATTTTGGACTTTCAAAGGAAGAGGCATACGATGGGCGAAATTCTGGTTTGAAAGGTACCTATGGCTACATAGACCCTGTATACATGTCCACAAACAAGTTCACCATGAAGAGTGACATCTACAGTTTTGGCATTATCATCTTTGAACTCATTACAGCTATCCACCCACAGCAAAACCTAATGGAATATATTAATCTTGTGAGTGTGATGCCCTCACCCATAACATTCTTTCTTTCGATAATTTCCATTGCATTGATCTGAAGCATCATATTGTTTTTTTCCCCTTCAATATTCTTTTATCCAAAGGCTGCTATGAGCCCTGATGGCATCGACGAAATACTAGATAAGAAACTTGCTGGAGAGTGCAACATTAACGAAGTGAGAGAACTAGCTGCCATTGCTCATAAATGCTTGCGAAAATCCCAAAGGAAGCGGCCTCCGATCAGTGAAGTTTCACAGGCTATACTGAAGATAAAACAAAGGCACCTGACGAGGGAAGAGACAATATCTTTTGCCAGTCGAGATTTTTCGCGTGCTGTAAGCAGGATAGAGCATCAGCAAGTGGAGTTGAGTAAGATGGCGAGCATAAAAGAGAGCAATTAAAATGACCAGAAATTCTCTTTGCTTCCAGTAGTTGTGTTTTTAAAATTTTGACCCACCCTTTTGATTTCTTGTTTCCTGCTCCTAATCTTTCTGTCAACTCATACTAAAATGATAGAATTTGGTGCACAACTACAGGCAAATGAATCGATGGTCTTCTTGTGGAAACAAGTAGATTGAGGTTTCTAATACTAACTTATCCTGTTATAGTAGGTAAAATTTCAAAGCTTTTTAGTTTTAGCTTTTGTGACTACGGACTAATGAGACGTCCACTTTAACCACCAATTTGGTTTGAAGGATGTGCTCCAATTGTAGAATTTATTAATGCTTGGAATTGATAAAGAAAAACAAAGATTCATTTTCAATTTTAAGGTATACGGTTTTAGTTAATCCTCTAAATTCAATTTTAAATTTATTCCAAACATGTTATACAAAATTTAATTGAATTTTATATTTTAAATTGTTCAATTTCAAATATGAAAAAACCATTTTATAAATATTAAAATTCTACATTTAAGAATAATCATTTCATTTGGGTGCTAAACAGCTATTTTTCACTAATAATGAAAGCTACATGCCCAGTCAAATCAGCAAGAAGACAAGGATCACTCTGATATATCATCATATCATGGTCTCTCGTGGTTCCCTAGTCCAATTATACACCTTGCTATATAACAACAAATGCACAAGTCTAAGAACATATCAAAATCAACAAACGTAATAAATCCACACACACACACACACAGAGATATATATATATATATATATATATGATAAACATCCTATGGGAACGGATGGGCATGGACAGAGACTGCCTAGGTCGAAAGGAATATTAAGAATTTGGATAAGTTAGCAGCACCCAATAAAAACACTACTCATTAACAATATACATATAGAGTATTATCATCAATTGAAAATGTAACTAAAACCACCAAATTGCCCAATGTTTATTTATTTGAATACAAGTGACATATACAAGCTTAAAGATGCTAAGCCAAGCTATCACATACATTAGACACTGAATATCAGAATGGCATACAGCCATTGCATTCTCATCTCTAACTATGATAAGAAGCACATAGCAAATACGCGATATCTGTCTAGTTTGCACCTCCTATGAGACAATCATACCTATACATGCCTTATTTATTCCTACATAATTTTTATGTTCAACACTCTCAAAACTAACCACAAAACAATTCAACCAAAAAAGAAAATGAAAGACAGAGATAACATAATAATGAATAAGAACTTAGTCCTCACCTCCAGCCGCTGATAACCATCCTGAGGAAAAACCGTGTCAACCAAACTCACCTACATATTTTCGGTTTCAAACGTTTTCTAATTTCCATTTTCCAAATTTACAATATTCATTATATCCAACTCTTAAAACTGGCATGATGTCCCAAGCCTCTGTCTATGCCTCTGACCAGCCTTCCCAGATTTACGATTAGCAAAAGCTGGGCAGAGCAACTTCTGAAAATGGTCAAGGTATTGTATCCATTCCCGTTCAGTCAGATCAGCCAGCTTCACAAAGCTAGCACTTGCAGGAAGCTGCTCATTCACACTTCTATTTCCAGATGATATACCAGCCAAATACCCACTTTTCTGCACTGCACCCTCATGTCGCCAACTCTTCTCACCAAAATTGATGCTTTTCAATAACATTGACATCTTTGAAACAGTTGGAGCTCGGTCCTGTGTAGAGTCAGCATACTCATCTGTGCTTAAAGTTAATGTATTCTCTTCATAGTCTTCCACTTCTTCGCCATCCTCCTCCTCCACACTCTCCACCAGCTTAGACAAAGGAGGTTGGCCATTTCCACTTCTTGACCTGGGTGAGAGAGGTTTCATTTCCAATTTGTCTCCCACATTTGAAGTCAGATCTAACTCCTCACAGTCAATATCAAACTGAAACTCCTCACCATTTCCTGTTTTCACCTCATAAGAATGATATTCTGTCTCTCCTAACAGACTCCTTGCCTGAATGCATATAAGCTCAAGTTCACTTGGCTCCTCCTCATGGCCTCGAAACTCCCTACTCATCATCTCTCCAATCTCAGCAAGACAGAGACCAAAAGCTGCTGCTTCCTTGAGGAAAATTGTGCAAATAACCAAGACCCTGAGGCATGCCTCTCGAATCATGGGCAGATCCCTTCGAAGCATATCAGCATCTTGAAAGGGGTCAAGACGATTAATATACTCAAGCTCATCCTCAGAAAAAGGAATTGAAGCTTGTGGCCAGTGGATCCACTCAAAGTATGGGTCCTCCAAACTTTCTGGAAGGCAAAGGCCATGATCAATTGGAACAAGATCCACCTGACCAAACCTTCCAATTCCATCTAGCTTCCTGACCAGAAGGTTCCCAGCATGTCTGTCTGTGTTCAATATCCGTATATCCAGTATCCCTATCCTATGGACAGCAGCGACAGGAAAGCTTGAAGTCCCATGATCACTGGCATCAAAATCATGAGGTATAAACTGCTGCAATGATGCGATCTTGCTGACCTGCTCCCTCTGTTGATGCTTATTTCCCTTTACCCCATCATTAACATTGAATATTGAGTGTGTGACCTTCACAAGGGCAGTTGAGGGCACATTAGCAAAGTGACCATAGTCAAGAAGATAAGCTGCTACTTCTCTGAGACCTGTCTCCCCAACCCTTACAGAACGTTTCAGGCCTGGCTGCCCCAGAGCGTTGCCAACAAAACCTTTAGGATTATTAGGGGCATATGGTTCCTCATCTGTGGGCTTAACAATAGCAACATTTTTACCCTGGCAATTTTTGAAATAGTATGCCCCTCCAAGTCCACTGCAAATAGGACTTGGATCAACACCGTTTCTCATTGCCTTCACAATTTCCTTTACTAGTTCTTTTACTGTGGCAAAATGATCTGAAAATCCTAATATCTCAATCGGACCACTCTGGTCACTCAGCTGAAGATCCTTCCCTCTAGGTGAAAGACATGGCGTAGATGAGCTTCTGTGCATTAAATTCTTGGTGAGAAGAAGTGGAGAATCATTTCTAACTGCACTAAGATCATTTTTTAACACTGTATCCCCAAAACTCAATGACCTTTCCTCAGTTGGGACATTAAGGGCAAGCTGTAATTTTCTCTTCACAGTATGGGCATTGTCACTCCTGTCTAATTCAATACCCAAAACAAAGCCAGTTTCAGTCTGAACAAATACACGCCTCCTTCCAGAAGGTTTTCTTTCCAATCTCTTATTGCCACAATACTCGCCGCCAAGTGCTCCTCTAAAATTTGCAACTGCCATATCTTGTTGTATAGAGTGGTCCAGATCAGGACACATGGAATGAAGAGGAAAAGCTGTAGATCTCAGAGCCTGCACCAGAGATGGCAGTAGCAGAGAGCTTCTCTCTCAAGCAGACGCCAATCTCAAATGCCAGCAATGAACATGGAGAAAATGTTATGTTGACCATAACCATAATCAAGAAAATGAAATCCGATATGCTTCTTCAGTTGTCACATTGGAAGGATTGCAGCAATGAAGCAAAGACTCAGTGAACTGCTACATTGGAGACACCAACTGCTAACGCTGGCTAATTGAAAGAAACAATAGTCATCAGAAAGATTTAGCAAGAAACTAAAAGTCACAACAGAACGGAAAAAGTAATGCACTAAATTAAACCAAATTACATATTCTTCTTGCACATTTTTGCTCACAAAAGCGAGAATTGACAAAAGGAAATATTATCAAAATTGAACACTTGAAACATCAATTTACACAAACTTCATGTGTGTGCTTTATGGAGAGAAAATTCCTGCCTTGATGATGGCTGCTGAATAATGAGCAAAACACATTCAATTAAATAATTAAAGTTACCAACCTGTGAAAATCTAAAACCAAGAATATATGGCTGGCCTGATTCTGGGGTTTCCCAAACAATGGTCCATATTGGCAATCATGTCTGTGAAGTTCTATGCTCTTGTCTGGAAAAATATCAATATACAAAAAATAAAATAAAATGAAGGAAAATAAAAGCAAACCCAAAATCACAATTCTTCTAACATACCTTCATCTCAACTTAGGCACCAAACCTGATCAGAATAATGCAACTTGAAAAGATATACTCAGCAAAAAAGCAGGGAAAATAACAAAAATACATCAATAATATAGATGTTTAAAGTGTTTCCCTTCTAAAACAGAACTTGTGGATGCTATACACATGATGTCATGTCCATCATTAAAAAAATAAGTCCTTTAATTAAAAAAATAAGTCCTTTGATTTGGCCAAAAAAAAATAAAAAATAAACAATAAGCAACTTTAGATTACCAATTAGATTCCCTTCACTCAATCTAAACCAAAAAAAATCAACTTTAATAGGCAAAATAAAAAATCCAGTAAAAAAATATTAAGAAATACTATCATATCAATTGTGCACATGAATTCTAAACAAAAACAGAGAAAACCAAAAATTAAAGCAAATCAAAATCTACTCACCAAAAGAAAAAAAAAATTCTGAATTCAGATAACCCAATTAAATCATCCATAACAAATTAACAATCCACGAAATTATTTAGAATTTGGCCAGTCATAAAATTCTATTGAAAAAAAAAACACAAATTTGATGATTCGCAAATAGAATTTTACACCCAAAATAGTAAAAGAAAGGACGAATTGTTAATTTGCAAAATTGATTGCTCCTCAATTTTCCTAAAAAGGCAAATGAAAATTATCGAAGTTCTAATTTTCTTCTCTACAACTTTTCATTTTCTAGATAAACAAACGAAAAGGCGAGTGAATTTGAATCCAATACAAGAAGAACCTCACCGGAGATCAGCAAGATCGAGGAATCGGGACGGCGGAGACACGAGAAGAGCCACCGCCGTTTATTAGACGGACGGTTAAGATTCAATGCGGCCAAAAAATATGGAAAAGACCAACCGCTATGATCTAAAGTATCAGTTTCTCGTCGTTTCTCTCTCTCTTTTATCTGTTTTTCAAAGAGGAGCTGACGGATAAATAAATTATAAAATAAATATATAATAATTAAAATTTTATTTATTAGGTAATAAATATTATTTTTTGAGTCAAATTAAACAGTTATTTTATTTTTTATTATTAATTAAAAAACTAATTGTCGCGCTATCAGCTCGGAGGTTATGCCATGTAAGAAAGAGACCAACGGTCTGGCAATTAGCATCTGGCAAATATCTACCGGCTTATAGGCAGATTTCGTCCTCAAATTTTAACAAAATCTCAAATTAATTATCGCATATTTTTTTTTTTTCATAATCCATATATCAGGATTTAAAATAAAAGTCATATTTTTTTTTTTTAACATACCTCATATTATTCTTAAAAAAATTTCAAGTGACTGCTTTTATTATCGTTATTTTTGATATTTTATTACAATTAGTCGAATTTTTTGGAGACAATAGACATGCTAATTTTATGTTAAAAATATGGCTAATTTTTATTGGCGAATTTTAAATTGTTTACTAGATAATATTATATTTTAATTTATAACAGTTAATCTTTTAAAATTTAATTTTAATAACACATGGTTAATATAGTCCTTAGATTTCGATTTAGTAACAAAAAATTTTCTACGTCATCTCTGGTTAAATACCTAAATAGAGTGTTGACATGTCATACTGTATGTAAAATTAAAAAAAAAAAAAAATGTTCAAAAAGAAAAAAAAACTAATTAATTTTCAATAGTAAAATAAATTTTTATTGAAATTTTAACTCATCTCTTTCTGTCTATCTTTTTCATTAAGCTAAATTTTTATGGCAAATTAAATCATTTTTCAAAATTCTATTAAATCTAATGACTGATCAAATTTATTGATTCTTTAAGCTTAATAACCTAGCTTTTTTCTCTTCTTTTATTTTTTGATTTTACACATGGTATGCAATATCAATATTCTATTAAAATATTTAATGGGAGATAATATGAGAAAATTTTTTCTTACTGAAATTAAAGTTCATAAAGTTTACTTTAATTTGATTTAATAATAATGGAGTCATCTTTAGAATTATGAAAAATTATAAATCTTTTAATATTTATTATAGCAAATATGCACTCACACATGCATGTGGAAGTGGACATGGATCTTGAGATCTCCAAATGGATTTAAATAAATAATTTAACATGTTCAATAGGACTCTTCAACTATAAAAACTTGATTTCTTTGTCAAGAGATTTTGAATTTGATGGGAGAAGTTTATGAAATAAGGGAGAATTATTTCTTATTATATAGCTAATCATTTAAAATTTCCTTAGGCAATTTGTGTAATGTAAAAATATTGATATAAAGATAATTCAATGAATTTTAGTTCTAACATATAAAATATTAAATAAAATAAAGAAATTTGAACTAAATGTAACTAATCTAAAATTTTTCTCAATAATTTACATTTATATTTTATTTATTTAAATTAATTAATAAGTACACTTTCAGGGATAAAAAAAATTACAATATAAATTGAATGAGATTTAATAAATTATATATTACTATTTTTGACACATAAACATATTACTAAATATATTATACTATGTCATTACAAATAATATAAATCAATTCACTTATATTCATTTTTTTTTGGCATGTTATAAATAAAGTTGATTTAATCTTTTTATGTTAAATCTAAGTTCATTAATTATATGTTTCATTTGTGTTATATTAACAGATTGTGTAAAAATTGCCAACTCTCTAATTTTGATATTTCAAAACAAAATTTAATAATTAAACCAAAAATTTTTAAATTAAATTTTTTTTATTGATTATTGAATTTTTCTAATCATATGAAAATGAATTTTTCATTTTAAAATTATTTATACCACACAAACTCTTAATATCTATTTAGATAAGTATATACCTCACATTGAATATAGGAGTCATAATTAAGGGCATGGCAAAATTTCATTAAGGCTATAAACAATAACTTCTGAAAAAGAGTTGTGGTCCTTGTCAATGGATAAAGCTGTTCATTAGTATTACCCCTTTTTAAGGGAGACGTCTCTTCCTTTGAAGTTTATAAAAAGGACTTCTCTTGACAGAAAATTATGGTAGAACTAGAAAGAATTTTAGTGACCATTCAAGAGAAAAAACGACTTTGGGTTGTGAAAGAATTTTCATTTCCCATTAATGAATTAATTTATGAAAAGATTATGGAGTAATCATTCGAAAAAAAAGCAAGTAATTTTAATAAAAAGCTTTCTTGATTTCATTTTTTAATTATAAGTATGTAATACCCTAGAAAAGTGATTGTATTTGATCCTTTGATGGACATGTTAAGTTAAAATTTTGATTTAATATTTTAATTTAATCTAAATTTTTAAAATAATAATTATTAAATATTGAAAATATTAAGTATTAAACATTTTAACTTTAAATACTGAATTATGTTATCAAACATCATTTAACTTAGATAAGTAAAGAATAAATAGCAAAATATAATCATATAAGAATTGCAAAATATGTTATTTTCATATATATATCGGGTGTACTGAATAATTTTTTTTATATATACATCCTTATCAACCATTTTTTTTTTAATTAAAATATGATAGGATTAGTTATGTGATAAAAGAATAAAAAATTTAAGCATTGTAATATAATATAAAATATTATGATCTTAAGTCTTTTATATATATATATATATATATATATATATATATATATATATATATATATATATATATATATATATAAAAGTAAAATTGAAAATCTTATGCAAAAATAAATGACATTATTTAAAATTAATTCTCAACTATTTCATATTAATTAAGTCATTAATACATTATTTACAATTTTTTCTCTTGTTTGAATCTCAGGAGCATATTGTCACGGGGTTAGCTTTTTACACTGAGTAACCCACGCGGTACTTAACTCTTTGCTTGTTAAAAGATGCTAAGTAAGCCTTTAAATGTATGTAGGAAGAGATAAGGGAGCAATAGATGTTAGAGAATGTTTAATTTTATTAGTAAAGAAAGTTTTACAAAGGTTAAGTTGTGAGTACAAAGCATATAGCCAGTTAAGATGTATGTTACAAATGAGGAGGATAACTTATTTATACTTGTTGGCCTCCCAAATGTGTGGCTACTATTTGGCCTACAATGTGTGGCCATTATTTTGTCTCTAGATTTTTCTAGGCAATTATATACAATGAAACTTCCCTAAAAATGCAGCTTATGAAGACTCTAAGAGCTTCAAGGTCAGTCATACTTGTTGGCACAAGCTTGCGGAACTTTCTAGAGAGCTTTAGCCAATTCTGCCGCTAATTGGCCTACCAAGTCTACTGGCGAAAGCTTTTAGCGCTATCTAGGCAGTTCTAGCACTTACTAGATTTCTCTCGCACGCGTTGGCCTTGCTTGGCCTGATGGATTATGCTAGAAGTCTTTAAAAGGGGCTAGTAGTGCCTAGCGCTCGTTGACACAGGCCTGCCGCTCGCTTTAGCCCATCGTTGGAGATATTTCTCGCCCATTTTGGATATCTTACGCAAGCGGGCTGCGCGTTGGCATGCTACCATGCTGAGCATGCATGTTGGTTAGCCTACCATGCCAGCCTTGCGTGTCTTCTCGCAAGATGGTGTTGGGCTATGCCCATTTCTGCCTAGGCAAGGCTTGTTAGCTCCATCTGCTCACTAATTATGCTTAATTGCTTGCCCATCAGCCCGTTTGCTAGCCAAGTGAGGCTGTCTTGGCCTATTTTCCCAAATGTTATGAGCTTGGTGCGTAACACAATCTACGGGACATAACATCCTTCCCCACTTATTTTCACAATGTCCTTGTTGCAACTTCTTCTTGGTTGGGGTGTTGGTAGGAAACCTCTGTGCTTGCGAGACTTTTCCTTACCCTTTGTTAGTAGCTTAAGAGGATGTTTGCTTCCCCTTCTCATGGCTGGCCAAGCCCTTGCCATGTCTATTGGCATTACTATGTCCACTAGATTCCATTGTGAGTTGCATTACAGAGAGCACTTTAGCTTTGGAGTTGCCAATGCTTCTTGCAGGGATTGCATGGGTCTCGGGGCCATCATGGATCATCAATGTGTTTTTGTGAGGAATGAGGAATGCTCAGGCCTGCTTGAAGAAGGCTAGACCTAGGATAACATCATAGTCATCCATAAGTGTAATATAGAAGTCTACCTTCCCATGCCATTTGCCAATTCGAACTAGAACTCCTTGTGCAACACCTTGAATAGGTTATTCTCTTGAGTTCACAGCCTTTATCGAGCAATTTTGCTTGCCAACTTCAAGTCCTAACCGCTTGGCCTCTTGCACATCCATAAAATTATAGGTTGCCCCTGTGTCAAGCATAGCATTTGTGCACTTGCCATTAATGGTATCTTCCATATATGATAGTTCAATCCTCTTGGACATGCTTGGAGATGAACTATGTTGCATGGCATTTAAGAGTTAGAGAGAATCGAATCTAGCTTGGTCAGCTTCTCCCTCTGGTTGCTTTTGGTATTCAGCTACCAAAGCACTTAACTTTTTCTTACTCGGACAGTCTCTCATCCAATGCTTACCATCACAGATGAAGCATGGTCTAGATGGCTTCGGTGGTTGAGAGAAATCGCGTTTGGCACAATAAGACTTATCATGCTTAGGACCACCACTAGCGGATTTTGGTTGTTTATCCTTGCGGTTATTGTCCTTCTCCGATTGACCCTCATCTCCCCCACTTTCATTAGAGTAGGGCACTTTGTCTTAGGAGCGAGTAGAGAGGTCAACGAGCGACTCAACGGCAGCAATGGCAGTATCAAGGGTCTGCACATTTTGCCTCTCCAACTCCACTCTTGCCCAATCTTTCAACCCATCCATGAAGTAGAAAAGAGAGTCTCTTTCAGAGAGATCTTCTATCTCAAGCATGAGAGTAGTGAACTCTTTGATATAGTTAGAGATCTTACCAGTTTGTCTTAAGCGGCACAATTTTCCTCGCGCTTCTCTATCTGCGTTGTGGGCATAAAATCCTTGTGCAATTCTGCCTTGAATTGCTCCCACTTGTTAAGGACGCAAATGTTTTTCTTCCTTTCAGTGTGTTTTCTTCGCCACCAAAGTTAGGCAGCTTCACACAAGAATGTAGAGGTATTGCTAATCCTTACATAGTCAGTTTCCACACCCATGGCCTCGAAGTATTGCTCTAGGCCAAATAGGAAGTTTTTTACAACAGTGGCATTGTGTGTGCCATCATATGTAGCTGGCTTTGGCACTTTAAGTGAGTGTGCCATAACACTACTTGTCAAAATAGGGTTGTTATTGTGTCGATAAGACTGCCATTCCAAGCAGAGTTCATCCATTTCCCCTTAAAATCCACTTATTTCATGCTCCACAAACCCTCACAAATCTGTGAGACACTGGGTAATGGAGCATATTTCTCCACTAAGTGAACTACCAAATTCCTTGATCATTGCCTTAGCAGCATGCATGATCTCATCATTTTCCTTCACCAAATTATTGAGTTGTTTGCTAAGATCGTCAACTGTGGTTTGGACTTTAGAGACGTGTTCCTCTAAGCCAGCAATATGGGGTTCAAGAGAATCACCAGTGGTAATAGCTTTAGACTTGCCACGTTTGGCAGGAGCACAAGTTTCCTCTCGTCCACATACTTGGTCTTGCATTTCCTCGCCAATGGTAATTTCTTTACTTGCCATGCTCCTAAGCTTCAATGGGACACATGCATACCTAAGATTAAAACCGTTGCTCTGATACCACCTATCACGGGGTTAGCTTTTTACGTCAACTAACCTGCGCGGCACTTAGCTCTTTGTTTGCTGAAAGATGCTAAGTAAGCCTTTAGATGTGTATAGGAAGAGATAAGGGAGCAATAGAGGTTAAGGAATGCTTAATTTTATTAGTAAAGAAAGCTTTACAAAGGTTGAGTTATGAGTCTCAAGCATATAGCCAGCTAGGATGTATGTTACAAATGAGAGGGATAGTCTATTTATACTTGTTGGCCTCCCAAATTTGTGGCTACTATTTGGCCTATAATGTGTGGTCATTACTTTGTCTCTAGAATTTTCTAGGCAATTATATATAATGAAGCTTCTTAAAATGCAGCTCATGAAGTCTCTAGGAGTTTCAAGGCCGATCATGCTTGTTGGCATAAGCTTGGGAACTTTCCGGAGAGCTCTAGCCAATTTTGTTGCCAATTGGCCTACCAACCTGCTGGCACGTGCTGGCAGAAGCTTCTAGTGCCCGCTGGGCAGTTCCAGGGCCTATTGGGAGTCTCTCGCACACGTTGGCCTTGCTTGGCCTGATGGATTACGCTATAAGTCTCTAGAAGGTGTTGGCAGCACCTCGTGCTCGTTGGCGCATTCTTGCCACTCACTTTGGCCCATCGTTGGCAAGGTTTCTCGCCCATTCTAGATGTCTTACGCAAGCGAGCTGTGCATTAGCATGCTACCGCACTGAGCATGCACGCTGGTTGGCCTACCATGCCAGCCTTGTGTGTCTTCTCGCAGGATGGCATTGGGTTATGCCCATTTCTGCCTAGGCAAGGCTCGTTAGCTCCATCCGCTTGCCAATTATGCCTGATTGCTCACCCATCAGCCCATTTGCTAGCTAAGTGAGGCTGTCTTGGCCTATTTTCGCAAGTGTTGCGAGCTTGGTGCGTAGCACAATTTGCATGATATAACAATATGCTTATAAAATATACTACTGCGATTCGAAATAATTACAAAAATATTAACTTATAATTAATTTATATATATGTATATATATATATTACATTTTCATTGGCAAAAAAATATATATATTACATTTCGATTTTTTTTTAATTTTATATATTCATGTAGCTAAATATAAACTAACTCAAAATCATAAAAAAATAATTAAATTAATAATTTGATCATTATAAATACGCATATATAGCCATCATTTATTTCCTTGTAATTATATATAGAGAATAATTTAAATTTTACTAAAAATTAAAAAATAAGTATAGTAATTTTTATTATATTATACATGTAATATTTATTTTTGTTAAAAATATTAATTATATATAAGCAAAAAATTTGATATGTAAGATGTAAAATAATCACCTTATTTGTTATTTTTCAATTTAATTATAATTTAACAGCTAAATTACTAAATATTCTACAATTAATTTCAACTGCTATTTATAAAATGCTCATCGCTCAACGCTAGCCATTCACTATTAACTGCTACCGTTTAACCAAACAAATCTTATATTATAATTTATAAAATAAATTATATTATATTATATTGTTATTTTAAAATATTTACTGCTAGTTACTCACAGTAACCACTATCACTAAATTAAACACGCCTTACATTATAATTTACAAAATAATTTTTATTATAGAGCTATTATACATATATTGTAATTTATTTTATATTATAATTTTAAAAATCCTGTACTTTTCATCAAAATTAATATAAGAATTAAAAAGTATCAATTTTGAAATAATAAGCAGTATCGGAATTTAAATAATAAGAATTATTATTTAAATCATAATAATATATTAAATCATAAGCGTGTTATAATAATAAGCGTGTTATAAGAATTATTATTTAAATCATAATAATATATTAAATCATAAGCGTGTTACTTCTATTAAATCATAAGCGTGTTATAATAATTTATCCATATGTAAATATGTTAAGTTTAATTTCACAAATGGTGATTTAATTCATTATTAGTTTCAATATAATTACTATAATTTATATTAGCAAAAACAGTCAACCTTAAATTGTATTTCGTTAAAAATTATCGTTGCCAGACAAATCCAAAATGATTTTATTGGAAGGAATAATTTTAAATATATTCACTTATTACATAAAAAAATATAATAATTATTTTCACCTTAATATTAAAATAAAATAACTTGATTTATTAGAAACATATAATAAACCAAAACAAAAATATCAAAAATATTTAAGGTGCATAATTGTTTAACTTTAATTTTTTTAATAAAAATCATTTATTAATTTTCTTTTTTTAGATAAAAAAATTTACAAGTTTCTACCCATTCGTACTTTTTAAATGGTTAACAATACTATAAAATATAAAAAATATATATAATATTTACATTTTTATATAACCTAAAAAATAATATAAAATTCAAATTTCAAATATATTTTTTATATAATATGTGATCAATGCAAGATCTTGAGAAGGAAGAAGGACTAGACTTTGTAGTTTTGGGTTTGTGTTCAAATAATTCACCTTAATTCAACTTGCAAAAGAGTGAGAGCATCAAAAAGCCAAATCTTAGCTTGGCAAAAGCGCTATGATGCGTCAATAACAACAATGGAGTTTTGAGGTCTTAAGGAGGAAGAAGATTTCCTGGAAATCACAGAATTTTTTAGAGAAAAAATTATGAGAATTAGCTATCTTGGATTGGTGTTGTCTTTTATACTTAGAAGATCCTTTCCTTTAATTGGTGGGTATGTGATATGACTAAGAGACATACACTATTGTGTTAGGAGAATGTTGAATATAGGTCATTACTAAATTTTATCTCTCATGTAGAGGATAGAAATCCCCCTAATTATGATAAAAAATACGCTTTTAGATTGGAATTATGAATATGGCATTTCACTTTACCCAATTATGAAGGTATTCACTATAGAACGACTTGTCCAAAGTTGAAGGGTTTACACAAATCAGAAGAAATAGTTGAAAGAGATGCTTTTATTGAGTGGTGACATGTCTTCAAAGAGGTGCTTTGTCTTATATGAAGTAGTGTAATTTGACTACTCTGTCTTCAAAGAGATGCTTCGTCTAATATGAAGCAATGCAATTTGACCACTCTATATTGTGGGCTTTTATAAGTTATTTGGATGAGGCTCATTAGGCTTGTTTAAGCGTGAGTAGATTTTTTGAGAGATGTGAGTATTTGAACAGTTTAATCCAATAATAAAATTGACTAAATTTTGTCATTATCAATATGAGAAATTTAAAATATAAAATTTAAATTTATATTTCATTTTGTATAATTTAATTTAATATATTGATAAATTAATTATTTTTAAAGACTAACTTTGTTTTTCAACTCCATATGTACATAGTGGAAATAAGAAAACAAAAATATTTGGGAGGCTAATCTCATATTTCACATATATATATATATATATATATATGAACTAAAAAAAAAAGTTGTTTGGCTCCCCAACTAGACTCAACCCTGATCGTTGCTAAATTTTAATACATTTTAATAATAATTTTCACATAAAAATCAAGTAAAGTTTTACTAATATAATTATATTTATACTATATATAAATATATGGAAGAGGGAGGAGAATACATTTACATTAGAGCCCCTTGCTAAGTTATTTTTAACTGTGTGTTTATGATGGGACAATATGGTAATTTATTAATTAAATAATTATATTATTTAATTATGTTTAATTTAAATAATAAATGATGAATTTAATTAGAATAAGAAAATAATAAAATAATTATATTTAATATCTAATTATATTTAATTTAAATAAGAAAAATAATAAAAAATTCTAATTTGACTTTCACTCTTAAATTATTACTTTATCTCCTTATAAATTTTAAAATCAATTATATTAACCATTAGAAAATTTACTTTGCACATTAGAAAGATTGCTATTGTTTTTTGAAAGAATAGAAATTAAGCTATAATATATAAAAAAGATCAATATTTATCAAAATTAATAAAAATATAAAACCTAATTGAAATTATGAAAAAATAATGGATATTTCAAATATTAACATGAAAATCACATATAATTAATAATTAATCAACATAACAATAACAAAATAAATTATAAAATTATAATAAAACGTACCTGTCAATTTATTTACTTTATTTTCTCTAACATATTATTGAATATAAAAATATCATTTAAAATTATAAAAAATGATTTATTTAGATATGCTTGAATCTCTTTTTAATATTGTGTATATATTATTTTTTTAAAATAAATTAATATATTTATATGAAATCTATAATTATTTTATATCATTATTCTAATTATATTAAACATGCATAATTATACAACTTAGATAATATTTATTGTGTATAATTATATTTTCATTAAATTTTTATGTTTTTTATATGAAAATTTAACTTAACTTGAATTCAACAATTAAAATGAATTTAATAATCAACTTATATAAATATTACTCTATGATAATTTTAAAACTCAACCAACAAGATTTTAGTCTTATGATATTTATTTGAAAAGTTTTATATCATTTTATATTTAAATAACAAAACACTGGTCATTAAAATTTTAATAAGAAAAAAGTAAAAGTTTAGAATAAATATTTATATTTTTAATGAGTTCTAATGAGTCATAATAAGTATAAATATGCGAAACATGTTATAAAAAAATATAATAGATTATAAGGCTATCGTCATTTTTATTGATCATATAAAAATTGATAATTTTTTTATAAAATATTAGCGATAAGAACTTTGATTATTGAAATAAAAGAATTTTATATTTATTGATACAAATTGGAATTCAATTAATTGAGTAGAAAATTTTAGTGGTTTTAAATATCTCTTTATTTTCAAAAATATATTTCACATAAATAAAAAATATTTTAATTAATTTTTAAATATAAAAAGTGTTACTTTTATTTTAAGTTCAATGGATTCTTTAATTAAATAAGTGAGAGAATTAACAAATAGTAATGGATGAGATATATAACAAATAGTAATAAATACATGCTTAAAGTAAAATTTGTTAATTCAATTTGGAATGAAGAATGAAATCAACTCTCTAAATATAAAGAGTCAAATTCAATTTATATTTTAAATTTAAATAACAAAGAATCTATTAAACTTTTTAATTTTTTGTATTAATCTTTTATTATAAAGAGGTTAAAATATATAAATAGTGTTGCAGCCTCCAAAAGGTAGGTCACCATCTTTGTGGCCCTAATTTAGTTTGTTTTTCTTGATAATAAATTCTTTATAAGCGATAATATGCTTTGAAAGTCACATCACATTGCATCTCTTAGTGAAATACTTAGTCATATATCCTATTTTTTCCTTTTTAATTAAAAAATAAAAAATTGGGTTCAAATCTATAGATCAATCAAAGATAGTATTGAAAGAGTAATCTCATAAAAATATTTAAAGTGATAAGATTCTCTATGTATTATAATTGTTTAACTTTTTTAATTTTTTTTAATAAAAATCATTTATTAGTTTTTTTTTTTATAAACATTCGTACTTTTTAAAATGTTAAGAATACTATAAATTATAAAAAAAATATATATAATATTTACATTTTTATATAACCTAAAAAATAATATAAAATTCAAATTTCAATTATATGTTTTATATAATATGTGATCAATGCAAGATCTTGAGAAGGAAGATTGACTAGACTTTGTAGTTATGGGCTAGTGTTCAAATGGTTCACCTTAATTTAACATGCAAAAGAGTGAGAGCATCAAAGAGCCAAATCTTGGCTTGGCAAAAGTATTTTGAAGCTTAAGTCAATAACAACAATAGAGTTTTTAAGTATGAAGGAGGAAAAATATTTTTTAGAGATCATAAAGTTTTGAGTGAAAACAAGGATGAGACAATGTATAATTAGCTATTTTGAGTTGGTGTTGTCTCTTGCTTTTATACTAGTGGATCCTTTAATTGATGAGTATGTGATGTAATTAGGAAACATACTCTATTGTCCTTGGGGAATGTTGAACCTAGGTCATCACCAAATTATATTTCATGTGCATAAGATGAAAGTCCCCCTAATTATGATAAGAAATATGCTCTTGAATTTGAGTAATGAATATGATATTTCACTTTACCTAATTGTGAAAATATTTACTATAGAAAAACTTGTCCGGCGTTGATGGGTTTTCCCAAATTAAAAGAAGTAGTTGAAAGAGATGCTTTTGTTGAGTGGTGACATATCTTCAAAGAGGTGTTTCGTTTAGTATGAAATAGTGTAATTTGGCCACTCTGTTGTAGACTAAATTTTATCATTATCAATATGAGAAATTTAAAGTATAACATTTAAATTTATATTTCATTTTGTATAATTTAATTTAATATATTGATAAATTAATTATTTTTAAAGATTAACTTTATTTTTTAGCTCTATATATATATATATATATATATATATATTGGAAATAAGAAAACAAAAATATTTGGTACATACATATATATATACTCAAAATATTAAAAAAAAAAAAATTGTCTGGCTCCCCAACTAGGCTCATCCCTTATCGTTGCTAAATTTTAATGCATTTTAATAATAATTTTCACATAAAAATCAAGTAAAGTTTTACTAATACAATTAATAGTGATATTATTGATCATATAAAAAATTAATAATTTTTTATAAAATATTAGCAATAAGAACTTTAATTATTGAAATAAAAGAATTTTATATTTATTGATACAAATTGGAATTCAATTAATTGAGTAGAAAAATTAATTGGTTTTAAGTATCTCTTTATTTTAAAAAATATATTTCACATAAATAAAAAATATTTTAATTAATTTTTAAATATAAAAAATGTTACATTTATTTTAAGTTCAATGAATTCTTTAATTAAATAAATGAGAGAATTAACAAATAGTAATAGATGAGATAAATAACAAATAATAATAAATAACATGCTTAAAGTAAAATTTATTAATTAAATTTAGGATAAAGAATGAAACCAGCTTTCTAAATATAAAGAGTCAAATTTAATTTATATTTTAAATTTAAATAACAAAAAATTTATTAGACTTTAAATTTTTGGTATTAACCTTTTGTTATAAAGAGTTTAAAATATAAAAATAGTGTTGCAGCCTCCATGAGGTAGGTCACCATCTTTGTGGTCCTAATTAAGTTTGTTTTTCTTGATAATAAATTCTTTATAAGTGATAGCATGCTTTGCAAAGTCACATCACATGGCATCTCTTAGTGAAATACTTAATCATATATCCTATTTTTCCTTTTTAATAAAAAATAAAAAATTGGGTTCAAATCTATAGATCAATCAAAGATAGTATTGAAAAGTAATCCCATAAAAGAAGCACAAAAAAGGGTGAGAATTATTTAGGATGGCCTTAGCTTCATTGATGTTGAGAATGGACAAAAAAAAAAAAAAAAAAAAAAATCTTGATTTTTCTACATGTTCCTTAAAAAATTATTTATTAATTTTTTAAAAAATTAAAAATTAAAAATTTCAAGAAATAAAAATACTCTTTAAAATCTATGAATTTAATTTAATTTTTATGCCAAACAAGAGAGATTTATTGAAATTTATGGAATTAGAAATATAAAATTTTTAATTCCATGTATTTTAATAAATTTCAAATATTTCAATTCAAACATTATATTTTAGTAAATTTATAATCACCAATAACTATATTCTTCGTTGTTAATGGAATTAATTAGATATTAAAATTTTTTATCAATTCCACATTAAAATAGAGGCATGTTGGAATAAAATTGTATGCATGGTTTTCACATGGTTTTTGGAATTCTTCTTGTCTTCTTCCTTTTTTTTCAAAATAAAAAAATCAATTATTTAAATAATAATGTCTCCATAATGCTATTGAAGTAGTAGCCTAATCATAGAGCCAAAGTCTTTGTTATCCTATTTTCATCTATTCAATAATACATAGAAAGTCACCAAAAAAAAAGTCCAAAAGAAATTTCTCTATAAAGCCAAAAAGGAAAATCCAAATTTTATTAGCTTGAATTTAAAAATCTAGCATTGCCACCAATATTATTAGCAATGACGAAATCAGAAAATTATTTTAAAGAGATTAAATTTTTCATATTAGAATTTATATTATAATATTATATATAATTAGGGTAGCTTCTATTTAGGTTAAAATATAATTGTTTAATTATATTGAATTAAGGTTCTTAAGTTGTTGTGAATACTTATGTTACTAAATTCTAACAGTATCTTCTATTTTTTTTCTCTTTAATTTCCTTAAATTTTTTTTTTTTGAACTACTGCTTAAAATAAAATACAACTTTATACAGATTTGTTAATTTGTGTCTCTATAACATAGATTTTATTTCTTTTTGTTATTTTTCATTTTCTTTTTCTAAGATTTTGTGAGTTTTTTCTTCATATCATAGAAATTTTTATTTTTTTCTTTATGAAATTTTTTTTTATCATCTTTCATGAAAGTTTTTGATTTGAATTTTTATTGATTTCAAACAATTAGCTATTTTGAAAGACATTAAAATCAATTTATAGCTACAAATAGCCAACAAGCAGATCGTGTTTTTATATGATATAATAGATCTAATACTCTATCAATACAACTGAAGATTATTAGAAAATATGCTTTATGAGAAATTAAGATATACTTTTATCAACATAAATAAAAGATTTATCTTTTTTCTTAAAAAAAATAGCTTCTATTTATTTATGTAAAATTTTTCACTAAATATAAAAGAGACTAAATTTAATATATAGCTAAATTTTAAAAAATAATTAGGTCGTCCAATCATAATTGTACTATAGATCTCAATTTACAATTAAACTCAATTAACTTTTTATAAAAAAAAAATATTTTTTTATCCCATAAACCTTCACTTAATTAATGTAATTTGTATACCAAAATATAATCTCAAAACACTTACCTATCAAAAGCAATGTCCTGTTGCAAAATTCCAAAATTGATGGGTGGAAAATTTCTTCTTTTCTGGCCTCACATGCAATTCAAAGTGCAGGTGCAGTGCAGGCAGGCTGCAGCTTTCTTCTATAAAAAGTTCAAATCAGACAATAATTGTGGTAACCCAGGTTGCATTTACTGCCCATTTAGGATCTTGCCTAACGTGCAAGCAAGCGTGGCAGTAGTAATAGATAGTTTCCTTTGAATTTTGATCCAAAGGGTATGTTTGGTCTATACTTTTAAATTTTATAAAATTTTGATTTCTTAAATTTATACAATCTCATTTTTTTAATATAAAAAATAAAAACCTTAGAAAATTTTTGTAACAAAAATATAACTTAAAACCTTTTGAGGTTATATCATAAATAAAAATATTATTCTTATTTAGAAATTTTTTAATTTTAATGTGAATGATCTATTTTTAATCGAATTAAAAAAATAAATTTACATACAATTTATGATAATTAATCCTTTATATTATCTTACTGCTTGATAAATTTATATAAAATTTATCAATCATTTTTAAAATCTGTTTACCTGCTCCAATATATCTTCAGATTCTGCTCTCCTAAATGCCTAAATCCACCAAATTGATAAGAGAAAAAAGGGTATAAGGACCTCCACACCACAATGAAAAACCCACATGCCCGTTTATCCTTTCTAGTCTGAGTTAAAAGGAGTTTCACGTGACTAAAGGTCCATGTCACGTGACACTAATCTATGGTTCAGTATACATGGCCACGTTCGGTAGTGGCAAGTTGCAACATTAACCAATCAATGAATGCTCTGTTCCTTTCTTTGTCCACTCAAAGGAAGTAAGTACTGACAATTTTTTTTTTCATGTCTTAGGTCTATCTCCAATTCCCTTTTTTTTTTTTTTTTCATGTCTTAAGTCTATTTCCAATCCATAATATTAAAATACAGTAATTTTATATCAAAATGATGTAATTCCAATAAATTCATCTTCAATCGTCATTTTTATTTTTTACACTAAAAAAAAATTTCATATATATTCTGTTGGCTATTTGGCTTCACAAAATTTTATCTCCATTACCATAGTTTATCTCTTCTTTTATAATTGAAATAAAGAAAGAAGCAAATGACGTTGTAATAGTGGCATGTCAAATTTGCTGTGTTATTGTTGTATCACACTAATTTAATGTGGTTTATAGTATCGGATTTGAGCGAAACCCAACATCAAATTGCCCAAATCATGCCATCATTAGCATGGGTTAGAGATTCTCTAATTTAAAGAAAGGAAAATGAACAATAAAATTAGAGGTCGTAGGATATAATGGGTTTTATAAAATCTAAGGATTATAATTTTAGTCTTTTATTTAATTTGAAAAATTAAGTTATATTTTATAGAATTGTTAAAATCTATCATACTTCAAATATTTTATTTTTTAGGATTTTGAAAACCTATATGAAATGTGTGTTTTTATCAAATTTATAAATTTGAGCGAATAATAAATATTATGAATTTCAAAATTACTCCTACTGACATTTTAATATTTCAAAACTACCATTTATCTTAAAAATAAAATTATATTTATTTGTAATGAATGTAGATGGTGGATTTAAGAGTTAATCATAAAATTCATAGAATTGTAATTATTTATCCAAAAATGAATTTAATGAATTTCAATTTTAAATCCCATTATTTTATTGTTGCAAACAAATATGACATGTATTAAAATTTCTTAATTTTATATTTCATGAATTTAAATAAATTTATAAATTTAAAATCCATCATACAATCGGGCCTTAGAGGAAAATAAAATATAAATTTCAAAACATAGTCTTGATTTAATTTAAAAGTTAAAGCGATAAAAAATATAAGTACAATTTTCGTTTTCCTTTTGTTTTGCTAAATAAATTTTCATACTCTTGTCAAGGATGCTAAAATTTATCTACTAATATAATCAACGGTAAAATTTTAATGAATTGGATCAATTATATATGATAATTGCTTATCAAATATTTTCTTTTATTAATGTAAATAAGAATTTTGATAGATTACTTAATTTGTCATCACTCATATAAATGTGATATTTACCTGCTATAAAATAGTGTTTGGTTGACGTAGTATAATATAATCAAATATATTATTAATATAATATTTATACTATTTAATTACATTATATTAAATTTTATTATGGTTTAATAAATATACTCTAAATTCAAATAAATTTATTATATTTGTGAGAAAAATAGTGCACCCAATGCACTCAATTTATTAGTCACTCTATTATACAGCTCATTCTAATAAATAGTCTATAACTTATTCATTGATTATCTTCTAATTCATGACTCATTTTATTATTTAGCTCAGAAATAATATATAATACAAAATATTTTAAAGCAATAATATATATTTTATACAAATATATTAAAAAATATTAATTAAAAACCATTAAAATTTAATTTTAAAGTAAATATCACATATTATAATAATATTAACTGAAGAAATAATATAAAATGATGTTTTTCAAGGATATAATTTTAATTTCAATGACAAATGGGCTTTTATTAGATCAATTTTTAGTACATCTTACATATTGAATTATTTCTTCCTCCTTCCTTCCATCTTCAAATGGAAAAATAAATTATACTCATTTTGTTTTAAAATAATTATCTTTTTAAAAATTTTATTTTGTTTCAAAATATTTGTTATTTTAAAATTTCATGAAAACATTTATTATTTTTTTCAACTTTATTCTCTCTTTATTATCCTATTAAATATTCACATTAATTACTTTTATTTTTTTTATCAAAATTAAAAAGAAATATTTTAGTCTTTTTAACTTATAATTATAATAATTAAATGACTTTTTTAATATATGTGTAATATTTTAAAATGACTATTAATTTAAAACTGATGGAGTAAATTATTGGGATCCAAATAAAAGGAAGGAAATTTTTTTTCCTATTTATTACCTAAATTTCATAAACAATTAAGTAGACTTTTTTTCTAAAAAAGTGAATTATTTACTTTATTGATTTAAGAGAAAGGTAAATTAAAATGATGCAATTACGTTTGACGCAATAAATTTAATTATATAATTTTTTAATATAAGTATTGATATGTGATAATTATAGTATATTTATTTTTTATTATATGATATATTCAAATTATATTGATTTGCGTTAAATTTTTTAACACAATTTATATTATCTAGTATTATTCTTAAGAGAATTATTAATATTAATATTGAATTTATACTTTTAATTAAATTAAATTGATAATGGGTGATTTTATTTTGTTACTAGAAAATTTTATTTTGTTAGTAGAAAAATTATTAACGTATTTCTCATACTTAAATAAGAAAATCAGTCTCCTTTTTTATAGAAAAAATATATTTATTTGTAAAATTTTTCTTTGAAAAATTATTTTATACTATCAAAGTTCTTAAGTTATTTTAATTTAAAAAAAAAATTGAAAATATCATTATTTATATAAAAGAAAGGGTAAAAAAATTATAAAATATAATTAAGTTAAAATACTTAGAAAAGAGGAAAGAAAAAATATTTTTTAATAATTAGTATAAAGTAAAAAAAATACTGTATTTACTTTTATAATAAAAAGTGATAAAAAATAGCATTTAATCATCAATAAAAAGAAAGAGAAAATCAATACCATCATATTTATTTTTATATGTTATAATAGATTAGGTATTTCTCTTTAAAATTTGGAAATAAAAAAGAAAGTGTCTAACTTAACATTCATTCTTAACAAGGCGTAAGGACGGGGATGCCTGCACAGTAACCCATTTTGATTGGTCCGTGACATATACAAGCAATGAAATGAGAGTGGTCAGATCCGACAAGATCTTATATAAATAGTGTTGTCTGATTTATTAAACTCAAACAGTCCTGTATTTTTACACGCGTCGCGTCTTTTTCCCTTTCTACTCTCTCTCTCTTTCACTCTTGACTTTCGCCATTGCCCCCTCTTCTGTCTTCTCTCTGCTTCAGACTACAGTTGTTAAAAGCGTGTAGAGAACTGAGAAGGTGGGGAGGGGCTGGTAGAGAGAGAAAGTTGTGATCTTTATATATATATTTTAGAGAGAGAGAGAGTGAGGATAAGGAGGCGGCGGCGGCGGCGGCGGCGGCCGCGTTGGTGGTGGGTAGTGGTTTAAATGAAAGGAGAAGGGAAAATGGTGTTGAAGTCTAAGATGAAATGGGTTGGTTTAGTTGGGCTTGTTTTGTCAGCTTTTTCACTTTTTGTCCACTTTCTGCTAGCTAGATTCACTGAGGAAGGAATTGCAGAGTATCAGTCTTCGATAACAATCTTTTCTTGGAGACCCATCTTTGAAAATGCTGAATTAGCCAAAACTGTACATACAATCCCCTGTTCTTATTTATATTGTTTAGAAGTTTGGATTTTTCTCACTTTTTTAGTGGGTTTTGAGTTTCTTTTTAATTAATATATGATTGCTCCTTTATTAGTCTATTAATGGAGCAGTCAGTTTTCTCTTTGGAATATTGGTTTTAAGCTTAATCTTTTGCTTTTTTGGGTTTTGCATGGATCTAAATAGGTCATTTGATAAACCCAGACGAATTCCTTTGTTTTTTCTCTTGAATTAGCTAAATTTTATGCTTTTCTTGTCCTTTTTCTTTTCTTTAGTTTAAATCTGTTTTTGAACTTTTGCAACAATTTTGTTACTAGTAGTATTTCAATTAATATGCTCAATTTTTTTTTTCTTTTGGTACAGTAGTACATGGACATTATTTATGGCCTTCTGATTTGTAGAACTGTGTTCTTGTCTTGGCATAGTAGTCTATTTATGGATAGTAATAATTTTGGATTTAATCTGTGCATCAGGGTCCATTGTACAGAAGATTATGGGGTCCAGTAAGGCGTTTTGAATCTCTGCATCCAGATGCAAATCCAAGAGGACATTATGCTGGTTAGTTCTACATCTTGGTGTTATAAATCTTATTTTTTCTTATGAAAACTTGATTAGTTCGGATTTATAATCACAGTATGTTTGTAATATTGAGCCTAGAAGCGGGTCTTATGAATTAGGAATTAATGGCACATAATTCACAGCAATATTAACCTTAAAAGTAGGTTCCCATAATTCATTTGTTTCCTAAAAATATAGCTTTGAGTATTCAGTAGGTTATGGCTGCAAAAACTCTTTTTTTTTTGGTTGTTTTTCCACTCACAATGAGGAGCTGCAGAAGCGTTCATGAAACATTACATTGAGTATCAATAAACAGCGTGATTCCAGACTAAAACTAACACTGGAAAGAGTAAAGAGGAGATGGATTAAAATAGAATAAGTGTCAAAGACTAGTAATATCTGTTTTCATTTGGCATCTGTTTGTTGTTAGAAGGTTGCTGAAGCCATGGGAGTAACATCAGGAACTATGTTTAAGTTTCTATTTTTCCTTTCTGCTCCTCTCATTTAATATAACAATTTATGCTAAGGTTGAATGCTGGTTGTTTTTGACATTATAATTTGATGGTGCATGGAGTTCCTCACTTTGATATGCATGTAACAGATCCCAACCCACTATCAAATGGATATGTCTTTGTTAGGATACAAGGTGGTTTCCATGAAATTCGGAATTCGGTGAGAATAGCATGCTCAATTTGCATGTCTGATTTTGTATCAAATTTTAAATTATTGTTAAGAAGAAATTTAATGGCTTATCAATCTTTTAGATATGTGATGTGGTTGTGGTTGCTCGGCTTCTTAATGCTACCTTAGTTATTCCTGAGATCCAGTCAACTACAAGCAGCAAAGGAATCAGGTGATTGTTGTTTGTAGGAGCAATATCAATTTATATTAAATGTTGATCCATGACAGATTTAATATTTAGTCGTTATTCATTATCAATTAACTCATTGATATGTTTGTTGCAGCTCTGAATTCAAGAGTTTTGCATATCTTTACAGTGAGGATCATTTCATGGCAGCTCTAATGAAAGATGTAAAAGTTGTGAAAACCCTTCCAAAAGATCTTAAAGGGGCAAGGAGAAAAAAGAAGATCCCATCTTTCAGGGTGTCTTACTCAGCTTCACCCTATTTTTATTTGCATCAAGTTCTTCCAGTGCTTAATAAGCATTCAGTGGTTGAACTGGTGGTTTCGGAAGGGGGATGCTTGCAGGTAGAGACAAACTAGGCTTGATTATGAGCCTTTTCTTTTACCTAGGGTGTAATTAATTACAAAACTTGTTACTGTATATATCTTAATAGTCAGCCTTCAATTGAGTTCTATGATTCTTCCACCTAAATAAAAGTTCAGAAGTGTCAAAGAGATGGAAGATTAAATGTCTTGGACTGTGGATCTAAAACATGATACCTTGGATTATGAATAGTGAAAGCTGGCTTGTGAAACCGCTTGATTGGAATACAAAAAAAGTTGCAAATTGAAATAGAGAATTGATAATGATTTTGAGGTTGAGATATTTGCAATTCCATCTTTCTGATTTATAGGCATTTTTTTACACAGGATTAATCCTAAAAGATAGGAATCCTCTCACCATAGAGGTTGTCTAGAGAAATGATTTAGTTTAAAGCCTTTATTCCATAAAATCCTGGTTAAAAAATATCGCCATCTTTTTTGGTGCTGCTGTAGGCCATCCTTCCACCCAACCTTGAAGAATATCAAAGGCTGAGATGTAGAGTTGGTTTTCATGCCTTAAGGTTCCGACAGGAGGTCCAGGAACTCGCAACAAAAATTTTGCACAGGTCAATGGCTATTCATAATGTAATGTTTTGCAATTTATTTTCACATTTTCACTTTCATTATCTAAACTCTCTTATATTTTAGGTTACGGGCTCCTGGCAGGCCATTTATAGCCTTTGATCCTGGTATGACAAGAGATGCTTTGGCATATTATGGTTGTGCTGAACTCTTCCAGGTACCTGTGCCGAACTCAGATGGCATGATTAGTGCTTTGATTTGTCAAACCTTTTAACAGCAGAGCTTACCTGGTGTTTGATTGTGTATTGTGTCTTGGAGCTTTTCCCAAGGATGTGCACACTGAACTCATTCAGCACAAACGAGCCTGGATGAGAAAACGTGGGATTGTCAAGGGTAAGCTTTCTGTAGATTCTGTCGAACAACGCCGTAACGGTTCATGTCCATTAATGCCAGAGGAGGTAAGACCTTATTGGATGTTAGGCATTGTTTGGCATAGTACTGCTCACATATAATGATATAAAACATAAGTTCTTCTGAGGTTCTGATGCCTTACGAATCTACTATTTTAGGAAGCTTAGTTCCATGGTTTTTGCCTCTGATTTTGTTGGGACTATAAAATGAGCCACTTTTAGTTTGAAAAATTGAAGGCTGCTTCCATCACTTGATAACTAGTTCAGCTTTATAGAAAAATGACAAGATCAACATTCCATTACATGTTATTGCAACATGTGTTTGGTTGGTGGGTGAGATTGTGAGGATGGCCTCAATATATATATATATATATATATAGAGGCTGTTCAACTCAACCACTTCACTAACAAGTATGGATATCTTGTCAAAGGATTGAATTTTTAAAGAAATTATAAGCTGGCTTATGATCTAAATCGCTTGGTCTTTTGCAGGTTGGTATTCTTCTTCGTGCTTATGGATACTCATGGGACACGATTATATATGTTTCTGGTGGAGAAATTTTTGGTGGCCAAAGGACCTTAATTCCTCTTCATGCAATGTTTGAAAATGTTGTTGATAGGACTTCCCTCAGTGCGGGATGGGAGCTCAGTAGAATTTATGGTCGTGAGGTTAACCTTGTTGGCAATTATCCCAAGAGTTCACCTTCTTTTGTTGAGGAAAAGAAGATTGAAGCATGGAAAACTGCAGGTCCACGCCCTCGTCCACTTCCACCTCCGCCAGCTCGACCCAAATCCTATAATATTGAAGGTTGGTGGGGTTGGGTTGCTGAGAGTGATAATGAGCCTGAGAGTACTGTTATTGAGTTGAGGACTAATGCTCATAAATTGCTGTGGGATGCAATTGACTATGTGATTTGTGTTGAAGCTGATGTGTTTATTCCTGGATTTGATCGTGATGGGAAAGGACATCCAAATTTTGCTAGCTTGGTTATGGGGCATAGGCTCTATCAATCAGCTTTATCTAAAACATTTAGACCAGACAGGTAATGATCGAGCGCATAGTTATTTACACATATATAATTGCAATGACCTTTATAGAAAGTACAATACCATCCATCCTATACTAATGGGAATCTATGGTCCCTGTTGTTCCTTAATTTTTCCCAACCTATCTTAAAGAAATAATTGTTTCTTTGTCTCGAGTAGTGGGATAATTGGTTGGTCTATTGTTTCTTTAGAATCATTATTAGTTAAGGTACTCGAACATTGTAGAGGTTGCATGCATATAATATTATTATTATTGTTATCATATAGTATACTATAAATTTACTGGTCCATTTATCTTTGTTAATCATTTTGAATAAGCATCCATATTTCCTTTGCTACTTGTTTGTATTTGTTTAAACTTGTATGTTGCTCTATGTTATCATAGGAAAGTAGTTGCCAAGCTCCTTAATGAAACCCGAGAGCACCTATATCAAGCAAACAATACCTGGCTGACGTCAGTGCGCAGGCATCTAAGAAGAAGTTTATTTGATGGAGCAATAGAAGCATCAACAAAATCTAAATCATTATCTTTTCTCTCTCATCCAGTTCCTGAATGTTCTTGCTCAGAATATGATCTTACTGAGACATCTTTACGTGCCTCAAGTCCTTCAGCTCAGGCACAAGTTGAGACTGCTCTTGGAGTTAGACACCGGTGCCCTAGATGGATGGACGGTGAAATAGTCTCAAGATCAAAGGACAAAGAAGTTGAGGAGGCTCGCGATGAAGATGTTTCCTCTTCTGGATTGTTTTTCAAGCAAAGTGGTGAAAGCGTAGGCGGAGAAATAAACAAAGAAGAAGGTCCATTGGAGGACCAGGAAGAACTTGAGGCTGTAGAATAATACAAGGAAGAGTCCCATTAGCTCCTCTAGTGGTCTTGTTGAGTGTCCATGACCTGTCAGTGGCCTTGAATGCTGTTCTTCATGAAAGAATGCGTTGCGAACATAACACACACAACCAATTTTGACGTAGATTAGCATGCTTCTAATGGACTATTTGTAGAGAATTCTCTTATTTTCATAGGGATATTGATTATTATAATTTGGTGTAACATAATCAAGCAGAGTAACATAGTGATTTTATCTATATGATTGAATGTATTAATTATTTATGTTCTTGTTGGAGAAGTGGCCTTTACTTCAAATGACAACAGTTTCTTGCTTTAACCTTGGGGTATGCTTGTCATAGTCTTGTAAA
This sequence comes from Reutealis trisperma, assembly GCA_947687605.1. NCBI lineage: Eukaryota > Viridiplantae > Streptophyta > Magnoliopsida > Malpighiales > Euphorbiaceae > Reutealis > Reutealis trisperma. The sequence goes on along the minus strand of CANTUT010000095.1, from coordinate 82,614 downwards.
TAGAAATTAAAGTTTAGGTCTTAGCAACAATTCAATTATTCAAACATAACACACACACATACACAAAGATTCTCTTGCAAGCTCAGCTAAAAATGCGGAGATTGCCATTAGTGGTCGCCATTGAGTTAGTAGTTTAATGGTTGAATGTTTGTTTGAGTGTCTCATAATGTATAAGGTAAAAGATTCGGATTTTGATAGCCTGCCTTTAGTGTTCAGAGTTTTTGATACATAAAAAAGGGAAAAAAGGAGGTTAGTCAACTACTAAACTCTTCTGCAAGCTTCCTCTGATTGCAACCTTATTTAAATAATAATCATCTACCCGCGGAAAGGATGTTTCCAAATAACTGCAAAAGGGAAACTGCTGAGAAACTATAGAAGAAGAAATATATGAACCCAATCAGCGAGTGTCAAGTGGTCAAAAACAGATCATCATCCTTCCAATGTAGACGTGCCCACCAAGACATCTTACACTATAAATCCTAAAGAGAAATTTCCATTGTTAACACAAATCCAGAAACGCAACACAGCTAAGCATAAAGTGAAGTTACTGTTTAAAGTATTTGATTAATTAGTTAACAGGAGTCTTGAACAAAATGAGGAAAAATAAGAAGGCTAGTTGGTTTGCATCCTTTTCAGGGTGGATCTTTTCATTCTTCTGCGGACCTGTGAGTGCTAACAAGCCTAAAACTGCAACAACTCCAGCGCCCTTCAGGCCGGAGGATGGGGCGATAGCGGCAGCTAAGCATTTCTCTCATAAGGTCCGATTTGGTTAGTAAATATAATAGTCTATTGACAAAGAAATATGCAGAGGAACTGAGCTGAAGTCTTTTGGGTTCCAAATTTAGCAATGGACTTGGAGTTGGGAGTCTTGATTGCCACTTTGCCAGGACAACATGGAAAAGGAAATCATGCTGCAAAGTTTGATTTGTATATATAACTAGACAGTATCCCTCGCGTTGCTTCGGATGTATTAATTATAATAATAAATTTAAATAATAATCATTAAATTAATTATGAATTGAACATCCCTCTATTGTAATTTTACTAAACAAATCATAATGTAAATTTTAAATTAAAAGTATAATAATGTTGTTATGATTTAATTTTAAATAATATATTTAATTTTAATAATGTTGAATTAATTTTTATCCTTGTATAAGATGTGCAAATATATTATGTTGTAACACAAATTACTATATTTATTCATAATATAATAAACAAATAAATAAATTTCTTAAAATATAATTTTTACGCGGGGAGTAATTTGTATATTATATTTGAAATAATTATTATTTTTATAAGTGTATTAATGATTAATTAAAAACACATAACACAACAGCTAATAATACTTATTACTTCAAAAATAAAAACCATTAATTAATTTTGGAACAATCTAATCTAATATATTATAGAGAAATTCTCAAACATATAGAGAATTTTTTGCGCACATGATTAACATGTGATCCAAATTGAGAATTTCAATTCAATTGATTCTAAATTAATGATTTAATTATTATTTAATAGTTTAATTAATTAAAAATTTAATCTAAATAGTTGATTACGTTTTATATAATTTACAGTGTCAAAAAATTATTTTTTTTTTATAAAATTTATTATATTTTCACATATAAAAAATTAATAATATGATAAAAAATAAACACATGCAAGGGTAAATGTTCAGTAAAAAAAAAAAAAAAGAACGAAATAATTATTTCAAGTATTATTTCTCCATATAAATTGTAATTAACGAAATATTTATTTTAATGTATTATTTCTTCATACATAGAAGACCATTTAATAGTACCCATTTACCCACCTTTAATGTATTACCATCTCTCTCATACTAATATTATTTTTATTGATTAATTTTTTTAAAAAAATATTTATTCTTAAATAATAAATTATGAGTTTAAATTTTAGTCGTAATTAGATAATGATTATGATGGGGACGATAACGCCAACCTCATTGGTCGGACAACATTGGACAGCTGAAGAATTGCATACTGCCTAACGAATTTTAGCAACTCATTCTCCACATCAACCTACCAGGCGGATGTTAGCATCTGTCACCACTCAAAGTTCAAACGCCAATAAATACCAATTATTTTTTAATTTAATAATTTTATTTATATTTTTATAAATAAATTAAATAATTTTTAAAATCTCAATTTCATGTACTAATGTTATCCGAAAATTATTTCTGGATAAACTTATGATTTTTATCCTTTCCGAAAAAGAAAAGTCAAAGATGAAATTAGTGTAGAAAATAAAAAAAATATTAATTTTACTTTTGACTGGATAAAATATTTTTTATAAAAAATAAACTAAAACAAAATATTTTTGCCTAACAATAACTATTTAAATGGCTTAAAAAAAAATACTTTTGACTTATTTTTGCAGTTAACAGGATCAACCTTATTTTTCACTCTTTACTTTTTTTTTTCTTATAGTCTTTCTTTTTGTCAGTCACAATAAATAATCAAATAATATCTCCATCTTATTTGCATGAATTGATTAAAATTTATAGAATTAATAGTAAAATCTCTTGTATTTTTTTAGTTGTAGATTTGGTTTAACAAATGGCAAATTAAAAATATACGAAAGAAGATCCCATGAATGCTAATGTTTTAACATCTGGATATAAAATCAAGGCCTTTTAACAATGATGATGAATTTATTTGGTTAAAAATCTGTTTAGAATTTTATATTATATTTATTTTTCTTAATTGTTCATTAATTTTGTTGATATGTTATAAATCTTTTGTATTTATCTTTTTTCATGGGAGTTTGATTATTTTTTTTTTACGAGAGTTTTTTTGTTTTCTAAATGAGAAATAAGAAGAGTTTGAATATGTTATTATTGAAAAGATTAAACTAATTTAAAGTCATCACACGATAATAATATCAAATTGCAACTCAATATAGTTATGTTTTTTATCAATGTGCTAAATGATACAATTTGTTCAATCAATATGATTAATAAAACTATAAGGAAAAATAAAATTTTAAATTTGTATGTATTAATCATTATTAATAAAAGACTGCTTTTATTTGAAAAAAAATGAAAAAACAGATTTAATTAAATTAAATTTCAGCGACTAAAGGGTAAAGTTTCCAATTAATAATTAAACAATTAATTAAAAATATACTCCTTAGGGCTTCCTCTCTGCACAGGTGTAAAAAAAAAAAAAAAAATTCTCTTCCTCTCCTAATTTTGTGAACTCGTCGGACCTCTTCGGGTCTCATCGGAGATCCATTCCCGGCCACCGTCAAGTGCTCTTTCTCTCTTTCTCTATATAAAAATATTTGCATAGGTGCGTAGCTATTGTTTCTCAATTTGGAGGTGTTACAACTATTGGTTAATGGTGTTCTTCATTTTGATTTCAAGCTCTGGTTTTTGGATTATGGTGGACTAAAAATTCTCTTTTTAATTTAAGCAGGTAAAATTGTGGTATAAAAGATTCGAACTTTGGTAAATTATGGTGAAGTCTGCTAAGTCCCACCTCGATGAAGAAGATGAACCTGACGGTTATGACTCCTCCTCTTACAGAGGTGTATATATACATATGTATATTATATAAATTATTTATGTAGATATAAGAACGGGGTTGAGTTTAAATTTATTTTTTTTATTGAGAAATTTTAGTTTTTTTAATTTATAGGGGAAGTAACGAAAGATGGTAAGAGCAGTGAACAGAAAGTCAATACACACAGGTCTAAGCATTCAGAGACAGAGCAGCGTAGAAGGAGCAAGATTAATGAGAGGTCTAAGCTTAGTTATATTTATAACCCTTTCTTTACATGGAAAAATGATATGGAAATGTGTAGTATGTAGTAAAATGTTTTGGTTGAATTATTTGTAGTATATTGAAATTTTTGTTTGTAATGCCTAACGTTGGATTGTGAATGCTGTGGTGAAGAGAACTTAGAGAAGTGAGTGGATTCAAAATGGTAGGAGAAAAGAAGAAGAGGAGAAGTACATCAAACTGTAATGGGGAATGATGAAGTATTGAAGTGAAAAAATAATTTAGAATCACAGTCGGATTTAATTACAACCAATTGCAATTAAAATGCAAAAGCTGATTTAAGAATATTTTGATTTTATAGATGTTTGAAATATGCTTATTTGTTAGATGGAAATTGGACACGGAAGGAGGACTAATGCAGCCAGCCTGATAAGTTTAGACTCGAACTGAGTTTTCCATCGAATTTTTGTTTGAACTGGCTGGTATCATGACCACGATTTGCTCACAACAGAATTTGATTAATTCATGTTTATAATGTTTTAGCATTTAGTTCTTCATCTTATTTACTATAATATCCTTTTTCAGTAAACCTTCTTGATTCTGAGCAATGATATTTGTGTAATGGCAGTATAAGAATCTGGATATTTGATTATCATTGTGTCACACTTTAATTCTATTATGTACTTTCTTAGATTTTTGTTGACAATCATTTCAATTCAATACCATAGGATGGTTTTTTGCTCATCTATGAACAACATTACTTGTGAGACAGGTTCCAGATTTTGAGAGATCTTATACCTCAAAATGATCAGAAAAGAGACAAAGCTTCTTTCTTGTTAGAGGTGTGCCCATCAATTGTTCTCTTGATTCAGTCATGTTTCAGATTTAAAATTCTGTCAGTTGAAAAATAAGTTCTTAATTTTTTTAATGGAATAAATAAAAAAATTGCACAATCATATGCAGGTAATAGAGTACATTCAGTTTTTACAGGGAAAGCTACAGATGTACGAGGGTTCATACCAAGGTTGGAGTCAGGAGCCAACAAAATTGACGCCCTGGGTAAAAAATTCAATCCATGATGTGTATATGTGAATTTATACTGTAGTACTTTGAATTGCTTTTGCATAACAGTTAGTTTTTTTCTTGTATTTTGAGTTGCTTGTTTTTCATGCTACTGCAGTCCCTTGTAATTTGTGAAGTAACTTTCTTGCAAACTTCTCTACATGGGAAATAACATTTATATATTATGCATTGATGTTGGGGATATCTCTGCTTGGGAATAAAAGTGCCCAGTTTGGTTGGGAACATCTTGTTTGGTGGGTGCCAAAGAGGAATGTCATATGGAAGATGCATCAACTAGGTTGTTAAACTTGAACTTCTTATTGACACTTTATCCTGTTTATCCTCTCATGAATATTCCAGATAAGGTACCACTCTCTTGCTAAACAGACACATAATTTCAACCTAGGGTAAGAATGAAGAAAACTTGCTGAATTTTGAAATTTAAGTCTGCCTCTTTCTTTAGCATTTGAAGGATATATGATAAAATTTCTATATATATGAATGCCTGAGTGCATGAATGTGGGTTTTTCCCTTGTAGACAGGAGATGGATTTATTTTATTGGTTATGAAGAAAATGCATCTGATCAAGATTTCATGAACTATAAAAATGTTTCTTACTCAAGTTCACTAATTTGGAGTCATAGTATTTACTTATTTATTAGCTATTGTATGCTTTCATGTTCATGTTTTCTAATACGTGGAATGTTGACTAACAAAATTTCTGAACATGCAAATAAATTATTTTTCCTGTTTTGTTTGTTTTTCTAATAATCAATTTCTTGGGTGAGAGTAGTCGTAAGACGGTGACCTCATGTGCACACCTCATTTTAAGCTAAACTAGTTTGGATTAAGGTTTATTTGAGTTGTGTTCAGAATCAGTTTCTTGGGTGTTAGGTTTTGTGATAAATGATCTGTTCATGATATTTTCAAAGGATATACCGACAACTTATGCACTTGATGTTGGATTTTCTTTTAATTTCTGGCTTTCAGTCTTTGGAATGTTGGTAATACGTCCTCTCTTTTACAATCTGGCCCCAAATGAAGTTTAGGACCTTGAAATGAAATGGGAATTCACCTTCCTTTGAACTTACAAACTTGCATGTGCCTGAACACATGCTTGTTTATAGCCTTGAAAGGCAAAGCATATTAATATAGTGGCATACATTTTTGAATGAAATTTTGTGGTCAATCATTATTTCCGAATGGAACTTTAGCATTTTTTTTTTTAATTTACATTTGCATTGAGGTAGTGGGTCATCTAATAATGAGCTTTTGTAGAATTTCAAGGTGATTTATATAGGGTTTTAAATAATAGGTACTGGAAATGGCAATGGTGTCGTGGAGTTGGTTTGAATCATATTGAATCATTTTGAATTGGTTGCTGCTATTGTGAATTTTTGAAGCCTTTTGCAAGACACTCAAATCATCAGTAAACAAGAATTAAATAAAATATAAATTCACGAAGGAATTTAATAAAATATGCAAGATATTAAGTTAATAATTGGATGAAAAATGAGAAATGGTTGTTTCTCATTTGTCTATGGTTTGAGGCAATACCCATAAAAGAATGGAAAATAACATAACAGTGGACTAAAATTCTGTTTCAAAACAGCCGAAATGTTATGAAATGCCCGTTATTCAGAGCCTGGAATTTATAGATCATAAGAACTAATGCAATTAATATTTGAGTCAAAGACAATATTTGAGACTAAGTACTATAGCATTTGACAATTCATATTTATAGCAAAATACATCGCTGCAGTCACATCCAATTTTTTTATTTTTGGATTTCAAAAACAGTGGTGCTAGAATTTTAGTAGTTTTATGTTATTATTAGTGTTAGGAAATGAATCCCACACCAAATAATAACAAAATATATAAAGAACTTATAAATAAGTAGGTGTTGGACCTCGTATGAGCCAATTAGTTTTGTGTAATTGGGTTCCAACACTTGTCCACTAATAAGCCGACATATGTACGGGCCCATGGACTTTAATAATTAGGAATGTTTTTTTTTTATGTAGGATTAGGTGTCTTCTTTTGTACTTTGCTTGTGGTTGTACCTTGTGCACAGGCTCAAGGACCCCTTTATGCTTTGGTACGTCTTGCCTTGCACCATAATGCTTTTGTCTTTGACATGCAAAATACATTGCCATGAGATCTGTGAAATAGAATTGTATAATATTTGCCTATGGGTTTTTCAATTTGCATAATTATAATGGAAAAATTATAAAACTTTTTTATGGGATCAATCAATTAGTTCTCTGATAATGTCAAGGAACTATATTAAAAACAGAAAGAAAGCATTGGTGTTCTTTTTCTATATCGATAACCTTTTTGGCATGGATCCCAATGTGACTTTTCATATATGGTTGTGGGGAATATTTCTTCCTACAGTTTTCTTTTATATGAGCCTTATTGAAGATTTATATTTTGCTTGAAACAGAAAAATCGCCACTCATCCGTAGAAAGTCTATTGGATCACTCTCCAGTATTGAAGAATGGTTCTGCTCATGAGACTACTGCCATTCTCACAAATGTACATAACTCAATGGAATCTGATCTGGGCACCACTGCAGTCCCCTTCAACATGCAAATGCAGCCAAATATGTTTGCTTCTATTGGGAGGGGTAGTGTTACCACTCAGTCTGTGCAGGAATCTCTTTCCAATGCTGAGAATATGGCATACCAACTTCAGTCCCAACAATGGCATGTTCGATCATGTGCTACTGAATCTACTGCTCCAAATAATACATTGAATGGACAAGAGGAGCCAGTGAGTGAAACTGGGTCAGTTAACATCTCAAATACATATTCTCAAGGGTGAGCATCTGCTTTGACTTTATGAAAAATCTGTTGCTTTAATTTCCAATCCTAGTTGCTAACCATGCAAATTTCTTGTATCATAATTTATATACTGGTATGTTTGTGGAGAAGAAAGCATGTTCACTGTATTTGGGGGTAGATTATACCAATAATTAAACTTTGCATGAATTTTTGTTTTAGTTTATAAACTTTAATTTGGACCAATCTTCTCACATGACTTCTCAACTCATTTCAATCAAACCACTTTTGACTAGAATCATGCCCAAAAGACATCGAAAATTTGTCGTGAAATCCATTTCAGATTATTTTATTTATAATGGATCCACCAGGCAGCTCTGTCGCTCCCCTCTAGTGCTCTCTCTGTTTTATCTTGTGTACATAAATTAGAAGAAAGCAACAGTAGTTGTTCCATTCCATACAATTCCTTAATAAATAAATCCTAACTGCTTATCAACAATGATGACAATAATCAATAAATCCTAGCTACTTGTCAATAATAATGCCAACTTCTTGGATTGATTCGAACCTTGAGAGAGGACTTAGCTTGGTGGTCCAATGGGATTAAAATAATTTGACATGAATTCCAAGCCAGATTTCAAATGGCCTTGTGGCTTGATTCTGTTAGAATGGCTGAATCTGATCAATTGGGAAGTTTGGTGATGAGATTGATTCGATTAAAGTTTAGTGACCAAAATGAAAAATGAGTATAGGATATTTACACGCTTTGTTATGCCACGGCATTTGCCATTAAAGGATTTTATCTTGATTGTAGCAGAAACTGACAAGATCATTGCATATCTGTAGTGTGTTTGTTACACTGAAGATCTGAAAGACTGGAACCAATGCCAGCTGGAAATTAGGAACGAAAACTTATGGTCTTTTGACTAGGGCTTGATGCAAGCATTTGTGATAATGTGTTTACGTTTAGCACTTGATCAAAGTGGGACATTCATTTTTTGTGTGTTGCTTGTTAAGGATGTCTCACTTTTTATTTGGGAGTGCTCTTAGCAATTAATGGTGTTCTGCTCTCAAAATCTCTTATCCTTGAGCTAGTACTGAGGGTTCCTATAATGTAATCCTTGTAGAAAAGGATATTATATATACTCTTACAGAGTGGATTGGTGATGTTCAACAGGCTACTGGACACTCTGACCCAAGCACTAAGATCTTCGGGTGTGGATTTGTCTCAGACAAACATCTCAGTGCAGATTGATGTTGCCAAACGGGTTGCAGCATCGAGTTCAAAGGTTCGTCAGTGATCCTGAACTAATAATTTGGAGGCCTTTTTGCTGCTATAATTTTGAACAACTATGTCTAGATATTTGCCTTTTTTTGGTGCCTTTTCTTAGATGGCAACCGTTTTTTTCCCCCAAAATTTCTGGTTCCTTCTCCTTTTATTTCTCTCTCCTCATGATCCTTCTATGTTTTGCATTATTCATCCAGGATCAAGAAACCACATTTTTGAACAATCAAGTGATGGAAGACTGTGATCAGGCTCGTAAGAGACCAAGAACAGAAAAAAACTAGTGTATTATTATGGTTTTCATTTTCACCCATCTGATTTCTTCATTTTGGTTCCGATTTTGCAATGGTGCTGTTCTTTTCGTCATGCTGTGGTTTACAGACAGCTGATGCTAGATCAATTGTACATGTTTATGTGCTTTGTTTGCGTGGTTGGATGGGATGGAATCTTCATGGGCGAGGCAGAGAGAGAGAAAAGGGGAAAAAAAAAAATTGAAAGAGTGATAAATTCTTTTGCTGGCAGCTCTCATACAGAGGCTTCCATGAACATAATGAGAAGCTGCTTTATATCTTTCAATGGTTTTATATCTCACATGAAGTTTCTTGCCTTGCCCTTTTGATTATGCTTTCTGAATGGCAATACTGCACTAAAGTTTCTTTAGCTGCCAAGTTTCTCTCTTTGCAGTTGTTTTGGCTAAGTTTTGGTCCTTGGAGCTGTTATGCAGGCTAATTTTGTTCTTAATCCTTGGGTTTATAGCAGTGGTTTTTTAAGGTTCATGCATTTTCTTAGATGGGTCACAAGATAAAACTTCAACTTGTTAAGATCTTGTGTACGAGTAGAAAAATTCTAGGGTTAGTTTAGCCTATTTTGTAGTTTTTTTAATGTAAAAATTTACTAAAAAGAAAAATATCAGTAATGCTGATTTCTGTTTTTAATAAGATCAAGTGAGGCAGCACTTGCATGGTTAACTTGATCACAGTGTATCTCTTAACTTGGTAATAAATCTTAATTCTGAGTCTTCCTCCTCAGTATAAATTCAATTATATTTATTTCTTTATTTTATCAATGGGGAAATACCTTGGCAGTTTGACATGTGGCATTAGCAATTTACAAATACCATGGGCTGAAAATGTTTTCCTTTTGTTTTTTACAATAATAAATAAGCAATCCCAACCTTACACCAAGGCTCTTGATTTTGTTTTTTGCAACCAAATTAAAATTTATTTAGTTGTTATATTGAAATTCAAAGTTCAATTATTAAATGGAAAATTGACAGTGCATGCATACTTATTTTAGCATTTTATAAAAAAAAAAAGAGGAAAAAAAACTCTTTGTAAATTCTCTACATTTGACATTAGTGACAATTTCAAAGGATTAAATGATAACATTTACTGCCATAGTGATTTAAGCATGAAATAGAATGATTATGGGGTTTAACATAAGAGAGTGAATCTATTATAGTATTATATATATTGAATTGAACAAGTGCATTGCCTAATCACTTTACCAACAACTTTGTATTTATTTTACAGGCAATGAGTGATTAAGTCTTTGAAAAAAAAAAAGAAAATTCGAAACAGCCAACCCACTTATTTTAGTAGCAGCGGTTGTGTGGTGGGAAAGCTAAGTTTCCCAAGTGCTAAAATAATGAGGGCACTATCTCTAGTGGATTTGGGGAGGCTATTATATAAAGTAGCCATCCAAACTCAAGTTTCTTACTTTCTTCATCAACACTCACTTTTCTTGGATCACCCACTTCAATAATTTAACTTCTCCTTGGATCAGTAAATGTGCTCTCTCTCTGTCTCTCTTGGATCACTCACTTGCCATTAACTCTCTCCTTTCTTTCCAATTAACAGAATTTTGTTTTTTTAATAATCAACGTAAAATTTTGTCACATTTGATGATTATAGATTCATGTAATGAAAAATTCAAAAAATATATATATTAAAATTGAAATTTCATATTTTATATATATTACGAAGTAAGCATTCGATAAATAATTTAATTCATTATCCTATATATATATATATATAATTCACATATAAATGTGTGACTACTTTCACTAACCTCAGAATGCATTGGATTATTTCTCCTCTCTCTCTCTCTCTCTCTCTACTTAAACCCAAGATATAATTCAATAAGAACCTCCTTGGGAATATGAGTTATGACTTGAATAGATTAATAGAAAATGAAATAGTCAAGTCGTTTGAGTAAATATTGGGCAATAGTTCCTTGGTATATATATATATATATATATATATATATAATATTGGCAATAGTTTTGAACTGCACCATTATGTATGATCCCATTTTTTGTTGGGATTATTGAATGGGTTAAGTACATTGAATACTTTAATGCACTTTACATAATAAAATAAGTAATAGCATTCGTGATGAGATAATTAACGTAGGAAATACATGCTCAGCTATTATTTGATATGGGTAAATAAGTTAAAGAAATACAATTTTTTTAAAAGTAAAAAATTTTAGTTTGTTTGATAACTTTTGTTGGAAAAAGTTTTCGAAAAGTAGGATATCTATTTTCTGAGTAGGATATCTATTTTTTGAGTTTATAAAAAGTATACTTCCTTAGAAGAGTTAAGTAAGTTAGATTTCCTTAATTGAAATAAATATAAATTGACATATTTATCTTCCATTAAATAGAGTTGAGTTAATGAGAAAAATATTATTGTCTTTTTTTATTATTAAGTCAAATAAAAAAAATTTACTTCTCAAAAAATTATATGCAAATCAAAAATACGATTAACTTCTCATAAAATATACAAAATGATACCTTAGTCTCCTAACCGCTTGGAATGATTATGCCATCATGAGAACTCTATTGCGAAACCACTGGCCTAGAAGAAATCCTTACCTATTTGGGTTTTTTGTTTTGAAGAAGCAACAACCATGGCATCTGAATAATAATAATATCTCAAGTACCAAGATGTAATTTGGCTGCATTTGTTTAAAACCATGAAGATTGTTTATTTAAGCAAGACTAATGGTACAGCTATGCAAAAGTATAAATAAAAGTTCTATAAGGCATTCTGGGTTTACCTCAACTGTCAACTGCCTATTTGTGAATGATATATGTACTCATTAAGTGAGAGACTCTTTTATAGTTACCACTTATTTATATCCCATATTCAACTCACAGCAGGAAACAAGAAGAGTACAAACGTTCACTACGTATTTGATGCTGAAAAATAGTGAAAATAAAGGAAATGAGGAGAAGGAAATCATAACATATCCCAAAATCTGCCCATCTGAGAAAATTTTCCATTAATCTTCTTTAAAATCCAGTTAACTTGAAATTAGCCCTCGACAATGGCTATTTTTCCACTATACACATTTTGGTTATTCAAAAATAAATATAAGTATTCTGGCGATGCTGTTGAAGAGGAGCCAGGCTGAGGCCCTTGGTTCTTCCAAAGCTCAATTTGACAAGCAGAAGCCTCCATGTGATAAATTATGCGGTTTTCCTTTGATAAATATATATAGGCACCGAATATAAGGATGAACATCTCCTTGGCATGACTAGGTTCATGTGCTGCCCAATGGTTAATCTAACAGTTGCAAACATTCATGTGGATTGGCATAGAAATAATCTTCTTCCTTCGGTTTATCTGGTACGACAACTCGTGTCTTTGGATTCCCCATTCGATCAGCATGAACTTCCTTTAGAGTAGTAGAGAACTCATCCCAACTCAATGATCCCTTGTTGTATTGATCTATTAAACTGACTAGAAGCTTTCTGTCCAATGAGATAGTTTTCTTGAATCCTAAAAACCTGAGTCAATGAAACACAATTAACAACACCTTAAGACTGACATTTCTATTTTTGTATGAAATTTGAAAGTACTAAATGATTTAGCATCAACAAGGCCTCTTTCATCGTCCAAAGGATATGGATAAATGACTTTCAATTGCTTAGTTGGTGAGAGCTAGCAATCACTCCATTTTGCTGATTATTCCAAAACAAAACAGCAGGGCAAATCTATGATTCGCAATATTTGTGAACAAAAGAAATTTGTTTGAGCTAGTTCATTTTTATTAGCAGCAAGTCAATCCTGATATAAAAAGCACTACCAATTGAAAATGTGGATAAAATAGAAAAGCAATGCATCACCTGCGATGGCCTTCAACAACTTTAGCCATATTGCCATCATATGTAGGAACAAATATGTCACCCTCCAGAGAGACGAGATAATCCAATGCTGCCATTTGTGATGAGTGGTTCTGGAAAAACTTCAGGTCTGATGGTTCCAGGAGAGTCTCTTTCCTAACCTGCTTCATATTAAGGTAGGTTATTTTTAAGTAAATTCCGTATGCAGATGTAAAAAGGTGCTACTTTATTCTACCTACCAAATTAGGGAAGGTTGCTGCCAAAGTCTGCATTCTTTTTTCTCCACCATATATTTCTCCAGCAGCAATATAAATTTGAACATTACGATCAATGCCCAGTGCGCTTAATACAAGAGCTGTTTCCTCAGGTGTCAAAGGACAGAGACCTTCTTTCCTCTTCATTTCAGAATCTATGACTTTTTCCTTCCACCAGGGATAAGCATATCTAACAATGTGAAAAATGCTACAGTTAATTATAGGTTACATTCAAATTAGCTCAATCAATCAAAACAATAAAGATGAATTACCTCATTCTTGTCAGTTCCTCGATCTCTTCAGTGTTGCAACCTTGAGTGCAGCCAGAGAAAGCCAACATATCCATTTCATATCTGAGATGAAGGACCAAGAAAGGGCCTTTCTCCCTTAACATCCTGACAACCCTTCTACCCAACTCCTCTATCTGTGGTGTAAATCTCAGAGCATTAAAATTTACACGGCAGCGCAGCTTTTGAATTTCAAGAGGTAATCCATTATTAGCAAGACGAGCATCAGTTTTATTCAAATGGACAACTTTGTACTTTTGCACCAAAGGTAGAATCTGTTGGCAAACACTTCAGAAAATTAGTTGCATTAGTCCAAAAATATATCATAAGAAAAGGGAAAGGAAAAGGCTAATGGTTGCTTTACAATTATAGCAAACTAACCTGATGGAGGTAGTAAGATATGTTTGACCAACTAATTGGTGGTAATGAGTAGAACATCCCCAATTCAACTCGTCTTTTGAGCCTTGGCGGTAGCTCTTTCAATATACGGACCTCATCTCTCAAGGAAGTAATGAAATGATGAACATCAAATATGTCTTGGAACTCACTGCCTCATAAAGAATTGATAATTTAAATTGAAAGCACTTCTGAATTGAAATGGGGCACCGTGAAGTGAGAGATAGATGAGACTACAGATAAACTGGCATACCTTGGGTCATTCCAAAATGAGGTTTTATCCAACTCTGGGACAATAAGAGTTACATTTAGATATCTAGCAATAGCAACCATGTCACATATCTGCAATGATAAAAACCACAACTAACAATTAGTCAAAACTAGTAATAACAAACACTAAAAGGCCACATAGAATTAAAGCAATTTCAATATTAACAATGGTTGTGGTAAAAGTAGTTATAAACTCACTGCTGCTCGCATTTGGTTGAGTCCTCCATTGCAGGAAACCATAAGATACCCATTATTCTTATAAATCCCTGCAAGCAACAATTACCAGATTAAGAACAATTACCATAAGATACCCATTATTCTTATGAACCACTACCATTAATATAATTAGAAGACAAGGTAAAAGAATTAGGCATGTAGCAAGTTTTGATCACATAACTTCATTTACTTCTTTACTAGTGCAAAATGAACCCACTTAAATGAATGTCAGAGACTTTGTACGATTCACATAATTTTTCAAAATAACTACTAAAAACAGTCCAAAAAAAAAAAAGGAATCAATTAAATATTGAACTCACTCTTTGGAGGAAAAACAATTTTGGCAGGAACAGAAGATAGCTCAACATCAGGATGACCAAAACAAGAAGGCCAACCCTTCAATAATCTCGGCCCCCAGAGCTCTCCCAGTGCCATCAATTGAACCACACAAGTCCAAAGCAAAGCAGTTGTAATTGCCCTTAAAATCCATAGCTTCATTGGAGACCTTGAAACCATTGAATTCTTCAACTTGTCAACCTTCCCATTTCCCAAAAGCTTCACTTTCACTTCCCACTCTTTAACAGAGTTCTCTGGCTTCCACATTTTCAACATTTGTCCCTCTAATTCACCGAACCCACTTAAACAACTACAACCCTTTAAAGTACGGATATACAAGATTCAACCAGAATAGGCCACTTGATCTGTTGTACCAAAATTCAGTGAAGCTCAAAAAAGATTTAATAATGCTATCTCTACAAGAGACAATGAGATTCTTTAAACCTGATTAAGATAATTAAGAACGCTTTGAAACTCTAAAAGCCTTCCTTGTTTCGATAAATTTAGCCATTAAAATAATCAAAACAACAGCTTCATATTCTCAATAGTTTAATCTCTAAAAAGACCTAATCTTGTCACTTTACACAGCTCCAAAACAACAGCCAGAGGATATCCAAACAAAACCAGAAATAATTGCAAGAATTTTTGCTAAATCTTGACAAAAAAAGCACTATTTTAGACTCAATTGGTATTGATAAATAAATAAATAAATAAAAATGTGTTCTCTCGTATTATAATGGGTTGAACTCGAAAGAAAAGTCAAGTTTAGAAAAGAAAGACTAGAAAGTGAAGACTTAACAATTCTTGGTTGCCCGACGCGATTCCGGCTAACTAGTCGGAAAATCACAGAGAGAAAGAGGGGGAGAGAGCAAACGTTTTAATAGTAGCTGAATTGTACGAGAGACAGCCTCTAATTAAGGCGCGCGTGTTGGATGCAGTTTTTACTGCCACGTAAATTTTTTAACTGTACCATTTTTAGAAAAGGACTTTAAAAAAAGAAATTATTTTTCTGTTTTATTTTGTAAAAGAAATTTGTTAATTTAAATTATTATTATAAATTTTTATATTATTATAAAGAAATTCAATTTTTGAGTCTAATATTATTTCTAAATTAAGATTTTTTTTTTACCAAATACAAAAGCTTATCCGAATATTTTAATTTTTTTAATTTGTTAAATTTTAATTAAAAATATAATTTTTATAATGATTGGCCATAAATATTTTAAATTTTATCATATCTAAATTAGGTCGAATAAAAATAAAATTTATATTTAAATTTGAATAATTTTAAAGAAATTTTTTTTAAAATTTGGTGCCAACAATGACGTTTAAAAAAATCACATATTTATTTATATTATTTATTTTGACAATTATTCAAATTAGAGTGGTATTATTTCCCTTTTTTATATTTAAATTAGAGTTTTAAATAAGTTTAAACCTTGATGGTTAAACAAATGATAATTACTTTTTTTTTTTTCGTCTGCCTCAAATGATAATTACTATTTAAATTAGAGTAGGTGAGGGGTATGTATAGTGATGTGGATTAAGGTCTTAGGCCCACAGAACACCCGCATTTTCATTTTCACTCGAGGTTATCTTGTGATGTGGCGTCTTGGACAATTTTCCATGGATGTCACATCCGTAAATATTGGCTTTGGCTTTTGTGATTGACATTGTTTCCCTCCAATGTTGATAAAATTGAATTGGATCAATTAAACTCAAAATCGATCGTTTGTCCGGTTTTTAAGTTACAAAAAATTAGATAAATTTTAAATTGGAAAAGACTGGTTTGAACAAAAAAAAAAAAAGAAAAATCATTGAACTGATCGGACCGAAATTTATTTAGAACTCAAGCGTTTTGAACTTAAGAAAATTTAAAAAAAAAATTGCATGAATGGTACAATAAGATTTGAGATTTAAACATTATTACTTGTGAAAATTAAAATTAAAATTTTAGATTTAAACATAATTCATCGTACCCATCAAATGAAATCCATAAATATTCATTACTATGACAAAATTAAGTTAACCCGTTACAAAAAATCTTAAAAATGAGTAGTAAAACAAAATTAAACCCAAATTAATGAACCTATTTGCCAACCCCCTAACAGTCATCGTTAAAGCTAGAGAGCATAAGTGAGCTTGGCATAGCGATAATATATTGAGAATCACTTGGCGAGGAGAGCTTCGACCCAGAAGAATAACTACGCACACTAGCTCCTCACAAGCGTATGTGTCATGCCCAGTGATCCTCACAAGCCTCTCGCCAATCATCCAGCACACAACACCATTTGCTTATCTCTCTCCATCCCCAACGCTAGTGCAGCTCAACAACACAGCTCGTGTGTCATGTATACTTTTTAGCTCAAAAACAACCAAGTACAAAAAAATCTCGAGAGATGAAGAGAGAATGTTAACAAATGAATCAAGAATGTTTAAATAGTTAGGTCGAAAAGATGAGGGATTGAAGTTGGACCAGCTAGTTTAACTAGTCAGATCGATTGGAATGTGAACCAGTAAAAAAATCGGTTTAATCTCTGGTTCAATTTTAAAAATATGATTTTCCATAAAAATAAAAATAGAAATATTTAATTTAATTTAATTTAATATTTGAAATTGTTATATACATATTTTTTTAGGATATGTTTGGTAAACTACAATATAATATAATTAAATATATTTTTAGTATAAATATTATATTAGAAATGTAGTTGATTATATCAAATTATAATGTATTACGGGCGATTAAACATATCTTTATTTTTTTTTAATTGTCAAAGAATGTTTTATTTTTAGGAATAATTACTAACATTATCACTTAATGTGATAATAAAAATATTCACATACAATTTTTTCAGTAAAAACTTGCAAAAAGTTTGAGTTGATATATATATATTTTTTTCAAATAATACTAATTTGTGTGAAAAAATTTAGTCTTTCTCTTTTAAAATTTTTTAATATAACTAAAAAGAAAAATGCTTGATACACATTATTAATTAGCATTGACTAGTTATCCTCCAATGAATTTTGTTTCGTTGAATGTCTATTTAATAACGTAAGAAAATAAATAAGAATTTAATTCTTAGGACCAAAGATTTATTTTTTTATTAGAAATATGGCTAAATAGTGTATATTTTGATAATTTTAAATAATATATTTGTGTATTTTTTTGAATAATAATACACATTATTAATTAACATTGACTAGTTAAAGACTTAGTCAATATGCTAAAAAAAAATTCATCATAGTGCGTTTAAATTATAATTTTTGACATTGAAACAGTCTTGTGCAATTGCCAATTACGCCTTAATTTACTACACATTAAGAACATTTTAATAATTAAATAACACTGAGGTAGATATTATTTCAATGTCACTATGAAAGAGATTTAGAAAAATGTATTTACTATTTACCACTTTACAATCATCACTTTGATGAAAGATAACAAGAAGGCATCTCCATTATTTGTGATATGCTTCTTTTTAATTTTTTTTTTGTCTTGCTAGTGAATTTAATTAATTATATTGTGGTCATAAAATTTTGATTTTGATCAACACGTAAAATAATATCATTTATTTATTTTTTTAAGCAGAGAGTAGAATCGAACATGGATATATTTTTCATGTCATATATGTATAAAAAAAAAAGGTAAAATTATTGAAAATTGTTTTCATATGATTTTAGCAAAATTAAATAAAAAAAAATCATCAGCAAAATCTCATAAAAATAATTTTATTACTCCAAATAAAAGAAATAATGTTAATAAAAATAATTAGTAAAATAAGTATTGAATAAAAACAATACAAAAAGAGTATCTAAAGTATAAATTCTAGTACTCTAAAGCAAATATGAGTTTACACATTATATAAAGATTAAGAGTTATGCATGATAAAAATTCGTAAATTTTACAGTATATTTAGAATAAATAAATTTCATAAAATTCATTTCAAATTTCACATTTTAAAAAAATTATGTATTCGGAACATTAAAAAATGTAAATTTTAATTCTACGAATTTTATTTCATAAAATTAAATATAACTAAATTAAATTTTAACAAATAAACGGATTTTCCAAATACATTTCATAAAAGTAACAAACAATATTAAGGACAAAAATATCTTCTTTTTTTTTTTTTTCATCTTTTATTCACACTTTCTCTCCTATCTTTCTCTGTCTCTCTCCCTCCTTTTTTCTCTTTTATATTTCTCATCTCTCTCTTCATATTACACACAGTCTCTATCCTTTTACTATTTTATCTCTCTAACATTTTTCTCTATTTATTTGTTTTTCTTCCAACTAATTTTTTATTATATATTACATATA
Organism: Reutealis trisperma; assembly: GCA_947687605.1. NCBI lineage: Eukaryota > Viridiplantae > Streptophyta > Magnoliopsida > Malpighiales > Euphorbiaceae > Reutealis > Reutealis trisperma. The sequence continues at coordinate 63,522 of CANTUT010000095.1, read as the reverse complement.
AATATAAATATAAAATATGATTATTTTTAATTATTTTATTTTTCTAATTATATTTATTATATGGAGTGTATTTTAAGAAATAAAGAAAAAATAATTCAATTATAGATTTGTTTTAAATACAAAAATATGAAATTCATATTTGTAAATAAATTATACTTGAAATGAATTCCACATTAATTTGGGATTTCTTTGCTATAAAGATGTTATATAAATTAGAGAAGACAAATATACGTATTTATTAATATTGAAAGGCTTAATTAATATAAATTATATAGATTTGTGATTTGTGATTTTTAATTTATCAATTAATAATACTTTGTATTTATTATTTATAATTTAAAATAAAATTTTATATTCATTACTTTCAATTTAGTAAACTTAATTATTTATTTTTTTACATTAATTAAAACACAACAAATTATATAAATAATCTCAAAATTCTATCAAAAAATATAAATAGAAAGCTCATAAAAGAGAGAGCTTCCAATTTTCTCTTAACTTTGAGCTTAATATATATAGGTTAATTTTTCCATATCATAGTAAATATTTCAAATTATTTTCTACAAATTCTTGTTATAAATATCAAAATTTCAAAATTACATTTTAATTTTTATAAAAATTACGAGTGTTTCGTAAGCTCATTTATAAGAGAATTGAAATACAATTTTAACTTTATTTATTATCTTTCCATATTTACTCGTAATTAAAAGAGAATTCAAACATAATTTTTTTTTTTTATTATCAAACGAAATCTATAAATTTATGGAAATGATTTATTTCTCTTTTCATTAAAAGAAAAATGGTATATAATCCGATAATGAGAAGATATTGAATCTCCCCTTCCCAAAAGGGAATTTCACCTAAATTGCAAGAAAGTCCCAAACAAGAAAGGGGTACAAAATACCTAACCGATATAATTAATCCATCATAAATTTCTGCAAGATTGGCCAATCTTGTCAAGTGGAGGAATGTCTATGTCCTCTTATTGGTTACTGCAATACAAGGCAATTTTTTATACCATGGGAAACATTGTTTTGATTTTCAGAATATGTAATAATAAATTGATGCAAACTATTACTTCACTTATCTAAATTTATATATTTTCTAGTGTTAGACTCTAAACCTGTTTTGCTTATTAGCCTAACTTTGAAAACTCTTACACATTAATGATTCAACTCCATTACATAGTATAACAAGTCATGTTTTATATTTTCAACAACAATTATTTACTTAATTAATTGAATTTGTAGGTATAATTTAATAGTACTTATTCTGTTCCATTATAGAATATTTTTCTTTTTGAGATGTCTGAAAAAATACGTCTTATTTCTATTTTTAATACTTTTTTTTATCCATTATACTATTTTATTTTTGGATATTAATTCAACTTTTTTCTGTAAAGTTTCAAGAAAATAAAACCCATAATCTGGTCATTTTCTCAATGCTAAAAATTAATTAATTTTTTCAAGCCCCAATACGCTCATATCTTTGTTTAAAGATCTCAGTTCTTTTGGGATTTTATGGATCCTCTTCTTGTGATGGGAATAGAAAAGTATTCAGATGTGAAGTTTCAATTAACTGAGATTGTTTCAATGACTAGTTATGAAATAATAATTAATCCATTAAAATAATTTGATATTTATTATTTATCAATTGACACCATACTTTTTTTTTTTTATATATATTTTATACTTGAAATTTAAATTTAAATTTCTTTTCATTGAAATATACTTATATCTAAATGGATAGTACTAATATTTGAAGATTTAATAAAATTTGACCTAACATATCTTCATTCCTAGTGGTTTTATTTAAGTTTTTCAATCCTAATACTACAATTACTGAAAGAGTAAGATTTTACAAATAATTTTTGTAATATTATTCAAAATTTAAAATATAATTAAACTTTTAAATTTAAAGATTAAAGTATGATTAGATTTAGAATATGAAAGACTAAAATATTTAGTAATTTATATTTAGTAATTTTTCTTTTTTCATATAGGTATGAACTATAGAATTAGAAAATCCTAATTATTATTATTGATTGATTAATTAAGAGATAGGACACAAATGAACAAGAAGACTGGACAAAAATCTAACCATAAAAAAAGGTGTTAAGAGAGCTATGCTAAATTGCTCTTCTATTTTTTTTATGAATTAATAATTAAGAATTAAATTGTGAATATGTAACATAATTAAATAATACTATTGTTTTTGGACTTTGCAACTGTGACAAAAAAACCCGTGAATCCGTGATTGGTTTTTGTCAGTTGAAGAAGGTTTTCGCGATAAGAATATGACTTTTGTCAGTCAAATAACATGGAATTCAATTATTATTTGGAAATATGGAAATGAAAATAAGAAAGAAAAAATAATCTTATTTTCTACCTTTTGTGGACCCAAACTTATTTTCCTTTCTCACTTTTTTCTCTTTGTATATCTTTGCTATCCATACACTTTTGGAATAAGGTAAAATTATTTATTTTTCTTTTTAAATAATACTTACCTTCTTTTAATAATTCTCATTAAATTAATAAAAATTATTATTAAATTAATAAGTATAAAACTCAAATAATTTTTAGTGATTTAGAAAATTCGAACACAAAAGTACTATAAGAAATAAAAAGATTAATTAGATTACATTTGATTGGCATTGCTCAATAATTAATTACAACATTTAAATTAAATAACTGCAATATTCAATTTACATATATGAAATGCTCATTTTTTTTCCTTAAAAAGACTTTAATAGTAAAAAATTTTAACGCTTAATCTCTCATATCTTAACACATAGAACTGATCATTAAATTAATAATTCAATTACATTATCCATTTTAAGTAAAATTTTAAATTAAAATATAAAAAAAATTAAGTTAATGGCCTAGTAGTTGAGTTATTGTTTTGTAATCTAAGATATATATATATATATATATATATATATATATATATATATATGATCTAACCCTAACAATTTTATTGGAAATGTAAAAAAAAAGAAAAAGGAAGAAAGAAAGGAAAAGGAATAATAAGTACATGTCCACTGAGTTTGCTGCCTGATCATAAGGAGTACTCACTAGTTTCTGAATCCAATAATGGAAAAGGAAGAAGAAAACTTTACATACAAGGAAGTGAACGCGGAAAATTCCTTTTTAACTCACTGATTGGTGAAATAAGTGAAATGTATTGATACTTTTCAGTACATGAAAACTAAGAAGATTCAGATCTGAAAATATTGGTGAAATTTGAGACGCTCTGCCAATTACTTAAATTGCTTTCTTAACTCTCACATGTGCCCTTTTCTAACATTTACATCCAACTACAGTTGCTATTGATAATGAAACTTCATTCTATTCACAGGCTGTCGCCCCCCTCCCTCCCCAACTTTTTTTACATACATATTGAATGAGCCTTTATATTTCACACCTACCAAGGTAACTTATGCTTATCATACTGTTGAAAGAATTTAAAAAAAAAAAAAAAAGGAAAGGAAAGAACTTTGATTGAAAAGAAACGGCTTGTGTCATGTTGGAAATATAAATTCCCTACCCAATTTTTTAACTTTCCTATAAAGCATGGAATTCATATTCATATTATTAATTTGATTGAAAAGGGAGGATCTAACCCAATTGGTAAAATTTTTGGGAAAAAAAAAACCATTTGGTAAAATTGTTTCTTCATTGATACGGAAGTGACAAATTTTTGAAGTGTAAAAACAGTTCTTTTCTATAAAAATGTAAAAAAAAAAAATAATTATATTATTGTGGAAAAATATTTGTTTACACTGAATATATAGACTTATTTCATACATTAGTGTTAACAGATTTTAGTGAATATGACTTTTTTATCTATATTTTTCCAGTGAAAAGACACTAATATCATAATTTACTCTCTATGTTTTTATTTTATTATATTAATATATATACTTAGGATGCGTCTGACAAACCGTAATGAGATATAATATAATGTAATCAAATAAATTTTTTATCTTGTTTTAATTTTCACTATATAGATCCTGGAATAATCCTCTTATATTTATACTTTTTTTTTTTTTTATATAGATTCAACTAATATTTTCTATAATTTATAATTAATAATCTTATTTTTTAAAAAACTTAGTTGAATATATACGTATATATTTTATAAGGAGGGCTTCAAATCCAGGAGAATACATTAAGAAAGAGCCACCTTCCTAGCTCGAGAAACCCCAACATTGTCATCCCTAAGATTCAAGCTCATATGAGAGAGCTAGATTCGCGAGAGAATCTATCACCTTATTGCCTTCCCTAAAAATATGCTTAAACTCAACATTCCATTATCCGTTTGTTTAAATTCTTCTTTTTGTTTAATATAATTAGTACTCTTATAATAAAATATTTAATTATACCATAGAATTCAACATAACAACTTAGATTTAAGACTTAATCTTATATAAAATATAAATTTATTTAAAATAAAATAAATATTTACGGTCGCCAATGAGGCCTCAACCAAGACAATTGGTCCCAAGTTCATAACCAGCTATTATAAACAATGTTGTTAAAACCAAACTGGACTGGCAGGTTGGACTGGTTAAATCGATAACTAGTCATTGATCCAGTTTTTAAATCATAAAAAGACCGGATAAACTATGAATCGGAAAGAACCAATCTAATCCGAAAAAACCGAAAAATTGGTTGAACAAAAAAATCCGGATTTACCTAAAACTACGTCTTTTTGAGCTTAGGAATTAAAAAAAATAAAAAGGGAGCAGATCTCATGAACTAAATGGTTAGTTAGAATTCAATAGTTAAGTTTTTAAATAGTGGATTATAGTTTTATTTTTTAAAAAATTCATTTGATAAGTGCAATAAATTATAACTTTGACATTTTATTCTATTTTTATTTATTTATTTTTTATAGATGTTAGAGAAGATGAACTAGTGAATTATCAATTTCAAGAAGGGTTTGAGAACATGGATGATCTTGATAATGAAAATTAGTTGGATCATTTTTAAAGGTATTAAATTTATTTTTTTGTTGAGAAAATTAATTGAAAGTTTAAAATACACAATTTATTTTAACATGATTCTTATATTTTTAATAGTTTTTTTAGATGGTGAAAAAGATGAATGGTTTAGCAAAATTTAATAATGATGGAGTTTGGTTGCAATATTTGAAGATCGTTAAATTGAATTCATAGATATTTCTATTAATATTAATGTTTTAATTTGCTTTTAGATTTGAACATGAATTTTGTTGGGTTGTTTATTTTTTAGATGCTTAAGTGAATTTGAAAAACTAGTATGAGTTTGATGAACTAATATTATTATTAATTTTTTTTAATCTCATATATGTTGTGAATTTTTTTGTAATATTTTTTTTTAATTTTAATGCATGTTTGTTGTTGAGTTTTTTAATATTTAAAATTTAGATATACTGCACAAATGATATTTCATTTTATATATATATATATATATATATATATATACATATATATATATATATATACATATATATATATATATATACATATATATATATATATATACATATATATATATATATATATACATATATATATATATATATATATATACATATATATATATATATATATATACATATATATATATATATATATATACATATATATATATATATATATATACATATATATATATATATATATACATATATATATATATATATATACATATATATATATATATATATATATATATATATATATATATATATATATGTAGAAGTTGGGGGTACAATATTGCTAAAAGTCTAGCCTATGGATTTTTTGAGTTGGACTAGCTGATTGAACCTGTCGGACTACAAAGCGACAAAGTGACCGATTCAACTTCCGGTCCGGTTTTAAAAACATTAATTATAAGCGAATATTGAAGTTTGTTTTTTGTCCAAATTGGATTTGTTTGATTTGATTTCCTAGTTAGATTGGCTTGTAACATTTGAAAAAAAAAATTATTTATGTTTGAACTTAAATTTTAATTTCATATTTGCTAAAAACCTCATTAGGATGATAATGAATAAGATAATATAATACATTTATCCATACTTAAAAAAGTGTATGTCTATCCATACATAATGAGTAATAAATTTTAAATCTGTCCTTATATTCATAAGATTTTAGGTAACTCTCGGATAATCTATTATCCAAATAATTACTAAATTATTTTTACATATCTATGTAAATTTAACATAAGTATATAATTACTATAAATTAATACATATTATATTTAAAGAGATAATATATAAAAAATAAAAATAAAATGTTGAATAAAAAATGCTAAAAAAATTGCATAATTTAAAAGAATTTCAATTCTCCAAATGCAACATATTAAATACATGATAATTAATAAGTTCAATTATATAATTCTTAATATTGTGCAATTCATTTAAACAAAAATGTAAAATATATATAATTATGTCTAAAACAATACATTACAAGTTATTGAAGGCATACAGGGGAATCTGTTAAAAAAAAAAGACAATATTTATCAATTAATAATTGAATAAAGATTTATATTATAAATAAAAAATTAAATAAAAAAATTATTGCAATTGGGCATTCAACACCTTTATCATTATTATCATAAGTTAGTCAAGTCAATTCTTATTTATCTATATATTATACTTATTTTAAAAACCTTAATTTATACTTATTTTAAAAATTCTAATGGTTATATATTTTAAAAATCCTAATGATTATACAAACTATAATATCCTAAGTTAGTTCAGTCAATTACAATCTAAATATTATTTGTATTGACTTGCATATTTATCAATGTCTATACATAAAGTATGCGTATGAGTAAGGCTGTTCAAATGGTAGGTTCGGTTCAAAATCGAACTGAACCGAAAAACTGAAAAATCAAAGTTATATTTTATAAAAATCGAACCGAAACCGAATTTCATATAAAATCGAATCAAACCAAATCAAAAAAATTCAGTTCGGTTCAGCTCGGTTAATGGATTTAGACATTTTTTATTTTATATGTATTTATTATTTATAGAATATTTATATATACAATGTTTATCAATAATATATATTATATATATCAAATTTATTATATTATTAAATATATACATAATAATATATAATATATTATTTTATATTATATATAAAATATAAAATATTATATATATATATATATATATATATATATATATATATATATATATATATATATATATATATATATATATATATATAATATTTTATATATATATATATATATATATATATATATATATATATATATATATATAATATATATATATATATATATATATATATAATATTTTATTATATATATATATATATATATATATATATATATATATATATATATATATAATATTTTATTGATATATATATATATATATATATATATATATATATATATATATATATATATATATATATATATATATATATATATATATATATACGGTTGGTTCAGTTCAAACCAAAATTTTTTTTAGATAAAATCTAACCGAATTGAAATTTGATTTGGTTCTTTATTTTAAAAACTAAACTGATTCAAATTAATCAGTTCAATTTAATTTTTCAATTTCGATTCGATTTTACTCACCGCTACGCATGAGTCAACTTGGATATCAACTACTGTAATTAGATAGAGTCCATATGAGTATTTACGCATAGGTTATAAATTGTTATCCCTAAAACGCATTGACGTGAGGATGAATTATTGGATCTTTTTTTGTTACAATGGACCTTTTTCTATATGGGTCAAGCCCACCGATTAAACTGCAAATGGGTTTCAAATTAACAATAAGCCCATTGGTATTAGGGTTTTAGTCTTTTGCAAGAACGAAGATCTTCAATTTCCTCTTCAAAAAATCAAGATTTTGGTAATATTAATATACTTAAAAAAAAAAAAAAAAAAACCTAGGATTTCTCTAGGGTTTTTGATATATTTGTTCTAAATTGTTTGGTGTGGGGGTTGAAGAATGAGGAAGCTAAAAGAGCATGAGAAAAGGATACTGAAGAAGGTAAATTTCTTGGAATGGAAGAGAGAAGACAACCACAGAGAAGGCAATGTTATGCACCGTTACCACATAGTCGATCGAGACGACTACAAGAAGTATTATTCACATTCTTTTTTCAATTTCTTGAATTGGGTTTGTTTGTTTTGCTTGTTTCTAATTTCTATAATGATGTTGAACCCTTTTTTTCTTTTTTTTTTTGTGAAAACAGGTATTCAAGTTTGTGCCGGATGGTGCAGAAGTTGGTCAATATATTGAAGCAGATGGATTCCAGAGACCCTTTTAGAGTTGAGATGACAGATATGCTTTTGGAGAAGCTGTGAGCTCTTTTTTTTTTTTTTTTTAATATATATATATATATATATATATATATATATATATATATATATATATATATATATATATATATATATATATATATATATATATATATATATTTGTAAAAATGAAATCTTATTAATTTGTGCTATCATTTGGTTGATAGTAGGGAGTAATGGTTTGCACCACACATTTTAAGATAATTAGTATGTTTAAACCATTTGATATTCATTAAGAATTTACCATTTTTTTTTTTATCTAAACTCAAAGCACCTGAATGTTCTTTGCTTAATTTATGTACATTCCCCATATTTTTCCACTAAGAAAGCTTCTGTAGAGTTTTAGAGATCCCTCTTTGCCAACACCAATAAATAGACAAAGATCAGCTCATCTAATCATGTGATGTCACTTTGCTGATTCTCACTAGTCAGTACTGATTATTTTTATAAACCCTGTTTGAACGTTTATGAGCTTACATTTTTTAGGGTTTAGCTGATTTTCATGGCTTCTTTGTTTGTATTGCTTCAATCTCATTGCTGGTGAGGGTAAATTTTTTTTCAATTTCAAAAGCGTCTGGTGCATTTTTATGCAGTTCCTTTTAAGATGAGTAGCCAATTGCTGTTGTCTTTTTTTTTTTTTTCTTTTTGGGCAATTTGTATGGAATATTTTCAATTAACTCTATAATGGCTCCAAAGCAGTCAGTATCCAAAGCAGTCAGTATCATATAGCTATTTTTGATATATGACATAATTTGCCTAGCAGTTAATAAGTATTAAAAAGAAAATCAGTCTTCTAGTACTTTGATTAAAGCTGGCGTTGCCTGATCGCACTTTGAACACGTGATCAATGTCCATATTAGAGTTGGTCCTAAGATTTGTATGTTTAAACACAATTGGAGTTGGTTCTGAAGTTTGTATGATATAAATCAAGGTGACTGAAGCTTGAAATATTTGACTACAAACATCTTTATATGAGTTGGGTTTGCAAAGAATATTGAAATTGGTTTTCATCTAGTTTAGGGACAGATAGATAGTGCGACCAAGGCTCCCCAAAGTTAAAATTTACAGGTGAGTTGGTTAATTTTGGTAATTTTTCAAATGATCTCCTCTAAATTAAATATTGGGAAAAGTATAAAAAAGTATTATGTGGTTTGACCCTTTTGTATTTATGGTTTTGTGGAATTTTTGGGATAAAAATGGATATGAGATTTGCTCCGTTAACACTTTAGAGTTCACAACCTTGTCAATGATGATATAACAAAATCAATGATGATTCGGCGTTGACATGGAACTTATAGTTCCACTTTTTTATTTTTTTTTTAGATAGCTATGTGAATAAAAAAAGGTGGGTCCATAAGTGACACGTCAATGCCGTGTCATCATTGACTTTATCACATCAACATTGATTAACCGTGCTAGTGATAGAGATCCTAAAATGCTAACGGAATAAACTTCAAACCTCTTTTTGTCAAAAAAATTCCACAAACTTATAAATGTAGAAGGATTAAACCATATGATACTTTTCTGTAATTTCCCCAAATATCCCAATCTTATTAAGGCAACCATCAATTTTACAAATATCACCATTTTTCTTTTAATTCTTCAATGTATTAAGCAAATAATACAAGCAATACAAGGCAATTTCAAAATATTGTTCATATGTATTCTCACAATACAATTCACTCTAAGTGAATTAAAATAAATGATCATAGTAAACTCTTTGATTCATGAATGTGAAACCTAAAAGATACTGATAAAGTATTTTTCTTAAGAAATTTTGTCAAAGTGTGCCTTGTAAGTATTATTTACACTTTTGATACTTTGTACTTCTATGTTTTATTTAATTAGCATGGTTTTTAATCTTTCTAATATGATTTTTTTCTTAGATAATAACTATAGTTTGAGTATAAACTTAATTTGTTTAAAGTATCCTACTTATTAATTATGTTATACAATGTTTACTAAAATTTTTTGCCTGCCCAAAGTTATAGTCCTGATTCTGTCCTTAATCTAGTTGTTCTTTCTCTTTCCTCTTTGTGCATGTAATGATTATTGTTATTATTAAGTAGTTTGACATATTGGTTACTTCTTTGTGAATGGCAGCTACAACATGGGAGTAATACCAAGCAGGAAAAGCTTGGCTGTGTGTGATCGCTTATCAGTGTCGTCTTTTTGCAGGTAGGCAAGTACTCACTCACCACATGCACTCTTTGATGCACATGAAAATGCATGTGCACATCTGCATCCATGTCCACCTGGCTGCATGCACCTAGGGGTCTGATTGAATTGAGTCGAGTCGAAACAGTGTTGAGCTCGAACTCGACTTGATTAAAAAACTCGAGGCTTGAAATTCGACTCGAGCTGAATCAAGTTCTCATTTTAAAGCTCGAGTTCAACTCGAATGGATATTTGAAATACTCAAATTTGACTTGATTAGTCTCAATTGTCATTAAAAAAAATTTATATGTTTATTAATATAAAAAATGAAGCTTGAAAAAACTCAAATTAGCTCGACCTCAAGTTTCGAATGAGTATATTATTAAATAATACAAAATATATTTAAAATTATATAAATCACAATATTTGATTAGGTTCGCAAGTCACTTGAGTGAAGTATAAAAATACTCGAACTTGGCTCGACTCATTACTTGAACTACTTGAGCTCAAGCTCAACTTGATTAATTCGAGTATTTTATGAGTCGAACTTGAGCAGCTCACAAGTTAGATTGACTCATTTACACCCTACATGCATCATCAGCAGTGCTATTTCATAGTTATGGTGTAAACTGCAATTATTTCTCTTGGGGAGTTTCAATTTAGGTTTTTCATAGATTGATTAAATTTTTTTTCCCATATATTCCTTGTTTGAACATGTTCAATATGTAATTCTGTTCACGCCAAAGTCCTTGCTTTTCTTTTTTGGTTTGCTACAACGTTTTTCTTAAATGTCACCCTTTGATTACAGAAGAAGGCTTTCTACTGTTTTGGTGCGATTGAAGTTTGCTGAGCATTTGAAAGAAGCCATCACATATATTGAGCAGGGTCACATTCGAGTTGGTCCAGATACAGTTACTGACCCAGCATTCCTGGTGACTAGGAATATGGAAGACTTCGTCACTTGGGTAGATACATCCAAGATAAAGAGAAAGGTGCTTCAGTACAATGATAAGTTGGATGACTATGATGCAATGAATTGAAAGGGAGTTTGAAGGTTTTCCTCTTTTTTTTTTTTTTTTGAATTTTTTCTTTCTCTGTCTGGGTGCTGGTTCATGGTGTAAGAGAAAATATTGGTTTTGTTCAAGCATGATGTAGAAATGATGTTAAGAAGTGTAGAGGCAATATTATTCTGCAGCTAAGAGCTGTCCACAAGAATGGGTTGCAGTTACAAGTGCCATTAATTTTGTAATCTTATGGGTAAATTGCTGTACTTTTCTGCTTTTGGAGATATATTGATTTTATTCTTATTCCCATGCAGCAAAATTTCTGTTATATGATTTAGCGTAAAGTTTCATTTGCACAATTTGTTTATTTATTTTTTTAGTTTTGATTTATAGTAGCTAGCACGCTAGCTTACTATAATGGAGACACCAAATCAATGACAAAGGTGAATGGTCTGAAAAATTGTGACAAGAACTAATCAAAAGTATGCAATTAACGGGACATTATAAATTCTACTAACTCATTCACGGAGTTATAAGAGGAACCCCCCTTTCTGTGCACTAAATTCAGCCTTTTACTTCCAAGTCAATTGCCACATTTCTGCCCCTTCCTTGTCTGCCATTAGGCTTCGAACAGCTTGCGCTCTCTCTGCTTGCTCCAATCCATTCTCCAATTCCAAGCTCTCTATACATGGGTGACATATCCTGCAATAACCTTTTGATCCCCAAAACATGGTCTGCATATCATTGGAACTCCTTCAGATATACTCTCTATTGATGAATTCTATCCTCAATGGCTCCAAAAGCCGCCAACTGCAGCATGTGCTAAGACTTCCTTTTGTGGCGCCCATTTCACAATGCAACCTCTTTCTCCAACAGCTTCTCTGATCCATCAGGCAATATCTCAATCCATTTCGAACCCTGAATTGACCCAATCCTAACCACCCACAAGAGTGGCTGCTTGCTGTTGGCAAAGCCCCCAGGCCATTTCAGCTAGCTCATTTTCATCAATGACAGCGGTGCTTCCCAAGCTTACATAGATGACTGTGTCCTGTCAAACCATGGTATGCAGTTGATTTCTCCTTCTACAAAGCTGCTAGAAGACGCTGGAACAATCTTGTGCATATATAGAGCCTATTGGGAAGAATGGAATTTGACATTGCTCTTTGAACTGTGCTAGTGATGATTGCTCTAGGCTGTCCATTGTGTTCCATATGATTGCTGAGGATGATCTTGTATCGCATATGGTTTCCATCATCCATAATAACGCATCTAAGTTGAAACTGAGAGATGGGAGGTCCTTGAATCTGTGGGGATGCAGCCCAGGCACAAAGTCCGTTAATTTACATTCTGGTAGAGATAACAAATGGTTAATGGTAAGCACAGATTAAGAAATTAGTTCTTTTAATTCAAATTTCATTGTATCTTATTATATGTAATACCGCACACAACTATGGGTTAATAGCCCAATGAATATTTGTCTTGTAGTACAGAAAGTCAGGAATTCAAATCTTGATACTCTTTTCCCTTTTAAGATTTTCTACGTTCCAAAAGAGTAAAAGAGAACAATTATACCTTGCACAGGGAAGATAACCTTCATTTTTGAGACTTGGAAATGCATAGTATGCAAGTAAATTTGCAGCACAGCTAGTGTGTAAAATGATGATTGGAAGCTTTAGAGATTGAACTACTGCTGCTACAAAATACATTAGTCCATCATAGATAATACATGGGAGTTCATTGTCTTGGCCATGATTATTCTGAATCATCTGAACCTTGGAGTGAAGCTTCACAATTAACATTAACAGTTGACAGAAAGGCTATGAAGTTGCTGCAGAGATTGCTACTTGACATGCCATCTGATATGGGCAGGAATGTAAAATCAGGGTGATCTATTGAATTGGGAGAGTTAAAATTAGTATGAACAATAGTTATAGAGAAACCCTTGGAGTGAAGAATAGCTCCTAGCTGAATCATTGGGTTTAAAGTCCTTGGGAGGGGAAATGGAACTAGCACTAATCGGCGACGTTTTTGTTCTTGAATTTCCATTGATCTCTCTGGGTTGCAGAAGCTATGCTTTCAGGTAATAAAAATGAAGTCTTTTAAGTTATACCTGAATATAAAGTCAGAATCTCAGGTTTATATCACTTGGGCATAAATTGAAGTCCATGCTAAGTCATTATAAATAAGGAAGAATGTAATTAACATATGATTTTAATAACTTAATTTGGATAACTTGTGGAGCTGTAATAATTCAATCTCGCACGCCAAACTTACTAAAGAACATAACAGTAGGTGTGTGCAACCAATGCAATATAAAAAGTGACGCCGAACCGCCCCATATATAGGTAGAAAACCGAAATAAAAATTGGACCGAACTTGTATGACACAGTTTCGCTGCAGTAAATCGGTTTGGGCTTTCTTGTTGGGCCTTCTAATAATGCAATACACTTTAAATAAGAAAATTAATTTCAAAATGAAAATACAAGGTTTTTTTTTTTTTCAAGTTTCATCAGATTTGTATTAGCATTCACATCATTTAATTACACTACATCTAAGGACTAGAAATATACATCATTGTAAATTTATAGACAGTAGACATTTACATAAAAATTACAGGCCATGGAGCAATGATAATTACAAATTACAATTACAAAAAAATTTGAAACATGTAAAGGCAATATAAAAAATTATATCAACAATACTTAATCATTGATTCCACAAGAATACATCAACTGCAATCCCACAAAGCATGTGCACCAGAAATCTGCATAATAAATAAAAAAAGATGCAAGTATTAATCTTAGAATTCCACATTACATGGTGTGAGAAAATTTAAAAATGAAGAAGAGGGCTTAGATTTTTTTTTTTTTTTTTTCAAATCATGTTACAATATTGTCAAGTTAATTGGCTACAACATTAATAGTGCCCTGCTAGAAATTAACTCAAGTTTTATATTAACATTAATTCAGGGCATAAGTTTTATTGTTGTGATTAAATATAGTCAAATTAAATGGCTGTAATTTAAATTGTGCCTTGCCACTATTTAATCCAACAAAAGCATTCAATTAAGGAACAAAATTTATGCAAAGCATCAGCATTCATCATTGCCCAAACAAAAATTAGAGAAAATAGAATGAAAACAAGAGAGAAACCTGTCAAATAACATGAGAAAATAACAAGTCAAATAACATAAGAAAATTAGAGAAAACAATGGCAACAACAGAAATAACAAGTAAAATAATAAAGAAAATAATGGCAATTGAGAAAACAACAAGTGAAATCAGAGCAAACATGAGAAAATAATAGTAAAATAATGGAAATATCAAGCAAGCTAGACAAGAGAGGTGAAAATAAATAAATAAAAAAATTGTAAAATTACATATTTTCGATAGTGCCACTGCATTCTTCATATGACTAGACCCCAAAATCAAGAATGAGCAATTCTTATCATTGAGTCTTTATATCCTGAAATGGCTGCATAAGTAAGTGCAATGTCATTATAGTATGAAGGAATGAATGGCATCAGAGCATATACGCAAACGAAAAAAAAAGTCATTAAAAGTTGAGATGAAAAAGAGAAACATAAATAAAAAATTGAAGCAGCAATTATAATAAGATGAAGAGAACTTTCCACGTCTTCAAAAGTAAATGTGGTCAGACTTAGAGCAAGAACTGCAAAAGCAAAAACAATAACTACAATTGCCAAGTTTAAAGATATAGTTGGCTATTAAATATGAACAATTGGGCTTTGGTAAAATGCTAGTCTGCACAAGAAAATTAAAAAAAAATCAGTCCAATAATTCAACACCAATGACAAACAAAATAGCAATTGAGCAAATAAAAAAAAAAAAAAGTCATGCGAAACACTTTCCAAAATCAAATGCAAATGTCTAAAATAAGTAGCAGTTGTATTAACAAAAAATATGGCAGCATCTGCCTACCAAAAATTTTAAGGGTTAGATGTAGAGAAAAAAGTTGCAGTGTCTACATTTGGTAAATCTACACAGAGAAAAAAAAAATTACACTTAAAAGAATTATTATTAAATTAAACACAGAAATCATATATTTAAATAAATTATTTTAAAGCACAAAATATTTATCTTTTTCAAAGTTTTCAAGATATTTTAAAGCACAAAATATTTATCTTTTTCAAAGTTTTCAAGATCTTCAATTGCTTTTTCAATTATGATTGGCTTGTTGGATGATCTAAGCCAATTTTGGACACAAATTAGAGCTTTCACAATTGCAAATAGTCCACTACTCTTCCACCTATACTAAAAATACTATTTGAAGCAACTATAGAGATGGGAATTGCCAAAACATCTCTAGCCAATTTTGAGAGGACAGGGAGTCTGTTTGAGTTCAGCTTCCACCATTTTAACAGATCATGATTCCTCCCATCCTCTATTATTGACTCACTTAGATTAATATCAAGATCACTCTGTTTGCTTCCACCATAGCCCACGTCAATTTTATGTTGCTTAAATCTAGACTTTAAAATAGATAATAGATTTTTTGATATAATTTAGGAATTTGACTGGCTTAGTGAATTGGAAAGAGTACTTTGTGAAATAGTTGGTAAATGCTCTTATACTTATTGAAGAGCATAAAGAGTTAATGTTTTATATTTGCATACAAGCTTTCGCCTTTGTTAGATCCATAAATTTGTTTCAAAGAGAACTCTATGTACTCAAATTTTTTCCTAGGATCCAGAACACTAGCAAAAAAGATAATTTTTTTCATCTTATCAGGATCCCCCAGTATTTATAAATTTAGCCTTCATATTTTCACTCATCACAAAAAGTTCAAGGTTATTAGAATAGATTATGTCATTTAACATGACATGCATATCACAGATTTCTAAAAAAATGGTATTTAAAATGACAAATAGAGAATCATAAATTCTCAATGTCATATCATAAAATTGTTCTAGGAACTTGGTCATCTTTCTACAACAAGACCAATGTAGAAAATCAAGCACATTTCCAGCCCCCAAATCAGCACTAAAATTTGAATCTTGCTCATCAAATTTATCAAAAGCCCTCTCAAATTTACATGTAGTTTTCAACATTAGATAGGTGGAGTTTCACCTTGTTGGAACGTCAAGACATAAAGAAGATTTGCAAGAAATATCAATAAATTCACATGTTTCTTTAAGTTTTCTCATAACCTAGTTGGACTACTTTTAATGTGTCTCACTACACCTCTAACTTTCTTAATAAATGAATTAACCTCTTTTAACCTATACGTGACAACAAAATTAACAAAATAAGTTATACATTTCATGTGCTTAATCTTACAATTAGAAATAGCAGTGCCCCAATTTAACATTCTTTTTTTTCATCAAATTTATTAAAAGCCCTCTCAAATTCACATGCAGTTTTCAACATTAGATAGGTGGAGTTTCACCTTATTGGAACATCAAGACATAAAGAAGATTTGGAAGAAATATCAATAAATTCACATGTTTCTTTAAGTTTTCTCAACCTAGTTGGACTACTTTTTTAATGTGTCTCACTACTCCTCTAACTTTCTTAACAAATGAATTAACCTCTTTTAACCCGTATGTGACAACAAAATTAACAATATAAGTTATACATCTCATGTGTACAATCATACAATTAGAAATAGCAGTGCCCCAATTTAACTTTTTTTTTTAAATTTTTTTTTTTAAAAAGCAATTGCAGTGTCATTTGAAGATGTATTGTCAATAGTTATGGTGAATAAATTGTTAAAGCTCCAATCTAGCAAACAATTCTCAAAAGCCTTTCCAATATATTCACATTTATGGCCAGAGATAGATATGAAAGAAAGAATTTTTTTTGTGTAGCTTGCTTATAAGAATTTTTTGGTGTAGCTTACTTATCAATAATGTAATGCACATATAATTGATCCTTTGGATACTTGTCCAAATATCGATTGTAAGATTGACTCTTTGACAATGACTTTTAAGAAAATTCTTCAGTTTCATCCTCTCATCCATATAAAGACTAAAACAATCCCTAATCACTATCCGCCTATTAGGTATTTTAAATCTATGACAACCTTTCATCATTAGTCTCTTCAAACCCTCCCCTTCAACAAACTTAAAAGAAAGCTCATCAACAATAATCATAAATGCAGGTGCCTCCCTAAGAGCATATTGGTCAAATTTCCAAGTGCCAATTGTTCCCAATCCTTCACTATCTTCATTGACATTCACAATAGCAACAAGTTGAAGAGTCAATAATGACTCCCTAACATGTTTGCTATGAGGTTGTTTAAACACTTAAGCATGTGATTTCTTTTTTGTGCTTCCTATTATGGTTGTGGGTTAACAGCTATATTGCCCTCTTCCCCAGTTTGTGGGCTATGTAATGGGATTGGCTATATTGCTATCATTGCCAATCTCCACTTCCTATTGAATTGACATCTATAAGAACCAAGAAATTACAGACAAAAAATATATTAGTTAACTAAAACATATTGCATTTTAAACAAAAAAAAAAAAAAAAACTCAATTAAAACAAATAAGAAATTATAAACAAATAGAGAAAGCTAATTAATCTTAAAAAATTTAAGAAATTATGAAAATCAGACACTGAGACACAAACTCCATATTTAAAACCCTAAATAATTACAATTAAAAAAGAAAAAAGAGAATCAATTTACCTTTCTTTGTTTTGTCTTTGATTTGAGTGACTTCACATTCACCTATCTGGTACGAGTAACATTATTTACATTTTCTAATAATGCATCGATATACTCTTACCATGCAAAAAATCAAAGGGGCCACAAAAGGAATTCAAAGGAAAAAAAAAACCTATGCAGTTACAAAAATTACAATAAAAGAATATTAAAAATTAAAAAGAAATTATTTCAAAAATAAAAAATTTAAATTTTTTACCTTAAATATTTGAAAAAATCCAAAATTCATTAGATCCACAACACATGAAAAGCAATGGGTCTCCAAACAACACATATAACACAAAAAACCTACCAAAAATTAATCTTCACTGATAAAAAAAAAAATAAAATCCACAAATAACACAAAAAAAATTTAATTTTCAAACATAAAAAACTAAAAACCACAAATAACACATAAAAAATTTGAAATACTTATCATAAAAATCCAAACAAAACAATGGGTTTGCAGAATCTATTCATTAGATCGATGAGTTTCCACCTTTAAAATATATTACTCATTCATAAAGAGAACAAAATAATCATAGATTCTAAAACCACAGAGATTATAGAAGATAAGGGATTCATATCATAGCAGAGAAGGGATTAGGCTATGGTGGCGGCGTTAAAGAGAGGTGAGGAACTCAAATCAGATAAAGAGAAAGAATTAAGTTAAGATTAGATAGAAAATGAGGGACTTAGATCACAGAAGAAAATGAAATTTGTTAGGGTGGCAACATAGAGGTGAGGTGAGGGACTTAAATAAGATGAATAGATGGGATTAAGTTAGGGTTAGAGTGTTAAGAGATGAGAGAGGAAGGGAAGAAGAGTTGAGAGAAAATTATGAAAGGAGGTGAGTACAGCTACAAAGTGAAAAGACAAATGGGATAGGTTTAAGTTCAGAAGAGAAAATGATGAATATATACCACAATAAAATAACATAATATTAAATGCATACAAAACTATGTCATTTCAATAATATTTTGGATTTTCGGACAGTTCGGTTCGAAAATCAACATACCCAAACCATAACCCAAAAATCTAATAAATCCATATCTACCACCAGACCAAACCTTTTTTTTCCATAATTATGGAACCATACTAACATTTTAAGGACAATTCGGTTCAATTTGTTGGTTTTGGTTCAGTTCCTACACACTCCTATATATAACACGTAAGATGATAACCATACACTTCCTGATTTGGCTTATAAGCAATAGTTAATGTGCAATTTTTCCCCCTTATTGTCAAATCTAAATGTTGGCTAGATAAACGTTTTCACACGTGCAATCACCATATAAAACATCAGCTAGAATACCAAGAATATCAAAGGCCTCCTGCATATCAGTGGCAGAATTCATTTCATCAAGCCATGACAGCAATTCTTTTTGGAGAATCCCACCATTTATCTCACATTCAACAGTAGTTCCTTCATTCTCTCATTGCCTTCACTTCCATAGCTGCTTGGGCTCTTGTATAAGCAATTGAAGAGGAAATGAAACTGTTCAATCGTTTCCACTGATCTCTGGTTTACGGAAGTTTCACTTACTGCCGGTCATAAAAACGACCGATACCTGACGCTGAAAGCAGGATATAAAAATATATACTAGCAGAATCCCATGGTTATGCATTAGCATAAATTGAAGTCCATGCCAAATGATCATAAATAAGGATGCAATTAGCGTGTGGTTTTAACAACTTTGGAGAGCTTGTGGAGTTGTTTCCCCTATTATTTATTTATTTGTTTATTTTCTTTTACATTAGAAATTCTTCAATAGAGATGGAAATTACTAAGATTTAAGAGGAAAATGATATCATATTCAAGGAGCAAAATGAGTTCAACATGGAGGGAAATGGAAACCCCTAACGTTCATGTGAATACAACACAATTAGATTACTTTGGAATACAGAAAGCAAACTTTAGTAAACAATACATGATTTCTCAGACTAGCTAAAGGCATAGTGTAGTAGAATACATTATGCTCCTGACTTGGGTCCTTTTAGCTTTTCCCTGCATTGATCGCAGCATGCACAAAGTCCTCGCACCGTGCAATCCCACCAGATAAAACATCAGCTAGAACACCGATAATATCAAAGGCCTCCTGCAGATCAGTAGCAGAATTCATCTCATCCAGCCATAACAACAATTCTTTGGAGAACCCCAACATTTCTCTCACATTTGACAGTCTTTCCTTCATTATCACTTCCCAACCATCGAAACTTCCACTCTCATCATCTCCTTCTGATCCTGTAGAAGTTCCTTCTGATCTAACAGATGGCACGTTTGGTGATTTTTCGACCTTGAAAAAGTGCTGCAGCTGCTCAATCAAGCCTGTGTAGACAAGCATGGGACGAACAATCGACAATAGCTCATCAGCATCCCCAGTTTCTGTTGCAGCACTTTTGCTGCTATCTCCTGACTCTATCCTAACCATGCCAGTTGACGTGGATGATGCCCTAGATGTTGATCGGCCATGAGTGTGCTGCATGTACGCGTGGTATATTCCCCGCTGCAGGAAAGAACGACGGTGTTGCAACCATGACTCATAGGACTCTGAAAGAAATGAGTTCACCATCATAAATTGGACAGTTTCTTCAGTTCCTGGAGCAGGCTGTGTTGCAGGACTCAAATGTCTAGAATCCGACGACGATGAAGTTATATATGTTGACACAGCCTTGGCCATGCTACGTCGTTGGGATGGGCTTCCCTGTTCAAGAAGGTGACGAGCCATTTGGATCATGAAAGGTAGGAATCGTGAGTTGCTTTCCCTTCCACCACCTCTACTTTCTGCACTAAATGATGCCCCTGTTGCAAATCGAGCTAGCATCTATAGCAAAACAGGTTTCATAGATATTAGAGAGAAATAATTATCCTAGAATAAATATAATAAAAAATGAGAATGAAAAACGTTAATGCCAACGAGATATGGTTCCCTACCAGAACAATGTCATAAGTCAAGAGCCGGAGCCGGCTACCATCAGCACGCCCAAGAGCATTGAGGTTATCCCAGTACTGGTCTACATAACGAATATATTGTGCTAGTGGAACGGATGGACCTCTAACAGGGAATAAGGAATTGCAAAGAGATTCATTGTTTCTGAGGGTAGCCCCCTCCCACTCTTTTTTCGGATTCCTCAGAGCAGCATCTGCTCTTTTGGCCTCCTGATGGCATTGGAAATGAATGACATTGAAATAGCTAACAGTGGTGTAAACACACTCCCCACGAGCACTTCCAGAAGTACCAACACCCAAGTTCACTCGCTTGCTGTAAGAGTAGACACCCAGCAAGTCAGTAGGCCTCAGACTGTATCCCTCTCTGCATACCATGCATGCCAACCCATCTTCCTCCTCCTTTACATCTTCCAAACCTTCCAGGATTGGCCGAGCAACGACAATTCTCTCACCTCCATCAGAGGCCAGTTCTTGTCGCATTCCAAGTCCCTGTTACGGTTAGCAATAAAACATAACAAATCAAATTAGTGTCAATTTTAAAAAATAAGCAAGCATATAATAATGAAATTCAATTAATTTTCTTGGCTGCTACAATTTACAAGGAAAAAAATGTGTCAACAAAAAAATGCCACATATATTTGACACTGAATATCCTCTCTGTCAAAGGATTTATCAAAAACAGAAAAAAGTGCCATCTACGTGGACTTGATGAACACTTTTTTCCTTCTTTCTGAAAGCAAAATAGAGCCATGTCTAGGCATTAATAAATATAACATAGCAACAGTTAAAATGGAAAGTACCTGAAGCAACTCCTCTCTCCTTCTCAAAGCTCGACGCCGCATTTCATCTCTAGTGGCATGACGCAACTTACACACCTCCTCCTCCAAGAATCCATCTCCTTTTCCTTCCTTATTAGATAGTGTATCTAACAAGTTTTCAGCCCTAGCACCAATTTCATTTTCTCCAGGCACTCCTTCTAAAGCATGGAGCAGTGGTAAAATTCCTCCCTCATTGATACATATTTGAGTGGCCATGTGCCCCATTGACAATCCCCTCAGCATAGACAATATATGTGGAACAGATGGTAGTTTCAAACCTGAAGACCATTCTACACTAGATCTAAACCCGGCCTGCCCTGCAACTGCAAAATTCTCCCTTAGATGTCTGACAGCAACATCTGTGATACCCTTCTCTAGAATGATGTCCTTCAACCGCTCTCCACATGAACTTGTCTTTAGTGATTCAGACACTCTAACAAAATTTTCCACAGTAAACCTCTGCTCAGCTGCTTTCTCAGCAATGTTCTCATCTTTTGGGTTGTCTTGATGTTGTTTCTGCAACTGGTCAAATTCCCTCCACTCTTGCAAGTACGGGTTGAAGTGATGAACAAGTGCTTCCATTGCAGCAGGTTCACCGTATGTCAGATAAGGCAAGATTCTTGCAACCATCTCAGTGTTCCTCTGCTGTTTGTTTGACTTTTTAAGGCCTGAAGGGTGGCACAATCTTTCCAGGAACATGAGAACCATTTTTTTAGCCTGCTCGCCTGTGCCAGTTTCCTCACTGGTGACAGTAAGAGCACTCTGAGTGATGCTAATATTATCACTCTCGTTTGCTTCCAAAGTCAGGCTTTCGACAATCAAAAGAATGCCTTCTGCTGGCTCCATAGCATCCACAGAGAAGGCACGCCTTGCTGTTTCAAGAAGAAGACCTAAAGCTCCAAGCCTTAACAGGGCCCGCCTGTTCTCTCTTATCTTGCAGCAATGCAGAAGGAGATTAAGAACTGCAACCAACTGCTCCTGGTTGGACTTGAAATCATCTCGTAACCTCTGTAAATTTAAATCAAAGCCAGATGTCTTTAAAATGTGGAGATGGACTTCTTTTGCAGACTCAAATGACAGAAAAGAAGGGGATAGATATTCACATTAGTAACTTCATGCCATTAGTCTGCCAGAATTTCTCTACTGGGTAGAGACCCTTACAACAAATAGGCTGAACAACTAAACATAAACGACCACATCAAAATGACTGAAGCACCCAAGTGAAAAAGAAATTTGTATGCGTCAAAACTACTTTTCCTTTTCCATTTCTTAATTAAAAGAAACTAAATGAAAAGAAAATCGACACTTGTTACAGTCCTTCATGACAAATTGATAAAAGTACGTGGCAAATACATGGCTTTCACTAAAGATCCCATTCTGGAAATGAAGTCAACCTCAAACATAAAGTTTGAACCATTCAGAAAGCTAATTCAACAGAAGGAAACAATTCCAAGTCAAATAGAAAGGAATTTCAATAGTATTGGGGCAAATCTCTACATCATGATGAGGTAACTCACCTGGATCATGCCTAATAGAATTTCAAGACCACCATACTCTCGAACTGCTCCTGCTATTGCAAACTCGATCTCAGGATCTTGTGATTCCTCCCTATCTTCCTCCAATTCTTTAATCATAGGCTCAGTAGCTTCACCATCTAATCCCTATTAATTATCCCAAAAAATGTTTAAAAATAAGATCCCAAAGAAATTAATAATTCATGTCTTCTTCTAGAGAACACAAATCCAATTTACATGCTGAACTTTCAAAACAAGGGGGAAAAACTTTCAAGGGCAACATACATACATAGGCAAAATAAGAAGAGGAAGCAATTAAAGAAAGAACTGGAGTGCTCAACAGTATCAAACAAAAATCTGTCAGTATTTAAATAATTTCCTAAGTTCACACCAACAAAACTAACGATGGAAACAAAAACCATTTATGCTAACTGTTACAGAAAAATGTGAATTGGACGTCAGTCTCAAGATATAAATTTCACAAGAATACTGTACTAGTAATGCTCTATTGGTAAAATTTTCTCATTAATTTGGATCACACTTTTTTAATCAACAGATGAACAGTGATCAGTTGGAAACAAAAACTGCGAGTACCAAATATTAAATAAATATGTGAATTGTGCCAATCTCAAGATAGAAGTTTCATGAGAATATTATACTAATAATATTCTATTGCTAAAACTTTCACCATTAATATTCTATTGCTGTAGGTGCACAGCAGCAGGCCTAAAATCAGACTGTTCTGCCCCTTTTTCTGTTTTGTGTCCATTTCAATTCTTACGGTCCTGAGGGCTGTCCTAAGTTCCATGAGGATCTGTTTTAAGTGTCAAATTTCTTCTCTGGGTGCAAAATTACATGTTCACAGCCACACTTTTTCTTTTTTTTTTTTAAACAGCAAATAGAACTCAGATATGAACAGTCACCAGTTGGAAATTGCATTAACCAACCTGAAGCCTGTAAGTCACTGTCATAGGGGGGCAATCTCTGGCCGATGTCATGCCGCTCGAGGATAACAAGGTAGAATTGGCCAATGCATTAGAAGCTTGACTATTTGACTTCTTCCAAACTTGCTCATAAACTTGAGCGATGCTCAAATCAAGAGAGATGATATTCCCAGCTACGAGCAACTCCATCCCATAGTCATCTTCAAGAAGGCCTACCAAATCCAACTGACGGCAAATTTTATTCTTAACATCACGCATCAGCGGACCAATCTCAGCACTGGAATAAGGATTCTTAGTCATTGATCCCCTGATAAATTCTTCCTGTGTGTGTGCCTTATTTAGAACCAACAAATATATAGACTCTGGTTTTGATGGGCAGATCAAATTACAAAGCTGCTCTAGTATAAACTGCACAAACAGAGAAATTCAATTTCAAATAAGCAGAAGGAAAAACACTGTACATTTTTAATCTATGAATTTAAAAATGAAAAGGACAAGGGAGTTATTGTGTTGAGATTGCCTATTGCTGAGTAACCTAAAAAAGGCATATTAAAAACTGGGCAATCAAGATAGCTATTCTTTGAAATAAATGAAAAATTAATTTTCCAACAATCAAAATGGTACATGTTACTGGTGCTACCTTTCCCGCTTAACAAGCTTCCCAATAGGACCCTAAGAGATTATAACTAGTTCAAGTATATTAAAATTTTTGGACTGAGTTGTAAACCAAGAAAGAATTTTTAACAATTAGACTAACTTTATGAACACATCCATTAATTACATTATTAATCAGTGCACTAAACATTATGCGAAGTACCTAGAAAGAATTTTTAACAATAGCAGATATAATGAACATATTGGAGAAAAAAGATCACAAGGCAATATCTCCATACCAAACAAGCTCGTCCTTTTCTCTCCTCCCCATGGATTTGCAGACCACAGATACAAGCTCGGATAAACTGTCGTTTATTTTCACTGCTTTCAAGCAGAAGACTGTCTAAAAGATCATTTAGAAGGCGATTGCAATCACTTATTAACTTTGTCTTCTGCACTATCAAGCCACGAATGACGATAAGAGCCTCAAGGATATCCGACAGCAAATTCTCTCGCATAAATCTGGCATCAAGTTCAAATTAGTTAAAAATGCGAAGGAAAAAATTAAAGCAACAGAGCAATAAGTTATCATTGATACCTGGATCTGATGTTGGGAACCTCCAAAAATTTGCCAAGGAGTTCAATTAGCTTGTGAAGAATGAATCCCTGTGATATGTCAATATGCAGACTCCTTTCTAGAGATTCAACATTACCCACTTCTTGGGTAATCAGTTTACAAATTGTGGATAGACATCCACGCACAGTCAAGAAGAGACGAGCATCTTCTGAGTCAATCATCCTGAACAGCAATTCAAAGTATTCTGCTGCACTTTCACCAGCAGCCAGGGTTGAAGGCAGTAAAGCCATCAGTAAGTTTAAAAGCCGAAACCTTCTTGATGAACTCTGGGCACAAAGTAAACTAATCAGCATGCACATCTCTGACCTGATAGACTGGGAGCAAGCACTCAAAACAAGTTCTGTCACCCAGGATCCAAGCTCAAATGTGGATAAATCACCCTTAGATGTCTTACAAGCACGTCTCCTCCACCTAAGAGCATATTTGAGAGCCAGATATTCATGTCTCTGCAGCCGAGATCTCTGGCCAACCCCTTTGACTGCTTGAGACACTTTGTACTGCCTTCTAACAAAATCAAGGTACGATGCTCCCTTTTCCCACTCAGAATAACTCAGTAATTGAATATCCTGAGTCTTATGAGAAGCATCCCAATTTTTTTCCAAAGGTTCTGGTGCTGATTTGCTACTGCTGACAACTCCACTCAAAGATCCAGATGTATTTGAGTTGTTTTCATCCTTCAGCTGTGCTACAGAAGCAGATTTTCCAATACCCTGCTCTTTGTCTACTGCATCAGGTTTGGGAGGAGTGCATGCCTGAGATATGATTCTCAGACAAGGGAGAATAATATGCTCAGCTATTGCAGGATGTTTAGCACCTAATTTAATGGATGAAAATAACAGCTGGAAAACAACACGTAATCTTGATTCCCAGAACTCATCAGCCAAGGAACACACTTCAGAAAGCAATAACAGCTCCTCACGAGTGGCAAGAGCAATGTCCATGGAGCGATGATGTTCAAGGCAATACATGACTTTCTTCTGTATTAAACTGTTCAACTCAGTTATGGCATTTATATCTCCTTCTGAGAAAGCACAGAGCACTGCCCTAGCCTGGACACGAGCTGTTTTAGGACCCTGATGAATATTATTTTCAAACAACTCAGATAAGATGCCAGCTGCAACAAGTTGTTTCTTTGAATTAGTGTGCTTTGACAGCACCTGTAACATCTCCAAACATTGTGTCACAAATGTAGTTGCACAGCCATAGCAATTGTTCGGAGACCTGGAAACCACAAATCTGGATGCTGCAATAGCATCATCTGAATGTTTCTGGTGCAAGTAACTCATCAAAACCCGACGAAGGCCCTGCAGTGTCTGAACACTTTTGCTGACAGAATCAAAAGCAGCTTTGCACTTCTCACCATATAAGACACCAAGAAGAGCAATCTTACGGTTTATTTTACATGAAGGTCCAGGGAGAGAGACCATCATTTGCTGGACAGAATCCTTCTGTTGTGAATCCATTTCATTCTCGCCAATGCTTGATACAATCTTAAGAAGGGGTTTTTTAAAACCCAAAAGTTGCTGGTACCTCCTGTGTGCATTTTCTGATTCTGATTCTATGGCAGCCAAACCCCTCTTCATATCATCATCATTCTCCATGTTATCAAATGTAAAACTAGGCTTTGCCATAAAGTTGAACTCAAAACGGCCATATTTGCTGTACCCACATTCATTGCACAGAAAAGAATCTAAATTCTCATAATTTATATTGCGACATTGCCTGCACTGATATGCATTCTCATGGCAATTGCTGCAAATTCCATGCTTATCAGTGACAGATCTACTGCAACGCGGGCATTGCAATGGGTCAAGTGATAAAGCCTGAAGATTTTCATAGAAAGAATCCAGTTCAATCATGAAGTTACAAGCAGTAATTGGAATAGGAAACTCCACTTTTAGCTCAGTCTGGTTGAAAGCAAGATGACAACTCTTTGCACGCTTCCACAAGGACCAATTATTTTTCAACTCTGACAAGTCAGCCACAGGCCGATTGTTGTAATACAAGTTCAAGACTTTCACAGATTTGGACTTGCGTGCATCATGAACATTCATAGTCACAATTTGAATGGTGTAACTTCCAGTGCATTTCACTATGATACGGTTGTCAGTAAACTTAGTCTCAGATTTCAAGCTTTCTAGCTTCATCTTACAATAAGGTACCTCAGGAGAGCTGCAGGCAACACAAGGCTCACTCTCAAGATAGTAACCATCAAACTCTACGAGACCACTCAAAGTATTGTATATTCGAGAATTGGGATGATTAGCAATAAGCTCATTTTGCAAATGGAGTGCCTCAAAGATGCATCTAATTACATCAGGGGTCAAGCAACGATCCACAAGTTCAGTGCTCTGCTGCCTTGAACTATTATCTGGGACTTTACCCACTAACCAAGTGACCAGTTCAGTGAATTCAGCAATGTTCTGACCATACATAGGCAGGTTTTTCACTTTCTGCAAGAGAGTCATTAACATTGTTTCCTTGAAAGAAAGCTTCCCATGATGCCATGCACCATAAAGAACACATTTAGCCTCTGTGCGCACAGAGCTTGAATTCCATTCCAATAAAAAGCAGTCAACAAATTGCCTCAGAACATCACCACCCTTCTCAGTAAAGATGTCTACTGCTGCTTCCATATCCAAATAAGATTTCTCTAATCCAGATTCAGATCCATCTTCACCTTTCTTCTTTTTCTTTGAATCCTGAGACTGTGCGACTGATTTGTTTGAACTTGTTCCAGAATCCCCTGCTTCAACTTTCTGCAAGGAGTGGGTCATATCCTTTCCTGAATAGAAGGCCAGATTTAAAAGTTTGAGAGTCTGAATAACAGATTCTTCGCCAAAATAAAACACACCATTCATCAGAAGTGGTAAAACATCTCCATGCCTCAAACAATATTTCTGCCAATTTCGAGGACGTGCAGCAGCCACCTCAGCCATTGTAGACAAGCACTTCACTATCTTCACACTTCTCTCATATGGAACAGGATTTTGAAGGCCACCAGATTTATTTATGTGCTTGCAAAGTTTCTTCATTTCAGTAGAGAACTGCCATGAGTCTCGGACACTATAATAGTGAGTTTTACTTCCACAAAGATGCAGAAACAGCCTCCTAGCATATCTTCTCACAAATGTAGTCTGAGGATTATTGATATAACCGCAGAGAACATCCTGATATCCATCTAGTTTCAAATCCTTACCAGAGGAAATCTTGTACACCTTCTCTTTCTCCCCAGTCTTGTCTTGCTTTTCTGGTCTGACCAAAGTGTAAACCAATCGAAAAGCATTCTCCAATAATAGCCTATGATAGTCCATAAAAATATCAGTTCGATGGGCTTTTGCATATGAATCTGAAAAGAACGGGGAGAAATTACCCGCTGGTAGATCTCTCCTAACTGTTAATAAAGCCCCACATCCAGAACCAGCATTCAAACCGTGTGTGGTATCAAAATTAGCAGGAGACTTGAAAACATTGACTAGCTGCTGCAAAATATCCATCAGATAGTTAACAAAAGCTTGGTTCCTGAGAGAATTGCAGGCACGAAGCAGCTGGGATGTGAAGTCATTTTTCTCTTGACCATCTAAGGAAGACTGAGAAGCAACTGAAGTGACCTGGATAATGTTCTTATCATGTGAATCTGTATTACCACTTGATTTCATAACAGAACCATCACTGCCAGGCTGGTGCCAATTACGGAGCATCAAAGTGAAAAACATAAAAACAAGGATTCCAACTTCCCCAAATGAAGAGCGAGCTTTGGCTACAAAAGGTTTGTTGAGATCTATTTCATTCAAAAACCACCAAATCAGTTTCTCCAAATCCAAGGCCTCAGGCTTGGAGCTGTCTATAAAAGGTCCACCCACTGCAGACGATAGTCTATAGAACAATTGCATGATGGGGATAGCACGAACACCAGAGGATGTCTCCATCCACCCTTTCAACTGTTCAAGAAGTTCTGAGAGGAGTAATGAATTCACAGCTCTTTTTGAAGCAGAAATAGAGACTGTATCAGTCACTGAAGTAGAGAACTCCCCAGATTCATTGGGTTCCAAGACATGAATTGAAGGAGCAGAGTTCTGCACACTGACATCTGCTGTGATAGGCATCAAGTTCGAATCATTTGCATCATCAGTGGAGAAGTGAATTTCATTGCCATCTCCTCCTAATGATTCCACTTCAATTGGAATAGCTGTCATTGGATGATCCCTAGAATGGGGCGGAGGAACCCGATCTGCACCTAAGACTTGATAACAGGCCTCACACAAGTCAAAATCAGGACAAATAGTACAATGCCATCTTCGCCTAAGTATAGGAACAGTGGAGCAGCCATCACAACAGTATTGCACAGATGAGGTGATAGAATCTTCTTCAGTCATGACTTGTGTATTTCCACCAGCTGCCTCAGCTGGCCCGGAAGAAGAAACAGCACTATCCACAGCATCATCTGTTGCTAGCATTGTTTGCTTTGGGAATGGAACCTGGAGCAATCTTGATGATATAGCAAGGCTGAAAAGGAAGAGGTGCAAATTAGCTGAGATAAAACTACAAAAATGCACACACAAAGGAGTAACTACTACCTGCTGGAAGTTTGAACAGCCTCATTACAGGAGAAAAGAAGTTTCTTTAATAATACAACAGCAGGCGCAACAGAGCACGCTGCTGTGTCCTTCCCATGTAAAGCCAGGCATTCAGCATAACAATAAATAAGCTCCACTGAAGATATAACAATATTGTTCATAGTTTGGGTGTCAGGCTGCTCAAACTCCAGAATCCCCCATAAAACTTGCATGAGTCCATCCACCACTTGCGAACCTACATCAAAAAAGATAAAAGGCAAAAGCAGTTTTAGTAACTTATAAAAGAATAATATAAATAGGCACTCATGTGCACATAATAAAAGGCTGTTCAGTGTCTTGGGGAAGGGAAAAATAGTCAGTTTTATGGAAGAAACAAGTAAGATATTTTTTCTGGGTTTGGTAATTGCTATATTCAGATACAAAGGATGTGTTTCGCCACTTATAAGAATGATGCAATAGCAAGAGTCAGAAACCCATTTAGAAAGACTAAGTAGAAAAACAAGCTAGAATCCGATGGAAATCCTTTTAGGAAGACGCTGTGGAGGCTCAACTCTAGGTGAGCTGTTAATCGTTGCTGTTTCGTTGATGATGGCAGAGCTGTTATACATTCACTTCGTTCCACATTAATATCCTAGGAAAAGGAACTAATATAAAGCATCAACATAAGCCAAATTTTGCCATGTTATGATCATTCAGAAACTTCAAAAACAAAGGTCCTGATTCCCTGGTTCATTCCCCTTTTTAGGCTCCATTTATTTAACGCAAAATAACTTTTCTCTAGAAAATATTTTCCCAAAAACTCATTTTCTATTGTTTGGTTGCAACATTGAAAATTGGTAGAAAAAAATAAAATATTCAATTTAAAAGTACAAAAATTTTTGGACTTATAAGAACTTTTTATTTCTTTAATTTACTGTTCAATAAGAGAAAAAATACATAAAAAAAATTGTAAAATGAAGTGGTCACAGTGATGGCGATGGTGAGCATCGGTGGTAGGTGAATTAATAGGTGTGTGTTTATTTGGATTCATTTCATTCAAAAGAGTTTGCCAAAATCCAAAAAATGTTCTCTTCTCTTGAAAAGGTAAGTCATTTTCCTCAAAAATGGCTTAATTTTCCCTTTGACCAAGAAAACATTTTCTGTAAACAATTTCCTGAGTGCCCCAAAAAACATAACACAAAATATGTTCTCCAGGAAAATATTTTTCTGTTAAATAACAGGAGCCTTAGTTAAAGATGTTAGTTCACTATATTTGCTATCACAAGTAAACCAGGTAAGGTTGGGACATGAGGAAAGTTTGTGAGATATATATATATATATATATATATATATATATATATATATATATATATATATATATATATATATATATATACATATATATATATATATATATATATGCAACAAATGTCTGCATGAGTACCATTCATCTCAAGGAAAAGTGCTAAATTAGAACGGCGGTGCAATGCAATCTTAGATACAGCACGCATCTGAGCAGTAAATTCTTCAACAATCCATCCTCCTGTAGCCCCACCAGCTCCTAACCTCGACAATAACATAGAGGTTGATTTCACCACCCCATGAAGGCGCATGGTGTCTTTAACCTAAACAAAAGAATTCCAATAGTTACGGGAACATATATATGGACTTTCGCCAGTGCATGGTTAAAACAAAGATGAAACACTTTTGTACTATATTAGCTTATTTTGCAGATAATTACCTGGTAATATCTCTCTTTCTTGGGGAAAACTGACTGCAAAACACGGCAAGCAGCAGCCTGTAACAAGTGCTCTCTGTCACTTTCAAATATTGTTTCTATAAGTAGCTTACACTTGAGTTCACTAGGCTCCATCTGTACATCGTCTTCTTGGGACCTACATAATGAATAAAACCTGGATAGAAGCTTGAGACCATCCGCTACCACCTGCTCCTGAATAGGAGCAGACTGCACTGAGTGGCACTTTTTCCCAGATCCTCCAAGCAATGAATTAGAACCAAGCACACGAGCTTCCATATCCAAAAATGCATCCATTTTTTCCTTCCAACCAAATTCATCTTTAGCACGTCCATATACTTCAAGAGAGTCAATTCTGGGCAGTGCAGTGCCATTGAAGGTAGGCCCAACAGATATTATAAATTCTTCATCAGCAAGAAGTGATTCAGCAACAGTAAAAGGAATATCATACCAGGACCGCATGCCCTCATCTAACTTGATCACCCTCTGGAAAATGGTAATATCAGAGGGTATATGGTTTGCTGAACTATTACCAACATGCACACGAAAACCGACCATGACAATATCAGGATTGGAGTTGGAGACTGATATCTGGACAAAAAAGGGGAAAAATTACTAAAAAGAACACTGATTATACTATATAAAATATAAGAACCAATTTTTTTTTCCCCAATAAGTTATGACAAGAAACAAAGATTTTCCCATGGACTTTGCCCCCCCCCCCCCCCCTCTCTCTCTCTCTCTCTCTCTCTCTCTCTCTCTCTCTCCCTCCCTCCCTCTTTCTCAAACACAAACAACAAAGAAAGATAGAGAGAGAGAGACTTAGAGGCCAATCACAAAACATAATAAATGAAGAACTTCCAAAAGCACATAACCAAGAAAAGTATTAAGCCAATACAGCTATGTATTGTATATGTGAAACATAATTTAAAAAAGAAAAATCAAAATAAGACCACAGCAAAGGAGAAAAAGAAAAAGAAAAAGAAAAAGCTATGGAGATAGAAAGACAAAGAAGAACCTAAAGAAGAAATACCTTAAAGCCTGCAGGGCTAGAGCTTTCTAAAAAGCCATCTTCTGAGGCCAAGCTCTGTTTTACAGCTTCAGAATCACCATTTCTGATGGCATCACCACCCAGTTTCACATCAGATGTGATGCAGACTGTTTTCTCAAAGAAATCTAGTGGGAATTCTGGTTTTACCCCAGCATAAGCTTTATTATTGAGAATGCCAGAACCCAATTTTTTAACTTTCTCAGCAGTCGAACTTGCACCAGCATCAGATCCTGTTGGGATATGCGAGTATATCTGAAGGCTTCCATCATCATGTAAAACAAGACAATGGACCTTGTCTTTGGACAGGGGCTTGTAAGCAGTTAATCCAACTAAATGTGATGCTGAGCTTACAGCATGCCTTATACACTGAGCATGTAATTCATGAGGCCCCATGGATACAGAAAGTGCAGCATTTGATTTCACACTAGAGAAGCAAACAAATAACCCACTACCCATAATCAACTCTCTCCATCTATGCAGGCCTGCCGATCGCATCTTGCCATCTTGTTCCTCCTCGTATACAAAAGAGATCTCAGCTAAAGATGTTGCATCAGGGCTTAGTCGACCCATCAAAGTAGTGCCATCTTGATATGATATGAAAAGTAATTTGTACGTGGAAGAGAAGTACAAAGATGATCCCTTTGCATTGATTTCTCTATCCTGAATCTGAATCATTTCCTTCAATGGGGTAGCCCCCACATTGCCCTCTACAGACAATTCTAACCTGAACAAGCTCCCCTCCTCGGAAAGAACAACAAGAAACATCTTCCCCTGGGAAGCCATAAGAAGTGTTGTGTCAACAATCACATCATCAGGAAGTGTGAAGTAGTGCATAGGACTGATGTTGTCCTGGGATAGGTCATATATCTTGATAAACCTGTTAGTCACCACCATTAACTTAACCTGAGAACCTGGAACCCAATCAATCCTTCTGATATAAGCACCTTGCAAAGCAAGCTCAATGGCAAGACGATCGGTCACTTCACCGCGAGGATTTAAAGTGAGGACCTGGCAGTCTTCATACCCTGCTACAGCAAGATAATTCTCAACAACTGAATTGAAAGCAAGTTGTACAATTTCAAAGCGAACAACATTTCTTGAGAGAGGCTTAACATTAGTCTTGTCTGCTGTTACTGGTGCTATGGTGGCTTGTCCAATTAATTGCCCAACATCAAATATAGCAACTTTGTCACCTTCTCCAACAGCAAGTCGACCTCGATTAGTGACACTGAGCAAAGATTTGACAAGACAACCACTAGCCAAATGTGATCTAAGCTCCTTGGCATTTGGATAATCAGCCTTTATTTTCAGGTCTAATGACCCACCTTTATATGCCTTCTTCAACTGCAACAGCTCAACACCATAAGAAAGCACTTTGTCCTTGCCTAGAATTATTTTCTTATCTTTGGAAAGATCAGATTCTCTTTTGCTTGTTATAGAAGGCAGCAGCGAAGAGCAAAGCTGAAGCACCTGACCTTCTACATCAAGTTCTTCAAGCAGTACTGTGACCCCATCTTGAAGCTCTCTTGGAATAGACAACCTAAGTGAGTTATCAATATCTGACAGATCCTCATCCTGATCAGAATCACTCTCTGGCAGCTGATCTACATCCTCTGCAAAAGGTAAAAAGGACTGGAAATTACTAGCACTACGCATGGATGCAGTATCACTTCCAGTGAATTTTCGAGGCTTCAAGCATTGGCAATTGCTACCCCTAACACCACCAGCTCCGCAGTCACAAAAAAACCGACTTGAGCGAGAATAAACAACACGATGACCACGATGACAAACTTTTGCACATACAGAGCAACAGCCTTTTGATACTGTCAGATCACAAGTGTAACAAAAGTACCAGTGTTGTTCCATAAAATTGCTACCACTGGATGTAAATGTGCACACTTTTGAGGCAAGGGCCCTATCACTGTTGGTATCTTCCTCCTCATCCTTATCTATGCTGGCTACCTCACCATCAGATGTTCCATCATCCTCATCTTCATCCACAGAAGTAGCATCACATTCAAGGGTTGCAGATCGCCCTTCTTGATTAGTAGAAAGAACCACGGAGTCAGAATTCTTCCTTGATCCTATTGGCTTTAGGGAAATAGGACCTGAGCCAAGACTACTGCCAGATAAAGACTTCCCTGAAAACTTCTCCAAGGTGTTTTTATTGGATCCACAATCGCTCAAGACATTGCCAATAAAACTAAAGAGAAATTTCAGCCCTGGAAGCAAACGTTCATCCCCAGCCAGCTTTTCCATCAACATCACCGTCCTTGTCAGAAGCAATTTCATTAAGTACTCCTCTCTAGAAAGTTGAACAACAAAATGGAAGTATGACTTAGCAATCTGAACATCAAATAGCAAAAATGCAGTGTCAAGTGAAGCAAGCACAGCTTCAAACAAATGACGATTTAGCTCTGTCAAATGCATTTCAGAAGGTGAGGATACAAGAGACAAAACAAAGCTCATAGTTGTTTCTCTAAGATAAACAGAATTCCCCTTGGCATTTCTGACCCCACCTGAAGCCTCCACTATGCAACCTAACAGCCTTTTCTCCAACCATTCGGACAGATTAGGTACATCCATTTCAAAAAAATATTTCTGCATCTTCTGTTTGAGATATGGACAAAACTCTCCAGATAGGAGATCAACAAAGAAATTAAGCACCTTTCCATTTACCAATTCAGAAGAACAGTTATC
This sequence comes from Reutealis trisperma, assembly GCA_947687605.1. Lineage (NCBI taxonomy): Eukaryota > Viridiplantae > Streptophyta > Magnoliopsida > Malpighiales > Euphorbiaceae > Reutealis > Reutealis trisperma. Next base: position 27,839 of record CANTUT010000095.1, on the reverse strand, counting down.
CAGAGAGTCGATTAGAACTAACAAATCACCACGCTGCAACCCGTAGAACTCCTTGACAGGTTCAGACACATCTTCTGCACCAAGATAAAATTTGAAGATAGAAGATTTCAAGGGATCTTTCCTGAGGCTATCTGCAGTATCAACAGTCTTTGTGATTACCCATTCAAGGACACTGCTGTCATGCTCTTCACTGACATTGAGTTCTCTTAAAAACCCTTCCATGTGTTTCATTAGAAATAGCTCTGTATAATCTAACAATTCAAACCCAGCACTCAGGTTTCTAACAATAGATTCACATTTCCCTTGAACATTTTCAAAGATTCTATCAAATTTGATGATCATCACTGAACTCAGAATCTGGCTCAGTACATCCTTCTCCTGGAAAATATTCTCTAGATTGTCCAGTGTGAACAACCTATCTAGAACAAAAATTATCCCCCTTATGCTAAGAATACAAGACAGGAAGATGGCACTTGGAGTTTCAATATGAGAGGGAACACCATGCAGCATACACTCCCAAAACACTTTACATCGAACACTAGGAGCTCTTTTATCAACCATAGCATCCCACTTTGATAATAGGTCAGAAAATGATTCCATGTGATGAGAACTGATGCCACTCTTCTTGAAGAACTCATCCTTAAGGGATTTGTCAAAAGTGGAGTGTTTTAGAAGTAACAGGGATGAAAACCTTTTAGCATTATATTGGCCTTCATCAAGGGTTGCAAGGAAAGCCTTTTGATATGCCCCTATGTATCTGTTCAACAAGGATGATAGCATCCTCAACAGCAAAGAAACTTGACCAGCCTCAATTAAGCAGGCAGACAGATCATCTGCAACCGCAGAGTATAAATTGTCCCTAGCCGTACTCTCAATCCAGAACGAACTCACCCCAGGTATTTTATTCTTGATGCAGTATTTGGAGATGCCAACATTAAATAAGGAAAGCACCAAAGACAACCAAAATCCATTTCTCAAGAAATCCCAACCCAGTTCCTTAACCTCCTCTGGCATGTGCTGTGCACATAAATGCTGTAGCACGCCAATTATAGCATCTTGAAGGTTTATGTTGTTACCAATATCATCAAAGTGAGTTATAAGTGAGTCGTTGAAGTGAAAAAATAATATCATATTAGATATGTCCATTGAATGGGTCTCACTCCACAAAGAAAGCTGACGGTTTGATGTAGAGCTCTTGATAGGAATATCCAAACAAAGCAAGAACATGTATCTTTCAACTATAAGCTCTTCAACTGCTGCAGCTTTTTTACCTCTCCAGAACCCCAGAATCCATGAAAAGGTTTCACATATATCATTACAGCTCAGCCCTAAGGACTCAATGGACAATTCGTCTCTACAAAGTGATGGTGGAAGAGCTGAAATGTCAATTAGTTGATTGATCAATGAATTGATAGAAGGCTCTGATTCAACCCATGCACCCAATACAACTTTTACTGCAACAGATGCCCAAGATGACATCTGATCACTTGGACTGTTAGGCAGAAGTGAACCACAAACTGGGGCTTCCCTCAATTTTGACTGCAGATCTAGAAGCAGTGATGAAGGACAAGCACGTGGGTAAAACATCATATGGCGTAGTAGTAATATCAACCTCGAGATTAGTAAAGCCCAACATGACAATTGGGCAGTAGATGAGCCAGCAGATGGAGCAATGGTTGCTCGGAGGGAAGAAAATATTAAGTTTGCAAGTGTTGCCTTCTCTCCCTCTGATGATAAATGGAATGCCATTAGAAGAATCTCAATGTGAAACACTGACGGAAGAGTACCCACAAATTCCTTGATAGAAGAACACTTTGAGAAAACAGCTTTTAACTTGTCAACAATGAAACCCACAAATACTTTATACAATTTGGTTCTCAGCTGGCTACCAGACAAACCCACCCTAGAAAACAGTGTGTGAGATAGTAAGGCTAGAGTCTGATCATTGTAAACAAAAGAATCCTTTTCAACATTCAGAATTTGCTCAACAAGGTACTCTTCAAGAGTATCAGACAACACATGGCAAGTGAGAAGGTTGTGCAACAACTCAAAGCATAGTTCATGGACATGCCCAATCTTTTTCTCTTCATGTGAAGTTGCATATCTATCAGAAGACTTTTCCTCTGAACAACAGCCTTGAGAGTTAAGTATAGAAAGCAATATATCAATGTGACTCTCTCTAAGCCTTTTGCACCCATCCTCAAAAAGAGAAGGAGACCAGTCATGAGGGAAGACACTCTCTTTCAGAAAACTCAATAATTCAGTGGCAGCCTGCAATGGCAGGTTGCAATCGCTGGAGCATGAATTGACAGTCACTGGTGGCTGGTCATATCCATCAGTAGATCCCACTGAGCGACCACCTTCAGAGAACAGGTTCCCGAAAAGGGCTTCATCTTCATGGCAAACTGCATTTTCCACTTCCGAAGGGAAATTTGTTTTTGAACAACTAGAATGTGATCTCTCCACTTTTGACCTTAATTTTACCCCTTCATAGTGAAGAAAGAAAATAAGATGCATCAGATTGTCCATCCATTGGGTTGAAGGGGCAAATATAATTTTCAGTAAGTCCTCAATTTTAAACCTTTTAAGCAAAGGAACCTTCTCAGAATGCACAAGGCATGATGGGCAATTATTTAGTAAATTGGTGGAGCTGTCAATAAGATCTGCATCAAAGCCCTTCAAATCAAGAGCCTGATATGTTGGCTTCTTGAGATCCTGAATGAGTTTCAATATGTAAAGGACAGATCGAGGGAAGTATAATAGAGGAGGCTTTAGGTTAGCAGCAGATTTGTTGTATCTCCAAATAGAAGAGTCCAAGTTGTCTAATATAGAAGCAACTATACATACTTGGATGTTCTGAAATGCACTGCTGTTGCCAAAAACAACTTGGACAAAAAGAAGAAACTCTTCCAACAGCAACAATATGAGACCCTCTGAACTACCCTCAACAGCAACATGGTTATTTGCAAATTCAAAGCCAATTCTAAACAAGCTAGGAAACACATCAACACATAAAGCAACTTCATGTAACAGCGAGGTATCATATCCAACGTATGGAAAATCCTTCATCAGATTCCTGAATAACTTTAAAATCCTCAAAGCATAGGATAACCTCCTGGCAAAATCTGGATCTGCCATTTTTTCATCGTGCATATATGACAAATCAATTAGTTCTTTGAACCACAACATTAGACGACGAACAATATCCACATGGACTACAGCCCAGTGATGAATTAGAAAAATCAAATTGTTCAAATCTTGGTTGGGACCACTGAATCCAAGAGCTTGCCACTCGGGTTGAATGCATTCAGATGCTAACGTCATCAGCAGCTGATCCACTGGTTTCTCTCCCTTTGAACAATTGACGCCTTCAAGAGAGATGCAAAAAGATTTTGAAAGCATATAATTAACACAAGATTAAGCCATCAAATTTTATATATATATATATTGGAAGAATTCATAAAATATACAATACCTTGAAGACCACATTTTGTGTAGCTTTCTAATTCAGCAGCACAAAAATCACCAGAAACCATTGGCAACAGTTCTATGAGACTATTAACAGAGCAAGGCTGAGATGGAACAGATCCTTTATCAATTCCATCAACCAACGCCAACTCCATAAGTAGTACCGCATTACCCTAAGAAAAATATCACCAAGATATCAGTAAAACTAAGATACAGAAACCAAGAAACATACAAAAATAAGTCAATCTACATAACATCATTCGAAGCATAATTTCTTCACACGGAAATTTGGAGGAAAAACTAGAAAAGCCAAAAACAGCTTCGATGCAATAATAAGTAGCACAATTCAAAACATAACAATGTATGTACCCTTATCAGCAACACAATTAGCTTATATGTCAAATCAAAAGGCATTTGTATAGATAAATTGGTGGCAGGCAGTGAAGACACAAGACACTAAAATGGTAGAAGGTCAGGAAAAATATATGCTATAGACTGACATATTCTGAATAGAAAAATAACAGAATTGACACTATTTTTTAAAAATAATTATAGAACAGAACATGTGTTCCAAACAAGCTAATTCTAATTATGTAATACCAACATCCAATTTCTATCAACTCGTAAAAGTAACAATATCTATCAGCTTTTTACAGACTTTACCCTGTATATTCAATGTGCCCACACCAGGTGCACATATTTGGAACGTAATAGTCATTTCTTGGCCTATGGCATGTGAACAGTAGGTATAATTGGTTTGCTATTTTAAATCACCTAATGCTTTAGATCACTCACTCAAGTTGCTTATTAAACATTGGCTGAAATATTCCTAAAATAAATAGGCACATAAAATAAATAGGCATGCATCCTTGATTTCTTTCAAGGAGATATCCACTAGACAGATCATATTTCATACTTCTTAGCATGTCTCTATAAATTATCACAAGAGGGACGGCATTTCAAAGCATGCGGCTCAGCTATGTCAGATTTGTTGGCAATGTCTTGGAGCCAAACAAACCATAGTTCAGTTCCAAAAGGTTGAACTACCCGGCTAGGCTCTGTCAAAGCCAAAACAAACCAAGTTTCGTTGAATTGTCTTCAAGTTACACAACTACAAAATACATATTTGAATATAACATATATTCAATGGTACACATGCATGCATTTGTACATGGCTAAATCCTGAAAGGGACAACATAGCTACAAACACTTGGAATCTCAATAGGGAAGTTTTAGTTTCTATCCTGCTCAAGTTCAGATCAGTACTAATGAAAAGGGAAAGAGCTACCCTTATCATGTAGCTTACTAAAGGACCAAAAATAAATAATGCCACATATATTGCAAACTATCTACCACGACCTCTTCTTTCACCATGTTTCAGTGAAAATGGGTTCTCATATTGGTTTTACTTTGAAATGCTTTGTTCTCTCCTTAGGACAAATAGTATCTAAAATTAGGATTAACAAATCTTTAAGACTTTGACCAAATCTTTCCTTTTCCTTTTCAGTGTTTTGTTAAATAACCTATCATAATGCTAGGATGTGATATGAATCTAAAGCTTAATGAGCTAAAATAATAGGTCTCAAGTTTTTCCCCATTTTTCAATTTGTACTTAATCAAGATGGTTCAACCAGGTGCATCACAATTAATCATACCTACATTGGCTATTAAATGGATACTATGCAATTTCCCTATTTACAAAAAATGGAGAAAAACAAGGGAAAAAAAAAACTTCACAAAGCATGCATTTAACTAAGGGTTGAATTATTTATGAGAAAAGACAGCCAAGAATTCTTTCTTTTCTTTTTCTGTTAATTTAAAACTCCACCCTTTCTCTCCCATCTCTTTCCCTTCTTGTTTATATCCTTCCTTTTCTTTATAGTTCTCCATCTTTGCCCTCTTGTTTTCATCCCTTGTTGATCTATAAAATCAAAACTACAATAACATTATCCTAGCATACTTTGTTTTTTCATTCTCAATGTTGGCATTTGGCAGTGACTCGGATCATGTTTGTTGTGCATGCTGAAAGGTAGGAGCTTACAGTAGATGACTTTGTTTGTAATGAATTGAATTCCATAGCAATGAATATAAACAATAGCCAGTCAGTTAAATCATTTGGTGAGTCCATTCAATTATTTTTTGCTTTAGAATTGAATTCGTTAAAATGAATGTTTAGAGGATATCGTCCACTTTTTTTTTCCCCTCATTCGTTGTATTTGGATTTGTTGAGTGGTATTTCTTTTTAGAAACTGGTGGTGCTACACATATAAGGCCTCTGTCACATTGTGAGATCAATAAAATTCTATTTAAGGTGCTTACTTAAGGCATTCAGCTTTCTGATAATATAGGAGTTTCTCCAGCAATTACAATTTAATTTTGGTGATGGTTGTTTGCAAGCGTGCCATATTTGATATTGATCTTGACAAAGTTCCTGAATTTCAAATTTTTTTAAGAGAACCAATCTCTCTAGAATTTACTTAGAAGATTGTGATTACTTTTAGGAACTTATTGAATGTCAAATCTCCTTAACTATTTAGAGTATTATCAACTCTCTCCTTTCATGCTGCCAAACAATGAACCCTCATCCCTAAATTTGTCTACCCAACTCTCAAAAATTAAACACCAAACTTTTAACAGAAACTGTAAATATTTATTCAATATAAAGAGAGTAATAGGATCTAATGACTGCATTCCTGAATGACCAGATAATGGTGACTTTTTGCATATTGTGCTAACTCCAGTAAACAAATATAAAAAGAAATATCTACAGACCACAGACTCTGAACATTCACAATGCTAGGATAGATGATCTAATAGTGTATCTACTAGGATTGCTTGAGGCAAAGAAATAGAACATGGGCTCACTCGATATCAGATCATTACTTATCCTATACACAGGCTTCCAGTACAATCAATTTTGTTATTTCTCTAGCACAAAAGAATGTTTATGTAACCATGTGAAAGGAATAATAAAAAACAAAAGCAAACAAGCATTTCAATTGTTATTACTGAACTTATAACGTAATAAATTCTATAAAAGTTTTTACAACAAGGTATCATTCAGTTTCACCTTGTTTATTGCTTTCTAAAAAGTAACTAACAAATTTTTATTATGCTATGAAGCAAAGTAATATTAAAAAAAATGTGCTCAGTAAAAAAATGCATTTTAGTTGACCTGAGAAAATAAAGGAAATTACGAACGAATTAATTTTACATTTCATTAAAGCAGATTTTTTGTTATCTAATCAAATGTTATTTCTTTGCTTTTCGAATAACAAAGGCAAAAGCCAAAAAAAAAATCAAGTTAACCAGACAGTGAAAATTGAATTATTCCACATATTAATGCAATCAACAACAGAATAATTATTCAGAATTTGAATGCTCTAGTAATAAGCAGGTCAAGCATGCAAATAAGACCATTTTTTATCCTTATGTGTAATGTATTTCAGTAGTATATTATGTTAAACCCTAAACAAAAGGGTAACAATCTAAGCTGAATCAGTTCTACCATTGCACAGAACAGGGACAAAATGAAACCTCTGTGAAAATGAAGCCTTTAATTCACTTTGTTTCTTTAGGATTGGGTTTCAAATTGTTCACTTTGTTTCTTTAGGATTGAGCTTCAGTTCTACCATTTCACAGAACAGGGACAAACTGAAACCTCTGTGAAAATGAAGCCTTTAATTCACTTTGTTTCTTTAGGATTGGGTTTCAAAATGTTCACTTTGTTTCTTTAGGATTGAGCTACAGTTCTACCATTTCACAGAACAGGGACAAAATGAAACCTCCTTGAAAATGAAGCCCTTGGTTCACTTTGTTTCTTTATGATTGAGTTTCAAAAAGTTCACTTTGTTTCTTTAGGATTGAGTTTCAAAAAGCAGATTGAAAATTTTTTTTGCAAAATAAATAGCATCCAAAAGCACTTTCTTATTTTTCAAAATTCATCAGTTACATCAAATTCAAAGGACTACTTAATCATTCTACCACCCCAGAAGAGACACAACGCTGCCTTATAATGAACACAGAGTAATTATTCAATGCAAAGATAGATAATCATTTGCAAAGTGTCGACCACGGACCACCCGTTATTTATCCAACAGTAACTAACACGTCAGAGTTTTTTCAGGCAGAGCCTTCAACGTGTACAGTACACAAAGTGTTCACATAGCTGAACAAATACTCGTTTAATTGCGCAAAAAAAAAAAATTAGAGAAGAAGACATGAACCTGTGTGGTAAAATCATCGGTACTGAACTCTGACCTCTCCAAGTAACAAACTGCAAACTCCAGCAACTGTTCCACCACAGCAACAACTATCGGTTCCGCTTGCTCCACTGTTGATTACAATTTACAAGCAAATAAGCAGAGCTCAAAAAAAATTGAAAATCAATTAAGGAAAATGAATCAAAGAAGAAAATAAAACCTGATAGAGATCTGGAAGCAGAAACGAAAGCAAGACCAAAAGAAATGACAGAGTGAATCTGAGAATCGGTCCATGATTGGAACCCTAACGTGTTCTTAGTGTGATGATGATGATCAACGTCATCGTCGTCGGCAACTTCGATCGTTGAAACGCCACGTTTTATGATGAGATAGAAGTGTTGGAGGGCTTGTTTAATGGAATTATCAGAGCGAATTGTAAGAAAGAGATCGGTGGAAGATAGTTTGTCTTGGAAAAGATATTGGTGAAGTTTAGTCAAGTGATCAGCCATTTGAGATCAGTGCATTGGAAATTTGAAGAAGAAGGAGAAGAAGAAGAAGGAATTTATAGGAATGTTGGGGAAAGCTAGTGGCGGTGGGATTGCGTGCTTGCTTTGTGTACAAGTGAAAATGATTCTTTCAACAGGTCTTTCATTCATGCTTTTATAACTGTAAGAAAAGCACTTGTTTACCCTGCACATGACATATATTAAAAAATATATTATTATTTAATTCATATACGTATTAAATAATCTCTCATATTTATTTTTTATCAATAAAATAATCTTTAATTTAAAATAACTAAAATTTTCATTAAATAAATAAAAAAAAAAGACCAAAATACTCTTTTATATATACATGTATATATATGTATAGTTATAAAATCTAGTATACTATTGTCTGTCATTTTTATTTTTTATTTTAATAAAAACTCAAATTAAATATTTCTTTTATTTTTTCACCTAATTTTTTCTAAAAAATAAAAAATTATTCTATGTATTTTTATTATAAATAACAAAAAAAAATTCTACACTAAAAAAGATTGTATAACCTTTCATTTTTATTATTTTAAAATGCATATATAAATCTTATACTCAAAATATAATAATTTTTTCAGTTAATAGAAAATATCAATAATTTTTTAAAATTTTCAAAAGAAAAAGTATGTTTCATTAAACTAAAAATTATTATCTCAATTATGTACAAAATTAATTTTTTTTAATTAAAAAATAGGAAAAAATTCACTGACCAATTTGAATTTTTCTCACAATTAAGGATATTTTAATATTTTATTATTAAATATATCTTTAACTGCTAAAAATTATTTTGAATAATGATAAATAAATATTTTGTTAACAAAAATAACTGTGAAGAATTATTTAATTCATTTTTAAAAAATGATTGATAAATTTATTAATTAGATTAAATATGAGAGACCAAGTAGTAATATATTTTTTATATTTTTAATTCATATGCATGCTACTAGGAGAGAGAAAATTTTTAAATAAGTAATTTTGACCAAAAAATATAGCTGTGAACAACTTTAAAAATTTGGAGTATAATCATTTATTTTCAAATGATATGGTAGAATTATAAAAAATAAAAAAAATCTATAATATTTTAGGGTAATAGTCTTTTTTTTCTTTTTTTTAATTTTCTTTTTTTCAAAATAAATAATTTAATTCAACTATATAAAATCAATTTTTGAGTTCAAAAATTTCTTGAAAATTTGATGTTTTGTTTCCATTGACTGTTAACCTCTAAAATATGAATTTTCAAATGCAAAAAAAATTAATCATATATTGAATATGTTCCCATTATTTTAAGTAAAAATTATTCATAAATATATAAAAACCGTTTCATTATATATAAAATATTTATGTAAATTATAATATAAAAAAATTTCGCTTTCCTCTTTTACTTATGAAGATAGGGAAATGAAGAGTAATATTACGTGTTAATTTTCATGAACTGTGTGGACTGCATTTATATACATATATATATATATATATATATATATATATATATATATATATATATATATATATATATATATATATATATATATATATATATATATATATATATATATATATATATATATATTTATATAATTTAAGAAAAAAATGAGATGTGTTAAATTTGGGGAAAAAAAAGAAATTTTATGGTGTCAATTACAATATGATCGTATGTTATATTCACTGGCATAAGGATGATTTTATTCTATTTCCATGTGCTTCCCCACTAGGTCTTCTCATATTCAATAGTTTTTCTCCCTTTTTTTTTTTTTTTTTTTTTATCTAGCTATTTATATAATTGTTTTTTCTAATAACAATAAAATCACATTACGGATAACTGAAGAAATATTATGTTGAAATCAATCAGATGTAATTTGATTAGTTTTTTTTTTCTTTTAAATGAATGAGAATTGGGAGATTTTGAGTTTGATATTTTCAAATTATAAATAGTTATCACTATTCTGATAAGAGATTATTATAACATCTCACATTAATTAAATATAAAATTAAGTGATTAATATATAAATGGACACTCTAATTTTAACAAATTAGCTTTTAAAATTGATTTTCTCAAATTTATATTAAAAATTTAACAAATATATTAAAGAGAAAGATTAACTCCTATTATTTTAATCTACATATTTATATGGGGTGTTTCCCTTTTCAGTATAAATAAAAAAAAAAAAATGAGTATTGTGTTGATGTGAGCATGCTATCTGACCTTTGTGGCATATAAAATGGAGAGACATAGATATCTCATATTCTAGCAAGAAATATTGCTTCCACTTTACATGCAAATGTCAAACTTCAATCAATAAAATAAACTTCAATTAATAAAATATATAGAACTCATGTATAGATAATAAAGCTGAAAGTGTTGTTTATCAAATTTTCTAACGTGTTAAGTACACCATAAAAAAACTTTTTTTTTATTCTTATGTTTTTTTAAGTTTCAATTAAAATTGTAATATCAAGCTATCCCACATATAAAAATTTGACTCATATATATATATTTTGCTCTATTAATATTCAAAATATGTTATAAATATAATGGAGAAAAATAAAAACAAAAAAATATAGATAAGAGAATAGTCTTTCTAATTCATATTATAAATATAATGAAAAATAATAAGAATAAAGAATATAGGGAGGATAATAATTTTTCTAGATTTTTCATTCAATAGTATTAAACCCTTTATATAAAGTACAGAAGATAAACAAATAGGAAACTTTTATAATAATGAAAATACAATCAATATTAATATGGAAACTAAAATATTTATGTATATGGAAAGACATCAATCAAATTTTATAATATATTATAATACTCTCCCTTAATGTCTTTTACAAATAATATGTCTTGTCAAAACCTTATTAAGAAAAAATCCTGTAGGAAAAAATTTTAGTGAAGGAAAAAGAGTATATTATTTTTGTAGTGATTTGCGCCATAACACTGTTTCGTTAAAAACCTTGCAAAAAAAAATCCAATGGGACAAAAGTTAGGCTAAGGAAAAAAGAGTATAGTGTACCAAAATCTTCCCCTCATGAAAACATAATTTCTATCAAATTTCTCTTAATTAGCGCATGCCAATTTTGTTTATTAACATTTCAAATATAGTTATAAGGAGTGCCTTTGTAAACAAATCTGCCAAGTTGTCAAACTGTATATTTAATGATGTTTAAGTAATATCCACATATAATAATTTATTTATAGTACTCTCTTAGAATATTACTTGCATGAATATGCCTCATTAAAAATCTTGCTAGAAAATCTAGTGGAAAAAACATAGCTAAGGAAAATAATATATTTCATGCGCTATTTTGTCATTGCACATATTGCCTCATTAAAACCTTTATCCAAGAAAACCCTGTAGGATCAAAACTTGACTAAAAAAAAAGAGTACAATCACTTATTAATTTGCTCCTCCTGATAAGGACAGATTTTAACACAGAGTATACTAACTGATAAAATAACACCGTTTAAATACCACATTAAGTAAAGACTTAGTACATAAGTCTGTTAAGTTGTCACTCAAGCGAATTTGGTGGATATCTCTTTTGGAGCTTATGTATATACAAGAATTTGGGTGAAGTTTATGTATATTTCGTTACCCTTAATATAACCACATTTAATTGTGTAATGCAAATTGCATTATTCTCAAAATACAATGTGAATATCTTTTAGTGAAGTACTTTAGGACCATAAAAACTTTTATAAAATTACAGTACCACCATAAGCGAATACATGGCCAGTCTAAGATTTATCATCAGGGAGACTAAGCAAATAACCAATATTCACATATAAACCAATTTCAAATATGAATTATAATATTAATAGTATATTGAAGATAACTTTTTACACCATTTTAATATCTTTTAATAGGTGCAGAACTATACCTAGCTAGGGATTTTTCTTACAAATGTAATTTTAGGCCTGATGCAATTTGCAATATACATGAGTGCCCCTAAAGCACTTATATATGGTACTTCAAGACCAAATAGTTCTTTGTTATCTTATTTAGGTTTAAAATGGTATCTCTTCACTTTATGTGAGAGAACCACCATTAGTATGTTTAAGGAAAAAGATTTATCTATACAAAGTTGCTTAAATACTTTTTCCACATAAGTAAACTGGTGTATTATGACTTCTTAATAATCGGTTTACGGGCCGATACAAAATTTCATTAAATTTTTCATTTCAAACTCACTTTTCAAATAGATACATACTTTTTTGAGTTATTTAGGAGTCACACTGATATTTAAATCATCAATATATACTGCAACAATAACATTTATCATTCTATGGTCTTTTATGAATACAAATGGACATAGTTTATTATTCATATATCTTTCTTTCAATAAGAATTTACTCAAACAATTACACCATATGTCCATATTGCTTAAATCCATACAAAGACTTTTGCAATTTGATAAAATATATGTCACTTGTTTAATGTATATTTATTTCTGATATCTCTAGTCCTTCTGAAACTCTTATATAAATATCATTTTCACAAGGCATATATTAAGCCTTTTTTTAACTGTCATACTAATTGAATAACAAAACATGATCATTTCCATAATAAGAGAATTATTTTTCTCATAGTTAATAATAAAACGAGTGTAGCTCTACTTTAATTGCCTCTTTCCATGATGATCAATCATATTTATGCTACAATTTAGTTATACTTATAGATTTTGGATTCAGATTTTCTCTTGAAATAGCAAGAGCTGCTGTTAAGGCAAATTCATCATCGATGATAATTAAATTTCTATCAACTCTTTCTCTTATATCACAAAAATAATTGAGATATTATAGTTTTCATTTATATGATTATCAACTCCATAAACCATATCTGGAGAATCTAATTATTACGTTGTCTCAGTCTGTGTCTCATAATTGGCTATAGCTCTTTGACTAAGATCTTCCTCTTCAGAAAGTTTCTTTTTAAGAGATTTTATGAGTGACGCTGCTTTTCTTTTTTGCGGATTTTTATTTTTAGCTCTAATTTACTATCCACGCTTCTGACATATAGTGAGATTAATTGATTTTCTATTTGCAATTAGAATTATAACCCCTTGGGTATTAGTAGCTGTAGTATGAGACTTTGTCACTCTTTTAATATTTATAAATGCATTTGACAGTTAAGTTGCAATTTGTTGCAACTATGTTATTTTTTGAACTTCTAATTCACTATAACTTGTACATGGATTAAAATTATTTAAACTGTTTTTCTTCTAATAAATTTTTCAACATTCTTTAGCACTGCTGGTGCTTTTCCTCCCCCTAATGTCAAGAAATATGCCTCATTAAAATAAATTCTTAGTCTCTTTTGTGAACCCACTGTTGCACATTGAGATATTGATATTAATATATTCATGGCACAACTAAAAATTTGCGGATCATATCCTTATATAAGTTTCAAAGGAGAGTATGTATAATATACATAATGGTATTCATACCAAACATTTAAGATTTAATTATTAAACTATAAGTTTAATGCTTGAACTGCAGATTTAATGCAATATATTGTGCATGTATATGGGGGATAAAATAATAATGAAATAACTTATTATAATGCACAACTTGTAAAATCCTTGCAAATTACTCTTTCAGGGAGTTTACGTAAAATCATCAATATTGAATTGAGTTGTGTCCTCTATATAGGTAGTTCCTCTCTTAAAATCTCATGATCTACTAAATAATTTATAGCATTCACTTCAGAGAATACAATTGTACTAGTGGGCATTGTTTGATGATTTTTCATTAGCAATTATTTTTTGCAACCAGTAGAAGACAGACAATATTTGTAAATTTTTACTTTTTATACTACTACTACAGGAGCATATAACTTTATTATCACATAATTTCAATTGTAAAGTAATTTTAAATATGGTTGAATTATATTCTAAAATAGACTTCAAGTCTTGTAGGTGTACATTTAACCAATCATATTGAGCTTGTGGTAATATCACATCTTTCAAGTAATCATATCGATCTTTAAAACTTTTCTAGATAATACAAAAATCTTAAATAGTGAGATATTCATCCATTAGACCCCTTTTAAATATAGTATAAATTTTACTACCATGACAATACGGCATGAGAATCTCATAAGATAAATAATTAATTAAGACTAATTCAAGAATTTCAACATTTAGCATTCATGATAAATAATTCTTACTCGTGATATCGAGGGCCATTGATTAATATTGTCTAATATAGGATCATAATAAAATCAGTCTTTTAAAAACTTGTAGACAAAATATTTAGTTATTCAGAAACATAAAATAATTTTCTAATGAATTGGGATGCTAGATTTCAGAATACTTAGTTTTTCACAAACTTAAGTCAAAATTCTTTAGAAATTTATATCTTAGTTATTTATTTAATTAGTTTTTCAAGAACTATAAATAATATTAATTTTTTTGGGAACTAGAATTTTAAATATAGTGCTAGTTCTCTATGAACTAAAATTTAGAATATGGTACTAGTTTTTCGGGAATTATAAATAATACTAATTTTTTCAGGAATTAGAATTTAGAATATGATACTAGTTTTTCAGGAACTATAAATAATACTAATTTTTTCAGGAATTAGAATTTAGAATATGATACTAGTTCTTCAGGAACTATAAATAATACTAATTTCTTCAGGAATTAGAATTTAGAATATTGTACTAGTTCTTCAAAAACTATAATTTACTTAATAAAAATTAAATAACATCAAATAATAATTTTTTTTCATAAAAATGATGATCAAATTATTATTAAAATAATAACAATATATAACAAAAAACGAAAACATATATATAAAATAAAACAAAAATGTTTTCATAATAATATAATATGATAACATTTGTTTTATATGGTAACAAAATAAAAACTGATTCATAATAATAATAAAAAAAAAAGTTTTGCATGTTGACATAAAAAAAATTCATATCAAATAATAAAAAAAACAATTTCATTGTTGGGGAAAAAAATGTATGTGCAAAGTTTTTATGCCCACATCAAAAAGTATAAAAAATATATATATTTAATTTCATTGACACAGTAAGATAAATACATCTCCAACATATATGCATATTAAGCCGTAGGCATATGTCTTTTTGAAAACATATATGATTCATATGTCATTCGAGATGAAAAAAAAATACCTTGGAAAAGTTTAAAAAACATGGTAGAACAAATTCGTGTTGATAACTTCTTATAAATATAATGAAGAAAAATAAGAATAAAAAAATATAGGAAAGGGAATAATTTTTCTAGATTTTTCATTCAATAGTATTAAGCTCTTTATATAGAGTATAAAAGAGAAACAAATAGAAAGTTTTTCTAATAAGAAAAATACAATCAATACTAATATGGAAATTAGAATATTCATGTATATGAAAAGACATCAATCAAATCCTATAATATATTATAACAATTCCTCCATTCATTAGTATTAAGCCATTTATGTAGAGTACAGAAGAGAAAGAAATAGGAGATTTTTCTAATAAGAAAAATACAATCAATGTTAATATGAAAATTAGAATATTCATGTATATGGAAAGACATCAATCAAATCCTATAATATATTATAACACTCCCCTTGATATCTTTTATAAAGAATATATCTCGTTAAAACCTTACTAAGGAAAAACTCTATGGGAAAAAAATTTTAGTAAAGGAAAAATAGTATATTATTTTTATTGAAATTTGCGCCATAACACTGTCTTGTTAAAAATCTTGCCAGAAAAACCTAATGGGATAAAATCTAGGCTAAAAAAAAAGAGTACAGTATACCAAAATCTCTCCCTCATGAAAACATGATTTCTATCAAATATCTCTTAATCGGCGCATGCCAATTTTGTTAACTAACTTTTAAATATGGTTGTAAGAAGTACCTTTGTAAACAAATCTGTCAAGTTGTCAAACCGTATACTTAATGATATTTAAGTAATATCCACATATAATAATTTATTTATAGTACTCCCTTAGAATATTACTTGTGTTATGAATATGCCTCGTTAAAAAACTTGCTAGAAAATCCAATGGAAAAAAACATAGTTAAGGAAAAGAGTACATTTCAGACACTATTTTGTCATTGCACATATTACCTCATTAAAATCTTTGTCCAAGAAAACTCCGTGGGATAAAAACTTGACTAAGGAAAAAGAGTACAATCATATACTAATTTGCCCCCTCTGATGAGGACAGATTTTAACACGGCGTATACTAATTAATGAAACAATGTCATTTAAATACTACATTAGATAAAGAGTTAGTATATAAGTTTGTTAGGTTGTCACTCAAGCGAATGGATATCTCTTTTGGATCTTATATATATACAAGAGTTTGCGTGAAATTTATGTCTATTTCGTTACCCTTGACATAACCACCTTTAATTTGTGCAATATAAATTACATTATTCTCAAAATACAATGGGAGTATGTTTTAGTGAGATACTTCAGGACTATAAAATTTTTTATAAAATTGCAGTATCACTATAAGTAAATATATAGCCAGTTTAAGATCTACCATCATAGAGACTAAGTAAATAACCAATATTCGCATATAGACCAATTTCAAATATGAATCATAATATTAATAGTATATTGAATATAACTTTTTACACCACTCTAATATCTATTCATAGGTGCATAGCTATACTTAGCTAGAATTTTTTTTTGTAAATGCAATATCAGGTGTAATGCAATTTGCAAGATACATGAGTGCCCTATAACACTTATATATGGTATTTCAAGACCAAATAGCTCTTTATTATCTTCTTTAGATATAAAAGGGTCTCTCTTCACTTCTAATGAGCGAACCACCTATTAGTGTGCTTTAAGGAAAAAAATTTATCCATGCAAAATTGCTTAAATACCTTTTCCATATAAATATACTGGTGTATTAGAACTCCTTAATAATTGGTCTGTAGGCCGATACAAAATTTTATTTCCTTTAAATTTTTCATCTCGAACTCACTTTTTAAATAGGTATATACTTATTTGAGTTCGTTAAGAGTCACACTGATATTTAAATCAACTTATACTACAATAATAATATGTACCATTCTATGGTCATTTATGAATATAAATGAACATAGTGTATTATTCACATATCTTTTTTTCAATAAAAATTTACTCAAACAATCATACCACATGTCCATATTGCTTTAATCTATACATGGATTTTTACAATTTGATGAAATATATGTCACATATTTAATGTGTATTTATTTATAATATATTTAGTCCTTTTGGGACTCTTATATAAGTATCATTTTCATAAGGCATATATCAAGTCTTTCTTTAAATGTCATACTAATTGAATAACGGAATATGATCTTTTCTATAATAAGAGAATTATTTTTCTCATAATTAATAATAGAACGAGCCTAACTCTATTTTAATTGCCTCTTTCCATGATGATCAATCATGTTTATGCTACTATTTAATTATATTTATAGATTATGGATCTAGATTTTCTTTTGAAACAGCAAAAGCTAATGTTAAGGTAAATTCATCGTCGACAATAATTAAATTTTTATCAACTCTTTTTCTTATATCACAAAAATAATTGAAATCTGATAGTTTTTATTTATATAATCATTAACTCTAGAAGTCATATCTAGATGATCTAATTGTTTCGTTGTCTCAGTCTGCGTCTCATAATTGGCTATAGCTCTTTGACTGAGACCTTCCTCTTCACGAGGTTTCTTTTCAAAAGATTTTATGAGTGACGCTACTTTTCTTTTTCGTAGATTTTTGTCTTTAGTTCTAATTTACTTTCCACGCTTCTGGTGTGTAGTGAGATTGATTGATTTTCTATTTGCAATTGGAACCACAACCTTTACTTTGCCACTCTTTTAGCATCTATAAATGCATTTGGTAGTTAAGTTGCAATTTATTGTAATTATATTATTTTGTGAACTTCTAATTTGCTTTAACTTGTATGTGGATCAAAATTATTTAAAGAGTTTTTCTTCCAATAAATTTCTTACCATTCTTTAACACTGCAGGTATTTTTCTCCCCTAATGTCGAGAAATGTGCTTCATCAAAATAAATTTTTAGTCTCTTTTGTGGATCCATTGTCGCACATTGAGATAGTGATATTAATATATTTATGGCTCAACTAAAATTTTACAGCTTATGTCCTTGTACAAGTTTCAAATGAGAGTATATATCATATATGGAAGTATGTATCATATATATAATGATATTCATATCAAACCTTCAAGGTTTAATTATTGAACTATAAGTTTAATACTTGAACTGCAGGTTCAATGCAGTATATTGTGTATATATATTGGATATAAAACAATAATCAAATAAATCATTATAATGTACAACTTGGAAAAATCTTTACAAATTACTCTTTCAAGGAGTTTACATAAAATCACTAATATTGAGTTGTGTCCTCTATATAAGTTGTTATTCTTTCAGAATTTTTATGATCTACCAAATAATTTAGAGCATTCACTTCAAGGAATGCAATTGTACTAGTGGTTATTGTTTGATAATTTCTTATTAGCAATTATTCTTTGCAACCGCTATGAGACAAATAATATTTATAAATTTTCACTTTTAATATTGTTACTACATGAGCATGTAGTATATTATAATATCTTTTACAAAAATAAAAATATATTTGTAAGAAACAACTCAATATAAATCATTTAAAATCAATGCAAAAATACTTAATAAATAATTCACTAATACTTTAAACTAGTGTTTAAATTAAAAACGTAAATTAAACTAAGGTAATTAAAGGAAACACATAATTTTAGGCATTTACATTGCCATCACCAGTCAAATAATTAATTTTTCCTTCAAGATTCTCAAAGAAATCTGACACATCTAAATGTGTGATATCAATAGAGTCATCACCAAAATCATCATTTTTTGCTAAATTTGCTTCTATATTTTTTGATAACATTTGTTTTATATGGTAACAAAACAAAAATCAATTCATAATAATAATAAAAAAACGTTTTGCATATTAACATAAAAAAAAATTCATATCAAATAATAATAATAAAAACGTTTTGCATATTAACATAAAAAAATTCATATCAAATAATAATAAAAAAACGTTTTGCATGTTATCATAAAAAAAAAAAAATTCATATCAAATAATAAAAAAAACAATTTTATTGTTGGGGAAAAAATGTATATGTAAATTTTTTTATGCTCACATCAAAAGGCATAAAATATATATATATTTAATTTCATTGACACAATAAGATAAGTACATCTCGAACATATATGTATATTAAACCATAGGCATATGTTTTTTTGAGAACATATATGATTCATATGTCATTCAAGATGAGGAAAAAAAAAACCTTGGAAAAGTTTTAAAAAAAAATGATAAAACAAATTCGTGCTAATATCGTGTTATAAATATAATGAATAATAACAAAAACAAAAAATATAGAGAAGAGAATAGTTTTTCTAGTTCTTCCATTCAGTAATATTAAGCCTTTTATATAGAGTACATAAGATAAAGAAATAGAAAATTTTTCTAATAAGGAAAATACAATTAATGCTAATATGTAAACTAAAATATTCGTGTATATGAAAAGATATTAATCAAATCTTATAATATATCATAACAAAATATAGAATTTCTCGATTTTTCTCGCACTAGAGACTTCAGTTATTTGATTATTAGAGTATCTCTAATACACTATTTATATATGTCAAACTTTTTATTATAAAAAATTATCTCAAAAAATAAAACTTCAATGAAGAGAGTTGATTTTAACTCTCCACATTTAGAAAGTTAAATATCACTCTTTATTGCTAACTTTATTTAAGATAATTTTAATATTATTTTTTTTATTAGACAAATTTAAAAAATGAAAATAATTAATACTTGTGAAATAAAACAAAATAAATAGTAAAATATAGAGTTTATTGAATTTAAAAAAAAAATTTATACTCTTTGTCAAATAAATGCTTTCTATTAAACAAAATATGCTCTTTAAAATAAAAAGTACCATTAAAAATGCTCTTAGCTGTTACATAATTCACAACTCACAAGAAAACATGGTCAAGATGGTGAATTTCTCTAATTTTATGGTGGTCTTCATATCTGAAAATTGCACTCCAGATTTTTATAGATTTACTTTGCATCACTATAATGTCATATCTCCCACCATACTGATGGCCTGTTAATCATCTCAACACCAAATCATGTTTTTGCACAGCAACACTGATTTTTTAAACTCTCATTCTTTAATCAAAAGGCAGAAAAACCAAACAAAAACACTGAACATCTCCATATCAGACAAACAGAAGAGTACGAGACAGATCTCATTCTCCCACTAAAAATTTAAACAAAGATATGTCAAAATATCTCAGACTACTTGATCAACGCAAAACATACAACCCAAAGGAAATGCAAAATTCCTCATCAGAACTTCGTCTGGTCATAACTTCTCTCCACTACTCACTACAAGCTCAGGACATTCTTTGTGCAGCTTCCTTCATTAAGAGTCTCTCCTTAGCTTTGGTCTTGGCCTGAGATTTGGAGCCCATAATACCGCCACCCCACTTCTTGCGGTGCTCATCAAACTTGTCATTAAAGTTGGCCTAAATTTAATTTAAGAAAACAGAAGAGAGAATTTTAACACGAGAAGTGAAATTTTCAAACCCCAAAAAAAAAATAAAAATTCAGAACAGAAATAGGTAGACAATGTTAAGAACAATAGTAATGCTATGACCAAAATATCAACTTAACATGGAATTAGCAAATCAAGAGAACATGTCCCTTCCATGATGACAAAATTCACAAAAGAAAACACGAAAAATGCTGTTTTCAGACCAAGTGCATAACATAATAAATAATATGCCACTATTGTCTAGTGCAACCATTAACATGTAATAATAACTATTTATTACCTTAACTGCCTCCAAAATCTTGCTAAATTCCAATTTATCTTCATTCTTCACAGATGTGAGGCACAAAGCTGCAGCTGTTTTCTTGTGGACAATCTGTTTTTTTCACAAAATTCAAAAGACATCAAAAGGTCAATTTCCAAGCAAAAATAATTAAAAAGGATAATTTGAAGAACATAATAAGTGCAGAAACTTCACCGCTCCAAGACGAGACTTGCCCTTTACAATTGCATAAGGGACCTCCATTTTCCGGCACAGTGCAGGTAACCAAACAACAAGCTCAATGGGATCAACATCATGTGCAATAACCACTAATTGAGCCTTGTTCTGCGAGTAGAGTAGAGTACATTTAGAAGAAAAATAATAACCTAGACAGACACTATAATAAGCATGCAACTAGTCTTTTTTCAATATGATTAAGAGACTCTCAAGGACCCAAAAAAAAAAAAAAAAGAATCAATGAACATAACAAAGGCATCATACATTATCAAGAGTATGCAAGATAAAGAAAAGGACAATGAAGGATAAAGACTAAAAGTAACCAATACAAAATCAATACCAAGTTTCCAACATGTCCTTGAATCATTACCTTAACAAAATGACTCCCCAATTAAGCTAAGAAATTGCCAAGCATGCATTTTTCACTTAGTTACTTAGTAAGCCAGGAGCAAAAGTACAATAGACATAAAAAAATTAATACCTGCTCAATGAGATAAGTAACATGGTTAAGTCCATATTTAACAACGATTGGCTTCTTTGATTCCACAGTCTTCCCCTCAGCTTCAGCCTGTGCTCTTTGAAGAAGCCTTTCCTTCTTTGCTGCCTTATCCTCAGGTCTATATTTGAGCAACAACTTGAACAGTTGTGTGGCTGTGACATAAACCAATAGCAAAAAGTTGGACAAGATGGAATTAAAAAAAGATAATCGGCAGTTACTAGAATATAGTAATCATAATAACTTCAGCCAAATCGCACCAGTATTGTCAACATTCATGCCCATTACTCATGAAAGCATAGCATGCAAGATTATTGGCGCCAAAATAACATAAAACTTATGGCAGTTTTCTAGTACAGTAATAAAAATCCTACCCAGGTTCTTGTCAAGCGTCTTTGTGAACTGATTCACAGCAGGAGGCACCTTCAGACGTTGCTTCAGAATCCTCCTTTGCCTCTGAATACGAACAACATGAGGCCACTTGACAAATCTAGTCAAGTCCTTTTTTGGTGGCAGTGAACCACCAATGCCAAACTGCTTTGGTCGCTTTTCAAACAAAGGGTTGAGAACCTTTTCCTATAATCATCAAGTGAATACCTAAATTAGATGTGCTTTCAAACAAAAAACGTATCAGACTTACAGATTGAATAAGTAACTGAAGTTACATTGTAGACAGAAAATTAAAGTAGCTGAGTAAAACTACTGAACTAGAGTGTATTTAAACAAAGTACTGGAGTGTGTGTGCAAAGTGTTGTGAGGCAGATAGACAGAGACTACTTACAGGCTTCTTCTTTGCTGCTACTGGAGCCTTCACACCTCTTTTAGGAGCCTGGAACAAGTATAAGATCAGGAGATGAAACAAAACAGGAGGACAAACAAAACAAGGAAAAAGGGTACATAAAAGTTCTGTACGATCATAAAATTAGAGTGAATAATTACATGACAAAAAAGGGACACAGAAAAGTCAGCAGAACTTTTGAATATTTAATAATGTTCAATAACACACATATTATCTAGATGTCCAGTGTTTATACAACCATTCCAGTATAAAACCCATTGAACTAAAAATGCACTTGTTAGTTAAATTATATCACAGAAATATCAAACATAGCCTATATTCACTAGAATCACCATTACTTTCATTCATAATCATTTGCATCGTCAAACTCATGCGCTAAGTATAAATAAAGCCAATCATGCAACCGCTCAATGGGGGCAAAGCAAACTAATCTAGTGAATTTCTAAATTACATATAGTAAAGCCGATATATGACAATGCAGGGAGAAAACCAGTAACAGAACCACCATTGCCATAATGGTCAGGAGGAACCCATTATTCAGAGAACAAAAAGTCATCCTATCAACCATTGATTAGAACACCACATTCAGGAGATATTAGAAGCCATTAACTATTAAAAATTATAGCTACCGCGAAATCTAAATGATAGCAAAACAAAAATTTCAGCTACGAGTCCTGTTGCTGCGTTAATTTTTTTTTTTTTTTTTTTTTTTGTTGAGAGTAGTTGCTGAGTTAAAAGTTCAAAAATTGCCTTCTCGACCAAAAATGAAATCGAAAATTTGAAAATGATATCATTTGACGTAGCAAAACTATCCAGATGAGAAAAATGATATAGTTTCTAATTATCATAAAAAATTCACAAATATATCAGCAAAAGCATCGATAAGCCGAAAATGAGATACCAAATGGGACACGAATTTCATCATTTTGTAGCACCAAAAGATATCACTGACCATCTAATAAACGAAAAAACATGCCATGGATGTGCAGAGAAGTAAAGAAAGAAAAGGGTACCATTGTAGGTTAGTTGATTTGCAGATCGAAACTCGTTGTGGTCAAGCAAACGCGGGAGCTAGAAGCGTAGCTCTAGCGGCAGCTTTGAGAGGTTTAACTTCTTTGCGATGATATGAAGAGCGCAAACCCAAACCCTAATCTGCTTTTTTGCACTCTACTCCCTCATCTTTTACTTATTTTCTTCTAGTATTTTTTTTTTCATTTTCATTTGCTAACACGGGAGCTAGTTAATTAAAGTGTAAATGAATTAAGTCTTTCCCGAACTGCTCGGTATTAACCTCAATAAAAACTTATTTGCATTCGCATTTGTTTATATAAACAAATTAAGTTTGAACTTGACCTTAAAATTCAATAAATAAATAATCTGAGTTTGAGCAAAGTTAAACTCAATTCTATCAACTCATGAATAATTCGATTATAAACTCGGAAACAACTTGACTAATTGTTACGACTCATCTTTGAGCCGCGACTGTCCTAGGTCATAGGGAGACGTAAGATCACCTAAACCTGTAGAACAACCTATAACTCATAAACTATTACCATTACGTTACCCTTAACCCAAGATCATAGCCATAATTCCAATGTAATAGTCATTCAACATCTAAATTCATTTTCATATTTATCGCTTTTGAACTCCATTTTCTAGTATTCTAATTGCAACTCAAGTGAATATTAATTAAGTATCTGAACTGTATTGAGATAATACCCAATCACACATACTAATAATATTCTAAGTTATATCATTATTACGGACTTTTAACAAAACATGGAGCTATAGAGTGAAATCTCCAAAATTATAGCAAAATATGTACATGATGATACCCAAAATCAGCAACGCAATTTCCAAGCGGAGATGTAAAACTTGGAATTTACCTTGCCAAACCGTCAACTGATCCTGAAAATAAATAACAACTACGGGGTGAGACAAAACTCAGTGAGTACATAATAAAACTGTATAAAATAAGCAAGTGATAGGTGGTTTAGTGATAATTTCTTATAGCAATGAAGTGAAATGGATCAAGAATCATTCTTATGGAATAGTTTTCCATATACAGTAATTATTGCATTTTTAGCAGAATATTTTCTTTATTGGAAACGGTGTGTTTCCCACATTATCATAATCATTCGAGTGGCGGTTTACGCCTTGCTCACTCTCATATCAGTCACACGTACAACTGATCGGATCGCACATACTGGGGGCCATAAACCCTTCCCAGCTAGGGTTCGGATACTCTTTACCCTATCCGCAGGTTCATTACCATTGTGCACAATGTCTGATGTATTGCCCCACATCAGAGGGGTATTCTACTTACCACAGTATCATTAAAACATTTTTCATTTTCATCCATGAAATAATTCAATGGATAATATATCAATAAATAATCAAAATTCCCATCATTGATCATATTAGGAAATGAAGCAATAAGGCTCATGTGGCCAAGTGCCATAAGGGATATTTAATTCAATAATTGGTAAAGCATATCATGCATGCCAAAGAATTGCAATGCATTTTAATTAGAAAAGTGATCCAACATTTAGGCTTATATTTAAAGCACAAGAAATATAATATTATTAGGTACTCACCTCTTGCTCCTTTGCTCCTATGCTGATAGTTCTAACGCAGAGTATAACAAGACTCCTCGGTATCCCGAGCAATGCCTTTACCTTTTGATTCTACAAATACACCCAAATAATCATACATTAATTCCTACTCTTTAACTTGCTAATCTCATTCTAACTCAACTTAACATTAACTTCCTACTACTAATCACAAAACACATTCCAATACATTAAACAATAACATACATAAACACATTAATTATTTAATCATTTTATTTCAAAATCCCATGTTGTCCAAATCCTTTCATTAAAACAATTAGGTTCCTTTTCCTTCCTAATTCCTTAATTAAATTTTATGTTTATCAAACTAATGCTTAAACAATCAACATTCATTCACCCATTGAAACTAATCTCTTCCAATTCTCATAAACCCTAACTTTACCAAATTGGGATGATTTGGGGAAAATCCAAAATTTCTCAATCAAATCTCAAATTGATCTTGCCAAGATAAAATTAATGTTATGCAAAGCCTACCATAATAATCAAACATCAAACTACACTTCACATTACACACTTTCCTTACATCATGCATTATGCCTTCAAGAATTTCAATTTTATCTCTAAATTCAAATTTTACATTTTTAAACCACTTTTCAACATCCCAAATAACCTTAGATATTGTTAAAAAAAATTTTGGACACTTCCCCTAAAATCCCTAGTTTGGCCGAACCTTATGTAAATTTCTCTTCATTGATCTTTCATGCTTCCCTTGTTATTATTCACCTATTAAACCCCAAATCCTTAACCCCAATTCTCATATTTCATCACTTAACATGCCAAACTAACTCTTCTTCAAATCATTCCACCAAAATCCAATTATAGAAATCAAAAGAAAAGGAATAATTGCTAACAATTTATCATACTTAGGCTAAGGAAAGAAAGGAATCACTTAAGCAATAAATCTCACCTTGAAATGCTCCAAATTTAGCTCTAAGTTGAAGAACAAGTTGGGAGGTTTTTAGTCTTTGGTGAGGGTGAAATTTTTGGTGTAGGTTACAAATGAAATGGTTTAACACAATTTCATTTTATATACAATAAAATCAATGGTGGTGATTTAATTACACAAAATCAATGGTCACATTTTTACTTGAAATGGAGGGCTAAGATTGATCAAGATGGATGGTTGAGATGGCCCTTAGGTGTATGGTGACTAAGCATGAAAATAATGAACACCATCATCACCAAAGTGAACATAATCATGGTGATGGAAAAGTAGGAGGCTTAGGTGTAAAGTTTGCATAAGTCAACAAATATGGCTAACCTAATTCTTTTCTCATCCTAACCCCTAATTAACTTGTTCTAACCATTCTTTAGTCAAGCTCCACCAAAATTTGAGGCCTTAGGGCCGGCCACTCTATAGGCTTGGGCTTTGAGTCCAAAAGCCCATTAACAAGCCCACCCGAAAACGTTTTTTCGAACTTAAAATTTTTTGTAACTTTTTCCCTTCCCTTTCACTTGGCATTTTAAATCTTACCTTCCCATATCATAATAAGCCTAAACTAAGCTATATTGCCTAAAATTAATTCAATAAAACATACAATAAATATTCCTATCTCATAAATGTACACACTCAAGCACTTAGCACCAACAAGAGTTTCTATCATCCTATCACTATGTCATTGATACTATACCCAAAAAATTTATATTTTATGGTATTATTATAACTCTGATGGGCTATGGAGACCTTGGGTATTACACTAATAGACTCATGAACAACTTTATATTATTAATTTAATAATTTTAGTACTTTAAAAAATATATTTTAATACTCCTATAAGTTTTTTGGTAATTTAATTTGACTTATATATATATATATATATATATATATATATATATACATATATATATATATATATATATGTATATACATATATATATATATATATATATATATATATATATATATATATATATATATATATATATATATATATATATATATATATATATATATATGTATATGTATATATATGTATATATGTATATGTATATGTATATATATGTATATATATATATATATGTATATGTATATACATATATATATATATATGTATATACATATACATATATATATATATATATATATATATATATATATATATATATATACATATATATATATATATATATATATATATATATATACATATATATATATATATACATATATGTATATACATATATATATATATATATATATGTATATACATATATATATATATATATATATATATAATATATATATATATATATATATAATATATATATATATATTATATATATACATATATATATATATATACATATATATATATATACATATACATATATACATATATATACATATACATATATATATATATATATATATATATATATATATATATATATATATATATATATATATGTATATATATATATATATGTATATGTATATACATATATATATATATATATGTATATATACATATACATATATATATAACTATATATATATATACATATATGTATATAATATATATATATATATACATATATATATATATATATATATATATATATACATATATATATACATATTATATATATATATATATATGTATATACATA